>WHYT01017089.1:257595-269971 GCA_009806455.1 Tetrax tetrax | reverse complement strand
TTTTTTTTTTTTTTTTTTTTTTTTTTTTCATGTGGTTTTATTTCTCCTTTTTTTTAGAGGAAATCAAGGTTCATTCTGGATTTGCTTGATATTGCAGCTTGGTAGCTGCAAAACTTGTTTGACGATAATATGTATGTCTACCTGTCATGAAGATTTTCTTGCACTCAAACATATGCCTGTGGCACATGTTCATGTCTTTCACCAGTATGCGCTGTGAATGTTAGTTTGCGGCTTACTGGCTAAGGACTGACTTACGCTTGCTTCTTGTGCTGCTGCTTACTGCTGTCGGTTAGAAACTATTTTGATTAAAGCAGAGGCCCTCTGATTTGGCCATTTATAACCTCCATGGTTTTATCTGTATCAATCGGGTTCGGAAATGCTATGTAGATAAGTCTTTTTAGTTTCATGGCAAGCGACTGAGATCTCACTGTTCTGTGAGGGCTGGTGGGGTTTTTTTTTTTTTATTCTAAGCTTTTTGAGCTTCTGTGCAAGTTACTACAATAGCAGTAGTGCTATGACTTTCGATTCTTGCTAAATCTACTATGCGACACAAGGATGCTTTCCATACGGTGTTATGGGAGAAGGAAATTTGGCTTGGAAAGCTAAATGTTTCTTTAGTTACAAAATAAAGCAATTTTTTTTTTTTTAATTTGCTGATGGTTCTGAGAATAATTGCAGCTGCAGAAGTGCATATAACTCATGTAAAACGGATTTAAAGATACAAGTATAAGTCTTAATTTTTGAGACTTTCTACTATTAGACAGATTTGTACCTTCAGTAGGCAAGCTTAAATGGACTGCTAATAAATAAAAATACAAAGGCATATGCATGACAGAGAAACACAAACTGAAACTGTAACAGAAGACTGAACTTGCAAGGGGAGGGAGAGAGAAATACCATTCCGTTATGGTCCACTCTCTGAAAAGCTTTCCTTGAACATCTGTAGCAGTAGTAGGAATCATTGTGGTTACTTCATTACTGGAGCTGAATGCTCCAGTAATTAGAATAAGAATCTCTCTCTAGTTCCAGAAAATGCTATACTACTTCTTGTGAAAAATCAACAAGACTTGATCTGTTAGATCAAACACATTGATATAGTTGCTAAATTGAATACATCAACTTTAGACTGCCGTTACACGTACGAAATTTGGGTGCTGGTAATTACAGTATATTTTAGCATGCCCTTTATCTCTAATTTTTCTTTGATTATCTCTGATTATTTGCTTACATAGTTTCATTCTTTTTTTTTTTTTTTTTTGCCCCCATGTCTTAGAATATATAAGCTGAATTTCAGCCCTAGTTCAGGCTTTGTGTGGAAATATGAGCTGATTCCAACCCGAATTCTTCAGTCGCGCAGAACCGACACTGTCTGAAATCATAGCAGTAGCTCTGAAAAATGTTCATAGTGGGAATTCTGTGTGCTAATGTGTCATGTCTGAATCTGTTAATGGTAGTCAGCATTGAGGTGAAAAGGGAGAGCACTCCCATGTGTACAGGAATTGCGCATTTTTAAAAACGTGTATGAAAAGTGTTCAGAATTAGAAAGGAGGCTGGGTTTATTTCAAGTATAGTAAAGAGCTGGCATTTTCTTACATTGTGGGGCACAGACCTGTGTACAGTAGAAAAGTAATAATTTTTAATCCTGTTTACTGTTGGCCCTTGCATTTTCTTGCTCTTTAATCCCCCTAGCCTATCTCGAAGAAATATTGACATTAACAAACAGGAAGAGTATCAGAAATATTTTAGCTATTGTGCATGTTGAAGTTGATTGTTTTGTTTTGGTTTTTTTTTAATGCTTTTAACGAATATTGTGGAAGACCTCCTGCAATTCAACCAAGTGTTACATGGCTTTTTTTTTTTTTATATTAGAAAAAATTTTGCCTGTGCAAAAACATGAAATAAATCTGCAAAGCATTTTAAGTAGACTTTTGCAACTGGACTTGGCAATCTGCTTGGAAAGAAACGTTAAATTATGTAAAATATGCTTGGATTAAGGTGGCTGCTTCTGGACCCAGTGTAGTGTCTGCCAAATATTTAATTTTAGTTAATTATAGCGATATTCCGTGTTTTGTGTTGAATTTTAAAATGTCATTTTGTTGCTAGGATGCTGGGGGAAGTCATCACAAAGTCTCTGTTTCTCCTGTCGTCCATGTCCGAGGGCTGTGTGAATCAGTTGTGGAAGCAGATCTTGTGGAAGCTCTTGAAAAGTTTGGAACCATATGGTATGTCAAGCAGCGTAAAGTCATGTCTCTGGACAAGTTGGGAGCTTTATTTAAGTCTCTTGGACCTCTTTAAGTACATTGTGGTAGCCATTTGAAATCCAGAACTTAGTTAATAGTAAAGCATAAGGATTTTCTAGTTGTGTGAAGATTCTGTGGTAAGTCTGGTCAAGCAGAATTGTAGACTGTCTGCTATCGGACTTCAGTAGCATAGCTAGTCCTGGCCTTAATATGAGCTGTAGCTAAACTGCATTGCAGAACAGCACGAGGGTCATTGTCTTCATATAAGTGAATATACCAAAAATAAGGATGGGGCACAGAGCAAATGATGCTTTTGCCTGTGATTTCATATGGGAGGAGTGCTTGTGATATGGTTAGGACCTTCAGAATGAGATGGTTATTCAGAAAAAGCCCCTTCAAAAGTCATATAGCCTAAAGATTCCTCGTCTGTGAACAAAATAGTAAAGATGAATGGGTGAAGCCAGCTTATTCTCAGTTTTAAGTGGAAGCATGTATTTCTTTTCAAGTAAATGCATGTATGAAATCAAATAGTTTTGTAAGTAGTACAATAGTATTTTTCACTGCCTTAATAGTCAAATAATTGAATTATACTTGTACCAGTAACTTAAAATAAATTAATAACATGAAGTGTGTACAAGCTTGTTCAGGAATACATATAGGTATTTTTACTTTTTTAAAACTTAGCAGACAAAGCTTCTTGAGTATGTCTGTGTCCGAATTTGTTTAATTAGAATACTTCTGTTTATTTCCTCTAAGGTAGTTTTGTCTCAAAAATAGTATTTTAAATTTCTTAGCAACAGCGAAGATATTTAATATATCAATTTTGAATGTGTTTCATAATTTGCATTTACTTTGATCCTTTACCTCATAAATGGCTTTAGCAAATTTTTTGTAATATTAATTGTAGTTCTAATAAGTTAGTAGATGATTAACTGTTTGTTGTATTGGTTGAATGTTTTTATGCATTCATCTTTTTCAGGAAAACAACTGCTTATTACTTATTTATATTATAGCTGCATTTCTTTGTTTTGTGCAAATGCTTTAGAAGTGTGGTGACCAGGTTTGGGAAGTGCAAGCAGGGAGACCTATGTTTCTTTTATATACTTGTTTAGAAAAAACACAAAATATATGACAGTTTTGGGAATTTGGAGTTGTTTTGAGTAAGCATACAGGAAAACTTACTGTAATGTTTCTCTCACCAGCTATGTCATGATGATGCCATTTAAGCGCCAGGCTCTGGTGGAGTTTGAAAATGTAGAAAGTGCAAAGAAATGTGTAACATTTGCAGCAGATGAACCTGTATACATTGCTGGACAGCAAGCCTTTTTCAACTACTCAACAAGTAAGAGGATTACTCGGCCAGGGAACACTGATGACCCATCTGGTGGAAATAAAGTTCTCCTGTTGTCAATTCAGAATCCTCTCTACCCAATTACAGTGGTATGAGTCGTCTTCTTTTTCTTTTTTAATGAAATAATAAAAGCCAGGGAGCAGCAATCTCTGTTACAATTTTTCCATTGTACTATTATTTGTTAAAATTGTACACTGTTAATTTGAGTCAGGAATTAAATTCCTACCAAAGCTTTACACCATCTTCACATAAGTAACATACATGTTCTGGAAAAAAGTTTTTTTGAGATGATTCACTCTCAATGTACAGATATTTTGCAATACATGTGAAGGCTTCAGTGGTCAGGATTTTGAAATGTTTAAGTTGCTACATACTTCTGAAATATTTCCAAATGTGTTGCCGCAACAACAGGAATGTAATTGGCTTTTAGGCTCTGAGTGATGTATGCTTAAATAGCAAGTAATTTTTCTAGCAGAAGGGATTATGTTATTGCAGTCTTTCATTCTTAAGTATTTACTTTGTGGAAAGTTGAAACCTTTATCTGTTGATAATCAGCTCCACTTTGGTGGAAACTTCCTCACTTTTATTTGGGCTGATACATTTTATTTTTCAGTATTTCAAGTTATAGAATATGTACAGTTGCATCCTAATTTATTGCCATTTATTTATGGACATGTGCATGTCTTAAAATTATACAGATATTTTGTGCTATTATTTAAGAATGCATGTTTTCTCATGCATTGAATGCTTGTACTTTTCATAGGGATTTTATAGTACACATTAAATTGCACAGAAGTATTTCAGGAAAAAAATTTAAAAGTCTACTTTGAGCAGACTTGTAACTTATGCTTGTATCATAGTATTACTTGTTCTTAGGGAAATTTATAGGATAGTGTTGATAAATCAAAGTGTTTGGGTTGTGTGGAACCATATAACTTAATGCGAGGACTAAGTCTTGTTTAATGTGCCATATATTAAGTTAGCAAACTGATTGAAACACTTAATATTCCTGAAATTACTTCAATCGGTCAGTTCCGTATCATGCTTTTTGCTCCCCTGTATTGTGAATGTCGATAGGTTTTTGCCTGTTGATTCATTAGTGGATGATGGATTTTCTTTCTCCTGTCAGTTTTCTTTGTAGAAAAGCATGGCAAGGTATGAGTTGCTTTTTCATCAGTGTTTAAAAATATACCTGCTTTTTGCTGTGTGAACAAATCCACTGACTAAGTTAAAGTATTCTTTGTATGTAACTATAATACAAATTTTGGAAACTATGTTTCATTCATGCATTTTAAATTTCACTTGCATAGGCAGCTGAGTTGAACATAAATGCTTAAGGAAATTGATAGCAGAAGCATGGTTCTGGGCTAGGAGAATTTCATGGAAATTGAGGATGAAGCCGCTAGCACAGTAGCTCCTTTTTGAAAACAAACACCACCTCCCCCCTCAACCTCTTCCTTCCCGCTGCTCCCAACTCTTTGTCTAGAGTATACCAATGAGCACTAGAAGCAGACACATTTCCAAAATTACTTGCAAGCATCAGAGCTCGTTGAAGATAGTGTAAACTATTAGAGTCATGGCAACTGGGAAGAGCAGTTGTAACCATAACAGCTAGGAATGTGATGAGAAAAATGAAAATTTTGCACTTGGGCAACTGGTTAAAGAAACAGCTTAAGAATGCCTCAGGCAAAGTCTGCATTATTTAAAAGACCAAGCAAATAAACAAATCCAAAACAACAAAAAAACCCACAAAGCCCACCACCACTTCTTCCTCTTCAATACTTTTCTCTCCTTAAATTTAAAGTACAGATGATAGACGAATTAGATGAAAAATGGCAATCAATTTTAAGTGGCAAGTCTGAATAACTGCATCAAACTGTTATATAGTTCTTAAGAGCTTTTATTTGAAAACAAGATGCGGTTTTTGCAGAGAAATTGATCTGCTCAACGACGTCTTGTTGAAGAAGCTAAATAGTTCTAAAATTTTGTTGCTGCTGAATTCCTTCATTACAGTTGTGATGTGCTTCTTTTCTAGCAGAATTTTTTGAGGGTTACATGGCAGTGGAGGGCAAGAAGGGCAAGTTAGCTGTATTTAATTCTTAATTGCTTTCTGCCTCTTTGTGATGAGGGTTTGGTGTTTTGAAAAAGTTTTGCCGAAGGTGTCATTTGAAGTTCTGTTTCCCAGTTTCCTTATCTGTGAGCAGAACTTTGTCAGTGATTTGTCTGTAAGAACAGACATATTTGTTCAATCAGACAAACATTTTTGGTTTGTGGTGGGGTTTGTTTGTTTGTTTTAGTTGTAATATGCCCATATATTAAATCTTATGGTATTTTATATAAGTCAGGAGTTACCCCACTGCAGCTGTAGCCAGCAATAAGACATCCTCTTTTTGTAACTTCTTGTTGATTGGGGGTGTGTGTGTGTGTGTGTGTGTGTGTGTTTGTTTTGTTTTTAAGAAATCCAGCATGCCCTCCACCTGTTTGCCTCCCAATTGCTCCACTTTCTGCAGAACGTAATAATAAATACTATAACTGCTTCCTTTCCCTGTTCTTCCTCTTGTCCCCCAAGTAAACCTGAGGATGTACACTAAGATCTTGGAATGAGCATTTTGGAAGTATTTGGTTTATATATAAAGAAAGGATGGGATTATATATAAAGAAAAATTGTGGTAGAGTGTTTCACCGAGATGTCAGTGTCTTTACCTGCTAGGTTTAGCAGTGAAAGTGGTTGTCTAGTAAAGCTTATGTGCTTTCAGCTGCTTGAATGTCATGTAACAGGTGAATTGTTTCAGGAAATTGCAGTTGGCAGTTCCTGTTTGTTCAGGTTCTCAAGCCTGAGTCTTGGGAATTCTTGAGTATGGGTGTAAAATAAACTTATTTTTCTTGGCCATATTCATGCTGGAGACTAGTTTCTAGTACCATGGTCCCTGATTATATATAATATATAATTAACTGTAGTTTAAGATGCTCCTAGCACCACATCATAAGCCTGTCCTGATGTGAGGCAAGCTTTTCTCCTTACTGTTTGGTTCCCCTGCAAGCTGAAGATTGTTTTCAGTTTTATTGGTTTCTTGTAATATACACAACTACTGGTGAAAGCAGAGTGTTAACAGTGAGTTTGCATGAATCCAGTGTTTCCTGTCGGTTTTCTCTGCCTTAAGTGGAGAAGCATGGCAACCACTTGCAGTGTCTTTGATTCAGGTGAATATGATTTAAATTCTCCTTTTGGTAAGCTACCTAAGATTACATCGTGGACTACCCCCGCTTACTCTTCTGAAAATGAACAATTAAAAAAATCCTCAGATGTTCATCTTATGAAATGAAATGTGCTATAACTACAGTGTTACTTTGTCTCTCTTTGCTTTGGTAGAACTGCTGCAGTGCATGCTTGAAAGGGAGCACAGTGTGAAGCATGGATGCAATTACTGGGTTTTAACACAGTTGAAGATAATTGTTAAACTAATGTTTGCACGAGTACTTCTTACAGAAGTTTTCTCCTGTTTTACGGATTTGACTGCCTGTACTGTATTACTCTATAAAAATGCTATTTGTGAATGTATAAATTTTATAGGGACAATTATAAATGAAAAGTTAACAAGCCTTTTCTTCAATCTTTGGCATTTAAATGCCAATACAAGAAAATGTTCTGTGGACCTAAAGTGTTTGAAATTTCACATCTGACTAAAATTATTTTTTTTTCTTCTTGCTTAGGATGTCTTGTATACCGTATGCAACCCTGTTGGGAAAGTTCAGCGCATTGTTATATTCAAGAGAAATGGAATACAAGCTATGGTTGAATATCCTTTGGGTGTGATATTTTTCTTTTTTTCTTTTCCTGTAGGTTCTTGACCACAGATGGTATTTAGCGTGAGAATGTCAGAAAAATACTGTATAATTTTGAGACCAAATTATTTTTTAATTTCTATCTAAGACATGGTAATTTCTAATTTCTATATGTCTCTAAGACAAAATAGGACTTACACATTTCATCTCTATAGGAAAATGACATTGTCAAGAATTGTCTCGATAACCATGTTTATAGGTGGCCCTAAGACTAATAAGGGCAGACATGGAATATGTTGTAGATTTTACAGTGCTTTATACACAAAAGTTGCATGGCTTCTGCCTGTGTTGATATTCAAGAAATGGATAAGGGATTGCAGAGATACTGTTTGACTTCTTCAGACTCTTCTAAAATAGTTCAAATACATACTGCTTGTTTTACTAGTCTGGCTTTATTAAAGAATGAGACCAACTTAGGCCTCCTTGATCTGTTTATCATGTGTTGAGGAAATTTCCTGCTCTGTTATCCTACTATTTACTGTGTTTGTAGCATTAAGTTGTATGTGGGATGAATGTTCAAAGTTGTTAATGTGTAACTGTGGTTTGCAAAGTCCGAAGTCTGATGTGATTACACCTTAGTTTATAAAACTCTGATAGCCCTCTTACTTGAGACTGATTACTCTCCATTTCTGAGCTGTTATCTGGACAAAATTGTATGAAAATCTCTAACTCTTTTGTGGTTTTAGATGCTACTGATCTGGCAAGTTTTATTAGCGTGTCACTTCTGTAATATATGACTTAACTGGTGGCTGCATTGATGATTTGCCAGGCAAAAAGAATTACCCTGACTTCCATAAAAGCAAACTAATTACTGTTTATCTATGTAGAAGACTTAAACCGTGTGTATTATAGTCAGTCAAACTACAATAGTGTGTCATGTTTGTGGTAATCAGTGTTGTCTGGATCAGATGACTTGTACAGTTGGGGGTTATTCTGCATCTTGTGAAAGATTAGGGAAGTTGTGGGGAGGATCCTACATGTACTCTGAAAGTACCATACTTCTGTCCTTTGAGTTAAATTCTCCGACATGTCTTTTATTAAAAACAAAACCAACCAGCAATTGAAAGAAAACTTAGAAATGTGAGCAGCTGCAGCATAGGTAAACAGTTTGGCGGGAGGGGGGAAAAAGTGAGCTTCAAGACAAGCCTTGTCTGAAAAGTTCAAAAATTAACTCAAATTTCAATACTAATTGCAGTACCAACTACTTTTGCAGATGTGCTTCCACAGTTCCAGCCAGTGTCAATTTCTTAGAGGTCTGGGAAGCTTAAGCTTTCTCACTCTTAAATTCCACAGTCAACCTACGTCACCTCGGAAGAAGTTGGGCTGCAGGCATGTGGTAAAACAGAAGGCATATGCTATTGGTGCAGACTGCTTCCAGAATTTCACTAAATTATGTGAAAGAATGGTGCAAAATGTCTGGTCTGCTGCAAGGTTCAGAATTTCTGTCACCATATATTATTGAGTATGTATGAGATCATGGACTGCCATGCGCCAAGACTTAGGTATATTTTCCTGCTAGTCATAGAACTAATCTTGGAGTATGTAGAGGATATGAAATAACCTACATATTGGAGCCTGGTGCATGTATCTGCCTTGAGCAGTGGATTTAAAGTAATCTGTTTGTTGTATTTTTTGATGCAAGATGATTATGTGTTCATTTGAAGTTCTGTAGATTTATTTGGCTAGCAAGCTAAAAAGGGTGTACTGTTTCTTAGGTCTTTTTGCTGTAGAGTAACTACTGAGTTCATTTTCTCCCTATCCACAAGTCTTTGGCTAATGCTAGCTGTGAGAATGGATGTATTGTCTTAAGTCATACCTTCTTGCCCTTGGGTTCTGATCCCTTCCTGAATGATGCAGCTTGAACTTTCCCTTCAAATATTCTCTAGACTTGCTGGTAACTTTCCGTGTCCTATGATGAAAAGTACTAAATCCACCAGAATATCTCCTTCCAAACAATATAAGCTCAGAGCATAAACAAAGCTTGCATCTATATAATCCACACTGAAGAATTTACTAATTTATGAATGATCTCATCTTGTGATGCTTACATCTCAAAAACAGTTGCTTAACATAAGTTGAACCCATATATATGTCTTGGTAATTTTATATTAAAGTCTGTATAGAGTTCTTGTAAGGTATAGAATCATAGAATCACAGAATAGTTAGGGTTGGAAAGGACCTTTAAAGGCCATCTAGCCCAACCCCCTTGCTCTCAGAGCCTCATCCAACCTGGGCTTGAATGTTTCCAGGGATGGGACATCCACCGCCTCTCTGGGCAACCTGTTCTAGTGTTCCACCACTCTCATTGTTTAAAAAAAAAAAAAAAAAAATTCCTAATATCTAATCTGAATCTACCTCACTCTATTTTGAAACCATTACCCCTTGTCCCATCACAACAGGCCCTGCTGAAGAGTTTCTCCCCGTCTTTTCTGTAGGCCTGTATACCATAGTGAAATATCCACGGGCTACAAAAATAAAGCTGTATCAGAAGAAAGGGATATAAATGAGACACCTGGAGGAAAAAATCCTTAACGTAATGTGTATGTTTGAATCAGTGTTTTGTGCCCAGAAGGCGAAGGCTGCACTCAATGGAGCAGATATCTATGCAGGATGCTGCACACTAAAAATTGAATATGCAAGGGTAATGCTTGGACCTTCTCTTTTAGTTTTACTAGAAAAATATATATAATCAAGACTTAACCTTTTTCACTTTTGCTTTATTTGAACAGCCAACTCGACTTAACGTCATTAGAAATGACAACGATAGTTGGGACTACACTAAACCATATCTGGGCCGACGAGGTAGGTTTTCATGTGTTATTGCTGTAGATGTTTGACTATACTAATGACAATCCTTTTATACGTGGTCAGGCTGTATCGCAGTAGTCATTTCAAAGCAAACCAGTGCTGCTGAAGGCTGTGTTCACAAGCCAGGAAATTAACCCTGAGCCCTAGTGCCCCCTACTGCCGTGTGCTTGAGCCACTTAGTTCAACAAGGAGCCCACACCTGCAAGCACCTTCGCAGTTCTCAAGGACTTGCATTTCTCCAAGCAGCTCTCTCTCTTTGGAGGAGAGGAAACCTGGTACAGACTATTCCTTACAAACTACAAACTTGCACACTGCTTCTCCTTCGAAAGAACTCTTTTCCCCTATGTTGGACGAGGCATTAAGAAGGATAGAGGACTTCAGCAGGCTGACTCTACACTTCATCATGCACCACATCGGCATCAGCAAAAAAACCCAAACAAACAAACAAACAAACAAAAAAACCCTCTGAAAAAACTCAGACTTGCAATTCACCTTGTCTGCATACTGCATGCACCACCACCACAAGTTTTTAAAGGAGGATACTTTCAGTACTTCACATTTGTATGGGATGAATAACATGATAGACTGTACCCATTCTGTTCAAGTTTGTATGTATGCTGGTCTTATTTCCCTTAAAATTACAGCTGAAAAATTTATAACCTCCAAAATTAAGAACCTTTCTTGTTGATATCATTGACATTGTAATCTTTTCATTACTTACTGTATGTGAGAGTTGCATTCAGTCTTAACAGTGTAAATATTGTATAGTAGTAGGGAAATTTAATCCTTATCTGTAGATAGTTGGAACTGAGCAGTGCAATATCTGATAGGTCCCCTCAGTTATATTTAAGCATTAAAATAGGGAGATTTATAATTGGTACAGGCATACTGTCTCTTAAGTACTCAGCTGTAAAAATTACCAGAGCTTAACTCATGTCAGTAGAAACTATGACTTTATATGTAAAGACAAACTGCTGTGTAGCCTAACTCCTGTAAAGTGTTTGTTTTTAAAAAAAAAAAAATCTGTAACTATTGAGTACAGTGTTCAGTACCTTATGTATAACAACATGTGCAATGTAAAGTTAGAAAAGTGAAGACAATGTGTCCCAGATAAGTAGATACTCTATCAAAGGCTATATGAAGACCAGAGCTTTGGCTGTCTCAAGTGATAATGCACTTTCAAAGTAATTCTGCAGAAACCTGGGCTTGTAAAACTGTTGTATAACTAAAGACTTAGCACTTGAATTTTCAAAATGAAGTTCTTGTAAAAAGTTAACAAGGGAGCTACAGTATTGGTTGCGGCTTGTAGATTATTACTCTTTGTATCAAGATTCTTTTTTTTTTTCTTTCTTTTCCCCCCCTTCAAATTCCTGAGATAAAGAAGGAATTTTGAAGAAACTCAAGGGCAAGAAAAAAAATCTGAAGATTTGAATTTGAGAAATCTGAAGAATTAATTTGACCCTCATATATTTTGATCATTGCACTGTTTGGAGGCTGACTTGTAACATTGTGTATCTAATTATATTATGTAATTGGTCTGCAGACAGATATGGCTGTATGAACTAAATGTTCACCAAACTAGATAAAACAGTGGAAAATGAAAAACTTTGGATATGTACGGCTTGCTCTTTCTCAAGAAGTCTCACTCTACTCTTTTGTTTTCCTTTTGTTACTTGACAGCCTGTCTCTATTTTCTGTACATCGCTCTACTACACATAAAAGGAAAAGAATTAGACTTTTACTATATATCTCTATATATCAAGCTATATTGTATGTAGCATGATTTTTCATTTACTGTGTCCACGTCCATTTATCTAGAAAATGGGAATATAATTGTTGAATGAACACTGAAATGTACTTTACAAAGCGGACAACTAGAGCAGACTTGCCCATAAGCTAATCCAGGACTCTTTCTTTTTTTTCTTTTTATTTGTGAGAGGGTGAATGGGAGAATGTTTTCATATTTCTGCTTCAGCTTACTCTTGCAGCAGTGTTGTTTGGCTTTTGAACATAACGTGACCCAAACTGTAGGGATCTGACTGCAGCAAACAAGACTGTAGCCCAAAGGAATTTCATTCTGAGGACTGGCATGCTAATATATCCTTTCAGAACTGGACACACAGACTACCACCCC
>WHYT01017089.1:187818-248826 GCA_009806455.1 Tetrax tetrax | reverse complement strand
ACCTTTTGTCCACCTTCTCAATAATGGACTGAGATTACTTCAGAGGCAGAATATTTTTAAAAATATTATTGATAATTTACTGCTCACAATTTCAGATTTTCTCAATTTGGAGAGGTGAAAATAGCAGAACAACTTACTCTTTCAACATGAAAAAGGCACACCCTAATGTATAATCAAATATAGCTATCACAGAAAAAGACAGTATTTTAAAACAAGGACTGCTGGTTAAGACTTGTAATAAGATTGTCTGAGGTTGGCTGAACCAGGAAGACACATCTTCCATTACCTGAGAGGCAAATGCGTGCTGCCATCCATGGGTCTTGGCGACCTTTCCAAATAGAGAGGGTTTTGTTTTATGCTTTGCTTTCTGGAGAGGCCTGAAGAGTGTGCTGGACATAGTGTTATTTTCTCAGTCAAACACATAAATACTGTTCAGTGCCACTCTGTCTCTGATAGAAATGCCACATTCTAAGTCTTGACTTCCTTCAATATCTATGCCTTTTGTCTTTGAAATTGCCTGTTAAATACTACTTTTATAAATAGTTCATTTGGGAGGAGAGGCAGTGACAATGGTAAAATCTTTCTTGTGCATAGTATAGCATTTGGAATTTCTATCTACATTCCTTTGCAACCAAATTGATCACTTTGGTGTCATGTCTAAAAAAATCCTGGTAGACTATCAGTAACACCTACTTACTGGTTCTGCAGGCCACTGGTGGGGGTAGGTGGGGAGATGTGAGCCTTAAATCTACAGAATTGGTAAACTTGTCAGGTTATGCAAGATAATCTTGATCAGGAGGAGAGCTATGCTTAGTAAAATGCTCTGAGTACGTTATATGTTGTCTCCTGACAGATGGCTCCAACCCTTATACCTTGAAGCTTTGCTTCTCTACTTCATCCCATTTATAGAGAAGAGGACAGCATGTTAAGAGCTACGTTCACCTTGATTTGCAAGTTTAAAACTACACTTCGTTCACAAAGCTCTAAAGTGGTTGTTATAATGTTGCCTTGTTTCAACTTAATTCTAATATCTTTTATCTTGTTTTATAATAAATGGATGTTCCTTCATAAATAGAAAACAGATTTTTTTTTTCTTTTTGCCTCTGAGAAGTACATGTTGTAAGCTTACTACAAAGTTTGTATTTTGTTAGTGTAGTATCTTCAAATGTCTAAAGAAGCACCAGTAGTATAAACAAGATTGTTTTCTTCCAAAAATGAAATATATTTGCATTTTCGATTATATTAAAGATTAGCAAGTATTTTTCCATTTGTAGTCCTAACTGGGAGATAGAACTATTACATCAGAATTTTAAATGTAGAATTTGTTTTTCAGTATGTTAAGTAGTGAAGTATGTTGCAGTACTAAAAAGCTTGTATTTATAAAATGCTTTAATCAGGTTAATGTTGCACATACTGAATTTTTAGTAGTATAGATTTGATTTATAGTTCAAACAAAGCTAATGTAGAAAATTATTAAGTATGTGCACGTGTATGGTGTGAATTCATACTTATTTAAAGTGGTTTTGGTTTTTTTTAAAAAACTATTTTCCGTTTGCATTAGCATGATGCCATCTATAGCTAGTCCCACCGTAGGAGCCTTTTAAAAAATTAAAATTGCAAGCCTGTAACAGTGTGTTCATCCTCATTTTCCATAATTTAAACTTAAATCTTTGGTGTTTAACATATCCTCTTGACTTTTTTTTAAATAGTGGTTATGACATACTAAGTGGTAAAAGTTGGATATGTGAAAGATTCATTGCAGTAGAAACCAAGGTGGTAAAAATAGTTAAAACAAAAAGCAGTTGTCCATACCTGGACAACTCATCTGATGCTTTGTTTTATCTGATTTATCTTATATGGCTGTTTTGACTATGAAAGAATCCATAGGGTGAATAGACTTGGCTAGCCTCTCACTTAAACTGAGGTAATCTAGGTGGGATTCAGGTACTGTAACTAATTACTTTATGTTATAGTAACGAGGCTTCCACTTTGTGGAACATTATTTGTTTTGTCCCAGTACTTTGAAACCTCTGTTCTCTCTTGTAGAATTGGAGTTGTGTCTGTCTTGTGCTAAACCCCAGAAATGGGAATCCAGGCATGGAGGTATGGGAGCTGTTGTCCTAGGCTCTCAATTTCTTCCCCTTTCTGAATTTGCAGCAAAGTGTTTAGGGCTTCTTTTAGTTCTGCTCTTAATGGTCAGAGAGAAGTTATTTTATCAGATACTTTGTTTTATCATACAAGTTATTTTTTTCTGTCTCTACAGATTTTACCTGTATCCATCCTTTATGCAAGGTTATTTGTGCAGTATGCTTGTCCTTGAGAGATCATGTTGCAGTATATTTACAGACTGTGCATTGCATATGTCTTTAAATATAGACTGGATTTTCCCCATTCTTAATTGCAAGGCAAATACACCTTATCATACAGGGGAAAATATGTCAGCTGTCCTTCAGGTTTTCTCATCAACAATGGTTCATTTTTGCCCTGTATACCTCCATTTTGTTCATGCTTCAGGTAATTAGTATTTCAGGTATACAAATCAGGCTTCTAATATGTCTGAACTAGGAACTGAAAGACAGCTGCTCTTTGGCAGCTCTTTCTGCATAGGGTTTGGAATGATACCAGCCTCTTGTCTGGTAGGTGGCACACTGACTTGTATCTTAGGGGCACTGCTATACTCTTTCAGCCTCAGTGATTTTTCCCTCAGAAGTTGCTTCCAGAGAGCTCCAGTGCAGAAGGCTATGTGCCATGTCTTGCTACTTGCCAACAGAAATGCTAAATACTAGTTAAATGTTCTGTGCTACCTAGTGTGTTAACTGTAAAAGGTCTACCCCAGTCATTCATTTATCTTCCATCAACTCAAATGTTCTGTGGAAACCTGTTTCTTCTGTCATAACTTGTATTGCTATTTGTATTAATGTAGTTTCAGAAGTTAGTATGTTTGCAGTTGAACATTAAAAATAGTATGTTTGGTCCAGTTTAAGATGTAGGATGGATGACCCTTAAAGCATTCAGGTTTTACAAAAAAAGCACTTTAATGTTTCAGTGTCCTCAGTGGATCACAGCATTCAGTGCCTAAGATGCTCAAGTGAAAGGCATCTTTCCTGTGGCCGCCCAGATCAAACACAGGACAGACCAGTTTTAGGTATATCTGAAAGGACTTGATACCAGCTGGAAGTCCCAAATCCAAAATGTGCCAGGTGGGGAAGAAAAGAGAGAAGACTGAAAAATTGTTCAAGCTTCTTTCTCCTTAAAATAATAATCTCATTGATGTGGAAGTTAAGAACAGGAAAGATTGCTTGTTGGTGTTTTGCTGTAAAAAGAAAACAATGTCTTCTCTTGGGCCTACAAGGATGAATGCTTGTGCTCAGGGAGAAATGAGCTTGGTCTCCTCCTCCCGCAAATGAGATCTGCGTTCACCTATAATTTTGCTCTTTAGAATAGAGCCAAAACAGTGGGGCAGGTGAAGAGTTAGTTGCTCCAAGGGGAGTGAAATTTGTCTGTCATTTGGCATATATAATCTAATGAATAGATTAAAATTAAACCATTAAGATCTCTGAATGCAGCTTTTTCTGTCTCTTTTGCGTAAGCCATACAAGTCAAATAGTGAACATTGCTGTGCATATTCCCTGCTTGTAAGCAGCTGGCATTCACAGCAGACATCTTCACGTCTGCTCCACAGTTTCTTTGGGTTTTTTTTTTAAAAAAAACCAAACAGGTTTATTTTTCTAATTGATCACCTTTCATTGAAGGTAAATGATATATTGAGGTGAAAATCAGTCAGTCTTCTCTCATGATATTCTCTAATCTGTGTTTATATTTATTTTTCCTTATATGCAAGAAATGGGAATAGTTAGTTTTTGGCTTTCTATACCACCACAGTAAGACAGAATGTATTGCTAGGGTGATATAAGAAAAGATTTAAAAGAAACCATTCAGGAAATGTTTGGGTCTCCTGCTTTATGAAAGGAATGATACAACTTAATGTGGTGTTACTAAGTCTGTCTTTTAGTAAGAGATAATGTTTGGGGTAAGCTGGCTTCTGACTGGCTGAAACCCTCTTTGTTGTAATTAAATGCAACTTGCTCCTTTTCTTGCTTTGTGTTTTCTTGTGAACAGCACTTGAACTTGTTTGAATGTTATGATAAGACACATTCAGTCTCTTATCTTAAATAATATGTCGAAGTGTGGGAATGTGAACACGTTTGCTCAATTTTTTTTTTCCACTTCCGGAATGTGAATCTTTGGGATTTTTTTGTGTTCTCTTAAAAATACCTTGTAACCTCCCATCTGTAGGTACTGTCGGGGTTTTTTTTTGCCATTCCAGGTTTTCATGGTTTATTCCCTTCTGGCAATTACAGAGGTGGTAATAATCTCAAAAATAATCTTGTTTGTATTGGCATGGCTTTGGCCAGAAATAGTGTGCAAGAAAGCATGAGAAAATAAACACTAGTTATGGGCTCAGCTTCCTGTGAAGAGTTCTTAAAGCACTCAATACCATTCTTCTGATTTTGACCTAAACTAGATGCAGCTGTGCTGTGGTTGAGAGCCTTCCTTCACATATCTGGTGTACAAATGGTAACTTAAGAGTCCTGCTGTAAAACTTGCCTTGCAAACTGGCATATGCAACCACTGCATGGTTGATGCTATGATCAAGCAACGCTCTGGCATGTTGTCATAGAAGAGCTGATAGTGCCCTCTGAATATGTGGCAAAAATGTGTCAGCCTTAAAGAAACAAACCTTGTTGATTGGGGAACCTGGTAGCAACAGTCCCAAAGAAAGGGAAAAGTGTAAAGGGAAGAGCTCCCTGGTGCTCCAGAGAGTGTTTTCCTGTGTATTAGTTAGCTGCGCGTACTGTGGTGCTGTTCTACATCATAGGTTGTGTTGCTCTAAGACCGGTGAGAAATGCCTCACTGAATAACAGCACAAGAGGAGTATGTTGTATGACCTGATTTCTTGTTAAATTCAAGAGTGAATGGAAAATCCAATCTAAGCAAGGGACAAGTGGTGCTGCAAGGCCAGCACTAAGGAACAAGGAGTGATGTGTACACAGTTCACTAGACCTACATTTCTCCCCCAGACTGTGGGGCTGACAATGGTGGGAGGTGGACATAAAACTGCAGCTGGATTAAGTGGTCTGATATGCTGGATCTCACCTAAGGCCATCCTATCTTAGAAGTGAGGTGTTTTTAACTTCCTTAATTTCTTCTAGCTTGTGCTATTTTTGCTCTTAATTGTTAAGACCACATGTTTTAAATTAATCTAGGCTCTTCCCAGCCTACCTTTGCTTCCGTAAGGAATGGTCTGGGGGTGGACTGGAATGTGAAAAATGTTAATAGTATTCACCAGGGAAGTCTGAGTTGAGAAATACTTGGCATCATTCTTAATCTGTAAAACAAGGGATTTCCATTTTTTTTCCCTCACTTGTTAAATCTTATGCATGCTAAGTGAGTAGTAAGACAGTATCTTCTCAGTTGTGCCGTTAAAATTGACACTTGTGGAGAGGGGTGATCAGATGTGCTCATGTGATAATATGTTTCTAGCATACCATTTTGTTCTCTGCAAAAGCTGGCAGGGGCATGGTCTGAGATGAAAAGAAGCTGAAAACAAATAGCTGTTCAGGGTTTGGGATGATAAGCCCCCCAAGTTCTACTGCTGAAGCATCTGATTTGATAAAGGGTGAAAGAGCTTCCATTTCTAGACAGTTCTGTCATCAAGTTAAAAGAACAAAATATTTGTGTTCCATTAAGTCTCCTAATGCGTAATACTCTTTCCCTGTTAAAAATAAAAGATTTCTTTTTCCAAGGATTACAATTCCCACAGGATGTGGAGGAACCTAATGCAGCCAGATTACTTGTGCTGTGCTTTGACCATGTCCCTCTAAAGGAAATACCCTCAGTCCCTTTTCTTGTGTTCAGAAAAACTTTGGTATCTGTCCTGTGCCAAGCCTTCCTGTTCTGGCCTTTCACAGCCAGCTCCCTGGGCTAGAGCCACACATTAATTCAGACAGATTCTCTGCTCTTCCTCTTGACCGTTGCAGCTGCTGATGCGAGGTCTTAACTTCTGGCTTGATTTATTTAACTTTGTCCTTCTCTGGTGTGTGTGGACCAGCTGCAGACTGAGTGAGTCTTTGTGCAAGGGAGTGAGTACTGCAGGAATGTGCAGGAAGCCAGCAGCTATTAAAAAGGCAGTATAATTAACCCTCTTTTCCCAAGCATCTGGGACCCAGGAGTACAAACGAGTCCTGGCAGGGGCAGTATAGCAGTATTCAGAACTGTTCTGGCTTTGTTTGGTGAGGGGGGGCCTAAGGTGGTAACTTCTGTAGGAAACTGCTAGAAGTCGCTCCCCTTTGTTCAGTGGACTCGGCCAGGCCTAGGGCGGACTCGCTGCTGGCCAAGGCCGAGCCGATTGGTAGCAGAATCTCCTGTGATAGCGCCTCTGTGATAACATATTTAAGAAGGGGAAAAACAGAAAAAAAAAAAAAGTGGAGAAGATGTGAAGCAGCTGAGCGGGGGCAGAGAGGGGGAGGCGCGAGCCTTGTGGGCCTTGCAGGCCTCACCCCCTGGCCTCCCGCCAGGCAGCCGATTGGGCCCAACTCGGCCTGGTCTGGCTGCAAGAAGTGGAGAGGAGATGAGAAGAGAATAAGATGTCAAAAGGATCCTGAGAGGCGTCTGCCAGCCTGTTGTGAGGAACAGCTGCAGGCGCCAAGGTCAGTGAAGAAGGAGGGGGAGGAGTAATGCGGCTCCTGGCCAAGATTCCCCTGCAGCCTGTGGTGATGACCATGGTGGAGCACGTTGTCCCCCTGCAGCCCATGGAGGTTCACAGAGGGGCAGAGATCCAGCTGCAGCCCGCGGAGGAGACCACGCCAGAGCAGGTGGAGGCCTGAAGGAGGCTGTGACCTGTGGAGGGCCCGTTGGGACAGCTGTTCCAGAGGGACTGCACTCCGTGGAAGAGATGACCCACGCCGGAGCAGTTTCACGAAGGACTGTGGCCCGTGGGAGGGACCCCACGAAGGAGCAGGGGAGGAATGCAAGGAGTTCCTCCACCGACGATGAAGCAGGAGCATGAAACAACGTGTGATGAACTGACCGTGACCCCCATTCCCTTTTCCCCCCCGTGCCGCTCGGGAGGGGAAGGTACTAGAGATAAATGTTAAGCCCGGGAAGAGGGAGGGGTGGGGGGAGATTATCTTGTTCCATGTCTCATTCTCCTGCTAGTTTTAGTAATAAATGAATAGTTTTTCCCCAAGTCGAGTCTGTTTTGCCCGTGACGGTAACTTTAAGAATTCATCCCTGTCCTTATCTCAAACCTTGAGCTGTTTTTTTTTTTCTTATATTTCTCCCCCTATTCTTTCGGAGGGTGGGGGGTGCGGGAAAGAGACTGCGTAGTCTGGTCCCGATTGGGGCCGAACTACGACACTATGACAACGTCAGCGAATGAACAAGTAAAACAGACTACAAAGTATCCTACATTAACTGAATTATTTATATAAAAGTGAAAAAAAAACCAACCAAAAAACATGACGAATATTCTGCTGAAGGTTCTTGGCAGGCTTTGGGTCCAAGCATAAGTGAAGAGTAAGTGTCACAAGTCTGCACAGTTCAAGTTTGTGAACTGCAGGAATGAGAAGAGTTGGCTGGATGTACAAGCAAAGATTTGGGAGGAAGGTAGGAAAAAGATGATTTAGGCTGTCAGAAATGCCTATTTGTACTCTTCTGCTTTACATAAATTAGAGTTTATGTGGATCCCTCTCTGTTCTCCTCTCAGATGCATACAGAAGATTCTCCAGAAAACAGCAGGTTTCTGCCCTGCTCACTGCTATTTTGGCACTGCTTGCTAAAGGTCACTTTCTCTGCAAAAATCCCAGTAAAGGAATGAAAGACAAAGAAAAGCTAAATGAAAATGCGAGGGGAAACTACTTCCTACAGCAACACACAATGGTAACTTGGCCTCTGTTGTGGTTTTGTTTAGTGAGGGGGGCCTAAGGTGGTAGCTTCTGTCACAGTTCAGCCCCAATCAGGACCAGACTACACAGTCTCTCTCTTACTCCCCTCACCCTCCGAGAGAATAGGGGGAGATGATATAAGAAAAAACAGCTCGAGGTTTGAGATAAGGACAGGGAGAAATCCTTAAAGTTACCATCATGGGCAAAACCAGACTCGACTTGGGGAAAACTATTCATTTATTACTAAAACTAGCAGGAGAATGAGACAGAGAAACACCCCTCCCTCTTCCCAAGCTTAACATCATCTCCTTTTTTTCTGTTTTCCCCTTCTTAAACACGTTATTGAAGAGGCGTTATCATGGAACATTCTGCTACCAATCGGCTTGGCCTTGGCCAGCAGTGGGTCTGCCCTAGGCCGAGCCAAGTCCACTGAACAAAGAGGAGCGACTTCCAGCAGTTTCCTACAGAAGCTGCCACCTTAGGCCCCCCCTCACTAAACAAAACCACAACAGCCTCCTACCAACAATGCTAGTTTTCAGATATTTGCCACAAAAGTATTGGTTTTCTAAGTGGATGAGGAAGATTTTTCTTCCCAAAGGTGAAAACTGGACTATTGTACCACAGCTGCCAATGCTGACTACACTAGATACTTTTCTGTGCTTCTTTGATTCACATTGGTAATGTGCTTGCACAGGACAAATTTTCATCCTGCTTTAAAATCTAAAGTATGTATGCCAGCTGTCAAGCTTTGATATGTCAAGCATGTCTATACAGCAAAATACTATCTTTAGAGTATAGTCATCAGAAATATCATAGGAAAAGATGGTGACATAGTCATTTACCCTGCAATATGCATGACTAGATTGCTATTTACCATTCCAGTTAAGTTTGTGGTTCTTGTTACTTCTATTGCTGCTGCAGTTGTGTTGTTCCATCAGCCAGCAAAAAGAGACATCATCTCCCAGATTTGTCACTGTCTTAGCTGTTACACAAAGGTTCACTTTAAAAAGTTTGAGGCTATAGGTGTAATTAAACTATGGATTGGATTACAACAGCATTTTGTTGACTGTGAAAAGCAATGGCAAGTTATCTAAACTAGGTTTATTAAATAGACCTCTGTATTTGTTTAGAGGAAGATGTTCATATTTTGAAATGAAATTATGACTGCAGAATGCCACATAATAATAGTAGATACTGATGAAGTTTTTATTTCCTCTGCCTGCTGTTTCATGTGCCTTCTTATCCTGCTGTGTGTACTGTATCTTGACAGTAATTTAATTTTAAATTAATATTTCAATTTTAATTTAATATTTATCAAAACAAGTATTTATCAACATTGAATTTTAAAATAAAGAGACAGTTTTATTTGAAGAAAATGGGAAATACAGCAATTTTGTCATGAAAGGGAAAGGAAGGGATAAGGCATAGAAAAATATCAATTGTTCCCTCAGAAGGTAATTTTTATTCTCTTTGAAAGTACACTGATTTTTTTTTTCTGTGTACAACAAAGACAGCCTTTTGTTTAATGAAGAAGAAAATTCCATTACTATTTCCCTACTTTAATAAGCTGTAACATTCATACTAATCAGATTTATTTTGATAATCAATCACAGGGAATAATTGATTATTTAGATCTTGTTTTAAGGGTTACTCATGTAATTATAGATGTGAACAGTTTTACAAATGAAAATTAAAAGCGCGTTTTGTTATGACAATCCTCTGCTTATCACAGCCAATGGACGTGCAAATGTCCATGTATATATAGATTTCTTAAGACTGTTTAACTATGTGTTCTGAATACATACTTGGCAGATATTACGTATTGTCTGAATTGATGAGTCTTGTTTTTTAAAGTTTCCTGTGAAGTGAGCTAGTCTTGCAATATACTTTATTAGCCTATGTGGAACACATATTGTTTATATCTCAACCCAAAATGCAGCAAAGTGAATAACAGCTAATGAGAACAGCTGGTGTTTTTCGTTTTTTTTTTCAGTAGGTATGCAACTCAAAACCTCATACTGCAATATGCGGTCAATTTTCTGATGATCTTCATCCCTGAAATATCTAAACTGAATATTTTACATTTTTTCGCTCTTTGTCTCCGAGTATCACAATCCCTTGCACCTGGAAGCATAGCCAGTCAACCAACTGCCTACATTCAGTGAAGTCAATCTGTATATGCCCAGCAAATCTGTTTCATGTGGCTTTGTCCTACTCTGTCCTTCTACAGCATGATGTGAGAGGTCCAGGATTTCCTGAACTCTTGCATGATCACTACTGTCTTTCCCTGCCCAAAAATCCCTAGATAGAAATTGCAGAATGCTAGCTTAACACCAGGGTTCTTGATCATGGATATAACCACAACACAGCTGATAAGGTAGAACCTCATCCCTCAGCTACAGAGGGAGTTATTTCAGTCCTAGCATGGGTCAGTCCTTGCTTTGCGTAGCTAAATCTTGAGAACCTCCAGCAATGAAGATCCCACCACCTCTTCTGGGCATCCTGTTCCAGTGCTGGGAATTGTTTCACCTGATGTCCAACCTGACCTGCCCAACCTGCAAATTGTGGTGGGTGTCACTTGTTAGATGATCTACCAATAACAAGTAGATTCTGTCTTGTGTTTGTAGCTACCTTTCAAATAGTCATAGGATGGTATTGTATCATCCCTTACCCTATTCTTCACCAGTCGACACCTACCTATTCCTGCAGGAATTGTATAAATACCAAGGTAATAACAGCACCAGTAATAACTGTTTAGCAAGTATAAATACCAACATATATACAAAATGCAAACTAATGAACAAACCAAACTTTGCTGGATATGTAGATCTGCGACACAGTGTTTTATATTACAAGTTTCTATATGCTAAAGCAAGCAAACATTAACTGTATATGTTATTATATATCTTATTTTCAAAATTATATCCTGAAAATTCTTCTTTGAGAAAGAGTTACACTGAGACACCAGCCTGGCATGTAATTGACCTCAGAATGAGGGAGTGGGGGGATTTTTACCCTATGTGTGACTTCTGAGCTGCATCATGGTATTCTCCACTGTCATCAGGGCACTGTGCCCAGTGATGCAAATCAATGTGATCTGAATAATGAAAAAAAATCACATAAGTGTATTCTACATATCAAACCACCGTGTTGGGAAAATTTGATCCTTAGGTCTAAACAATGGCACTGAGCAAAAACCGGATCACTGCAGGAGCAGATGGTAGTGTTTGAGGCTTTGGGATAGACTTTAGGCTCATATTCACCATCTGTCTGCACAGCATTTTCTCAAATTTTGCTAAATACTAAGTTTATTGCCACTAAATCTTATGAGCATTATGAGACAAGTTACTGAGTCTCACATTCAATCAAACATTTTTTTAGCAGTGTATTGTTAATCAGATAAATAGTGTGGGAGGGCTGTGATGAGCACCTCTTCCACACCTCCCATAGCTATTCCCTTAAACAGATCCTCTCTCTTTGTTTAACTCATCTTTTTCCTTTTCCTATATAGTCTTAATACAAAATATGCAAAATATATCCTTTATAGCCCTCAGAGTTTTCTCAATGATAATTTTTAATTTTATTTTTTGCAAAATGTGTGCAAGTTAATGATGCTTTAAGTGCTTTCTGATATTTTGACACCTGTTGTTTAATTTTCTCTCTCATTTTAACAGATTTTTTTTCTCAGAATGTAATGATTGTTTCTGTTATATATGAGTCAGTTGCCACAAAGTGTCTTTTCCAACCTTATTCCACTGAGAATCACTTTCTTTGTAATCAGGGGAATGAGTTGGCAGCTACATTTTTGATAAAGCATCTGTGGCTTTTCCTGTAACTTTTTAATATAAATTTCTAAGCATATCATAGAAAGGATTAGTCTAGAGAAGGTTAGCAATGTTGTCACATTGTATATCCACAATCCAGTTGATTTTGCATACCTCTGAATCCTGTGTTGGATTATGCTTTGGTTTTTATGTCTATGCTTATTATTACAACAAACTTTTGGTCTTCAGTCATCACCTAATCTCTGATTGCTTTAAAAGTATTTTGCATTTTCAGTTTTAAAAAAAAATATTTAATTTGTCCTTGTTTTCAAGAAGGAAGATTCAAGCATTTTCAGCCTCTGCTTAAATAAATGCATTAAGTACCCTGTGTTCAAGTACTGTAGTTTTATATCAGACTAACAGATGAATCCTGAATTTCCCCAAAGTTGATCTGTGTAATTTCAGAGGTTCATTATAATTGTTATTTCTTTCTGTCCTTTTTTATAACACATTGGTTATGTAATCAAGAAGAGAAAGTGATGCCCTATAGCTTAATGACCAAAGAAGAGAGAGATGAGATTTTCTTCTATGTCTCCAAGACATCCAGCTGGTACTAGACTAGTCTGGCTAGTTGGAGCTGTATTTTGATAGTCATGTCTCATTCCTGCGTATGGTGTTTCTGGTTAGGTTACAGTCAGTGACAGGGCAATTTTATGGTAACAGAAATTATCACTGCAACTAGTTGGAGCCATGTGTCCTTCTAGACTTGAGCCTGGATTCATTTACTATGATTGGATTTCTGCACAAGCTTGATACTGTTTAATGACATCTGTGCTGTACAGTTACACAGCACATATTTATTGAAATGGAAGGATGTCATATCAGTATAGAGACACAATTTCTTTAGTTGCTTTGCTATCACTTCTTGGGAATGTACAATCCACAAGTGATACTCTTGTAAACCTTTTTTTTTTCTCAATCAAGCCACTTAAAATGTGGTATCAGAACACTTCTCCTCTTCACAGCTGGTCCTGTGTTGCTGGGATTTCTCTTCCTAACTACAGTTTAGATGTAAAAAATATTTAGACTGAATAAAAAGGGAGAGCAAAACAGACTCCCTGGTGCTTAAAGAGTCCCTGTCACTGAGATGAAGACTGCAAGATGATTGGTTTATTTGAATTAATACAAATCTTATGACCTGTTGGATCTAAGCTGAACTTAGTAGTAGATGATGACGAGAGAATGCAGTCAATATCGCAATCTAAAACACAGGGTCAATGAGCCTTGTGGTCACAAACAGAAGGGGCAAGAGTCACTTTTTTAAAAAGGACATGTCTTGTTTTTGCAGGTCAGGTGAAAAAAGCTGACAGTTATGAACTCTTTCAGAATAGTTATGCATAAAATTAAATAATATAAGATAAAAAAATTACTACAAAATTAGTACCAAAAAATACTTCTTTGATAAATCTGCCTTAATCCTAATAGGTGGGTGGATTATTCTGCTTTAAACTACTAGGACGCAAAAGCATCATGTAGTTCTCTGGATATGTTTAATGTGTGCTATTAGTAGGATTGCAAATTCTTATTAGTGTCTGGAAAAGATGAAGTCATATGTCAGGGATGTTTTTCAAGTTAAAGTGTAACCATGCAAGTAAATACACACAGAAATATATATAAAAAGAAGATATATTGCAAAACATTCTTAACTCTTTTTAAAAATTGCTAGTATTCAGATTTCATGGAGTAAGACCTACAAAATGCAGTGCATTACATCTGTAAATATATCACAGAGAAGCAAATATAAACAATGAAATCTTGCTACTAAGAGGCTTATCACATAATAATATATCTAAATTGACAAATATTGTGAGTTGTTATTTCACGTTCTAATTACTGTGCATTGTACTCAGACTAGCTGTATATTTTTTTTATTATTTAATTGCTGCTACACTTTTTCTTGATCAGACTGTAAGACTTTTTATTTTTTATTTAGCAATACTGGTGTCAATAAACAGACATACTGAGATAAACACCTCAGTGTTACATATTCTGCCCTCAGTTAACATAGTTAATACTGATTTATCATTTTTATTAGCATATCCTATACAATTTATTATTTCTTCCAAATTATGTCTGTATCCAGTTGGTACTCCATTTTGCTTAGCAATACACAAATGCAGAGTATAGAACAGCAGCTATCCCAAATTTTTCAGAGCATATAAAAGAGAAAGACACTACATAAAGAATGGTCATAGTATGTAGCCTGAATGCTCTAGTGTCCAGAAGGAAAAAAAAAAAAGTTTTCCATAGAAATCTGGAATTACTACTTCATATCTCAAATCTAAATACGTTGCACAAATGAAAAATGAAAAGAGAAAATCAACTTTATTTCTGAGAACCATCCAGAATTCTGACACCACTACCTGCCTCAAGTCTTTCAGCTGATGTGGCTCTCCAGTAAAGCAGTAACACAGAATTTGAGTGGCAGTGTGCTGAGTACAAAATGGAGGTAGATGTAGGCATAAAAGGAATACTGTCTGTGAGCCAAAAAGTCCGTGATTTTCCTATGAATGCCAGAGGTAAGTATGCAGATCTCCATTTTCCCTTATACGTGTTGTTTTCTATCATGTGCCACCATAAGGAAGATGCACACGAAATAAAGACTGAAGCTTTTGGGAAAAAAAAACAAAAACCAAACTATCCATAAGTATGAAGACCTTAGTGAAGAAAATCTGGAGGAACATCAGTGGTTGGTGATACATTCCAGGCTTTAAGACTTCATTAGCTTTTCTTCCCTGAGGCAAAGACGATTTATACAGCCATTATATATTTGTTATTCATATGTGTTTTCACATAGGAATCACTGATTTATTCCAAGCTTTTGTACAGAGAGAGAGAGGATTTAATCTTTTCTGTGTCTAATTTAACTACAGGGGCCTGATTTAGTTGTGTACATCTTTCAAAAGCAGCAAAGCTCTGGAATTTTGGAGTAAACATTTTTATGGCTTTTATGTTGTAAAATTGCCGTGCCTGGGAATTACAAAGGAAATCAGTGTAAAATACTCCCCATAACAAAGCTGTCTCTGCTGGTTATCTCCTGAAAAAGAGTTGATTTCAAACTTGCTGCTGTGATTTGCACCAGAACTAGAATAACTTCTGACTTGCTAAGTAACTATTTTTGTCCCTGTGAACACAGTCCAATATGCAATTATGGTGGACAATGACATTGCAAGCCAGCAGGGCCGGTGATTTGGCTATCAATATCTATAGAAAGTAAAAAGTGGAATTTGACACTCATTAAAATCACCAGTTACCTGTATAGAATTCAGGATAAAATTAGTGTCTTAGATTTTCACTACTCACTCCTAATTTGCCTTTCAACAAAACACATGTTCTGGTCTGCTGAACCTGCATGTTGGTGTTAATGAAAGAAGAAAGTGAGGCTTCCTCTGAAAGACCTGCATATTTCGTTGGAAAGAGTCATGGTGTAACTTCGAAGACATGTACTCCATGAACCTAGTCTGCAAAGGCCTAGACCTGTCATGCTGCCATTATTCCTCCATTCACGTAAGTAAGCAGGTGTTATTCTTGTGACCTAATTCTAGATTTAAAATTACTATAAATAATAATCTAAATATCCCTAAAATATTCCATATTTAGACCATCAATCTCTGTAAGGGAACAGCAGTCTGAAAATGTTTGCCTTGACCTTTATTCGAATCAATGAACTGGAATTAAAGGGCTCATTTACCATTGTTAATACCAAAAATTTATGGAGGTGCCATCATTTAATGCATAGTTTGCTTTTCTGTTGTATATCAGTAGGAGAATTTTCCATTATTTCTTAGGATACTTTCTATACAGTAAGAAAAGACTGGGTCTATGAAGCTCTTTAGGTCTAACTGAATTCATTATTACAGGTAAATTGTGTTTTCCATGTGGTGAACTTCCATACATTAATTTCTTCTGTCATAAATTTATCTACTGCCTATGCTACAAAAAAAAAAGTTTTTGGCTTTTGCCAAACGTTTGAGGCAGCTTCTGTGAAGATGAACTTTCCTTCTGCAGATAGATGCACACAAGTGCACATAACCATCGCAAAAGCTTCTGTCCTTTGCAAATAAGAGCTTTCTACAAGACATTGAAATGCCCAAGGGTTTTGAACTTCAGTGATTTTGATTTCTGCATTTCTCATTTTGCCCGACTCTGAAATGGCAAAAGACTTTCTATCCATCTTTGCATAACATTTTGAAAGGTGACCCTGAAGCCTTCTGTGACCACATGTAAGACAGTAAAGAAATAGCCTGTAAACACAAAGTTTGTAATAAACCATAGAATCATAGAATAATTATGATTGGAAAAGACCTCTAAGATTATCAAATCCAAGCATCATGAAGTCACTAGGATAACCTGAATGGCTCTATATTGTTCTAATTTAACACTGATTTAATATCTGAGTAGCAGAGAGAGACATTGCTATTTTAACTTTAATACTTCCAGGAACATTTTTTTTTTAAGTCCTTGAGTACCTTGACTTTCTCTGAGCCATTCTGAGGCTTCTCTGAGTCACCAATTCACCTGACCCATTCAGCAGTGGGCCCAAAATTTCTCTAGTTTTCATTTTTTCATTTGTATATTTGTAAAAATTGTTTTTGTTGCCCTTCACAGCCTGTGCCAGATTCAACTCCAAGATGGGCTTGGCCTTCATAACCTCATCCCTGAAAGATTCAACAGCAAATCTGTACTCCTGGGTCACCTTCCCCTGCTTCAGTCTCTTGTACTGTGTATTTTTCTGTCACAGTAAGGTCAGTAGCTCTTGCTGATCCATGCAGGACTCCTGCTACATTTGCTTGAGCCCTACTTGAGCTCATAGGAGGTATCTTTGATTATCAACTGACACTGCTGTACCTCTCTTCCCTCCAGCATATTCCGATCGAAGCGATTCTTCAAAGCTGATCTCTGAAGAAGCTGAACTCTGTTCTCCTGAAATAAAGGGCTGTGTTCCCGCTTTTGGCCCTACTATCTCCCCTTAGAATCCTGACCTGCACTGTCTCATGGTCACAGCAACAAAGGCTGTCTCTGATTTTCACCTCCCTCACCAGTTAGAATCATAGAATGGTTTGGGTTGGAAAAGAAATTTAAAGGTCATCTAGTCCAACCCACTGCAAGTAGCAGGGACTTCTTCAACTAGATCAGATTGCTCAGAGCCCCATCCAGCCTGGCCTTGACTGTTTCCAGGGATGGAGCATCCGCCACCTCTCTGGGCAACCTGTTCCAGTGCTCTACAACTCTCATTGTAAAAAAAATTTTCCTAATATCCAATCTAAATCTACCTCCTTCTATTTTAAAACCATTACCCCTTGTCCTATCACAACAGACCCTGCTGAAGAGTTTCTCCCCATGTTTCCTGTAATCACCCTTTAGGTACCAGAAGACCGCTATAAGGTCTTCCTGGAACCTTCCCTTCTCCAGGCTGAACAGCCCCAGCTCTCTCAGCCTGTCCTCATAGAATAGGTGCTCCAGCCCTCTGATTATCTTCATGGCCCTCCTCTGGACTCACTCCAACAGGTCCACGTCCTTCTTGCTTGGGGACTTCATAGCGGGACACAGTGCTCCAGAAGAGGTGTGGGAACAGACACTGTAGTACAGCTGCCTGGTATTAAGGAATTTGAGCTATGTCCTTGAGCACCACTTGCTCAAAAACAAAAAACAGCAAGTAGAACAAGATAAAGAAATACCAAAGGCAAAAATAGAAAAGACAACCAAAAGTCTATACCCAATCCAAATGAAGCTTAAGGCGTGTGAACAGGATATTGTGGCCAATCCAATTAGATGTTTAGGTGCGTGCACTTGGTGTGTAATTTAGAAAAGTTATAAAAGATTGATGCGGACTGAGAATCAGTCCCATCCACAGAGGCCGTGCCCTTTCTGCAACAAAGAGGTCTCATGAGAGCAGAGCAGAGAGGCAGAATCACGTCTCTCAACCTGCTGGCCACACTGCTTTTGATGCAGCCCACAATGCAGTTGGCTTTCAGTGCTGTGAGCACACAGTGCCAGCTGAGGTTGAGCTTCTTGTCCACTACTGCCCCCAAGTCCTTCTCTTCAGGACTGCTGTCAGTCCATTCTCTGCCCAGCCTGTTTTTGTGGCTTTGCCCTTGGCCTGGTTGAACTTCATGAGGCTTACACAGACCCACCTCTCCAGCCTGTCACGGTCCCTCTGGATGGCATTCCTTCCCTATGCAGGTTGACTGCATCACACAGCTTGGTATCATTGGTGAACTTGGTGAAGGTGCACTCTCTCCCACTGTCCATGTTGCCAACAAAGATGTTGAACAGGGCCGGGCCCAATACCAGCTCCTGAGAAACACCACTCATTGCCAGTCTCCGCTTGAACATTGAGCCGTTGACCACAGCTCTTTGAATGTGGACATTGAGCCAATTCCTTATTCACCGAGAGGTTCATCCATCAAATGGATGAATATATACAGTGAAAATTATGAAAAAAAAAAAAGTTTGCTTTGGAGCTTTGGACCAGATCTGTCATGTTCTTAAAAAGCTGTTCACCCTATATGAAAATTCCAGCAAACTGAGGCACAAAATTTAATCTCTCCTAATATATATGTAAGATAGGGATATGAACAATTGTTTAGATTTTATAGGAATCATTACACAGAAGCTTTGTGTAAATATGTTTACCATCTGCAACTTTCTGAAAGCTGTTCTGTGAGTAAATTTGATAGCTTCAGCCACTAATAATGTAAGTTAGAATGAGTCTGAAAAATTGCTTCTCCAGAACAACAGACAATTTCACTACCTCATTTAGAGAATAGTCAGCAGCTTCTGTCCACTGTGCAAAACAATCAGAAACTCGGCTTTTTTTTTATCAAATAAGTTATAAAGTAACATATTTAGCAAATGAAATTAGAAGATTCTGGTAGAGATAATATAAATCTCAGAAAATCTCCCAAAGAAATATGGGGTCATAACTTCTAAATCACCATAAAATATTCATTTTTTTATAAAGCAGTGGTTTTGATTGATTTATTTCTCCTATTCCATATAGTGACCTTTGGGATGCAGTGACTATCAATTTCCCCAGTGATTTTAATTTCTGTGATCTATCTGTGTGCATTATTTCAGGTATTATATAGGTATTTGCGTATCAGTATTACTGCTTTTCTGCTACTGAATGTGGAGATATAGAAATGTGACACACATTTCCCTTCTTACATCCTTTAATCAAATTCTTATCTCTGTATGTATTGTTATTCATCAGCAAGGCAAGGTGACATTTTAAACAGTCCTAAGTGGTGACAAAGGCAAGGTAGATGTGTGGCTATATTACAGACAAAGCAGGGGCTCAGGGACAGAGTAAACAAAGACATCTGTTTGTGAAAATGAAAGTATGTTCCCAATTGCTTACACAGATCTTGTAAACCTGTGCTGGCAAGGCTGGTCTTGCAACTACAAATGTCCAGCAGTCTGCTCCTATCCAGGTTCCAATGCTACTGCCAAAGTTATCACTGGGACCTTTCATTGGCAAGATGTGGCATTCACTGATATGGGTAGCAGCAATCTGGAGTTTCCTGAAGCAGTTTTGCACGTAGTATACAAAGAGTCATTTGCCAGAATTCCTTTCTATGATGTGGCCCTCTTTACCACTACCACTACAAACTCAACCAATAGGTTTCCAATTACGGATCTTTACCTTTTTACAGCCAAGCTGTATGCCTGCTGCAGCCCGACAAAAAGTTTATTCTAGCCTGGTTTCCAAAGAAAATTAGATTTTTGCAGTTAAGTTGAGCAAATAAACCTCAGGAATACCAAGTTCCACCAAGTTTTGGGCTGCGTGGACCTGACTGAGGTTAGAGACACAAACGTTGCTCTGATGAAACAAAAGCCACCACCGGCCTTTGAGCATCCACCAGCCCACCAGCTAGCTCACCCACAGAGCAGAGAAAGGACCAGACATGGGGAGGGTGGATGGAAGACGATTGCTCAAAAAAATATGTGGTGAAGGGATATGAATAGTTGAACAGGTCTTTAAACTGCAGGAGGGAAAGATGGTCTATGGAGATGTGGAACAGAATGATCATGAGGCTTTTCTGGAGTAGGCCACAAAGAATTACGAAGGTGCACTCAAATCCTCTGAAGTACAAGCTCTGCTGGTCCTCCTGTTCATGGAACAAACTTTTTCTTCAGTATTTTTTTTAAAGCTTTCCCATCCAGGGTTTTACTTGGCTTAACTGATTAACTGATTAACTGAATTCTTATTTCTGGAAAGAGGATAAAATTGTTCTCATAGTAACAAACGGTTCATCTATTGCAAAAGGAGAAAAAATCTTCTTGCTTTAGATGAAAAATACACCAGAAATATATTCTTATCACATATCATCTTCTCTAGATTGTGTTTTCCAAGTGTTTTGCCAAATATGAAGGAAAGTTCTTTGTAGCGATCTATGAAAAACAGTATAATTTGGAGCTTAAAGGTCAGGCTTACGAGTCTGTTTTGCTTGTACTTAGAGTCTGCTAGTCCAAAAAGTAATTGCTATTATTCTATGGCAGTGATGCAAGAGGGCTAAGCCTTGGGTGTTAAAATTTCCATTCTTCTCAAAAAGGATAATTTCAGACCATCCATGGAGAACCCTAAAATAAGCTGAAATCTTCTTGCACACAGTTCTTCCGCTTCTGAATTTCCACTGACTGCAGAGGAGCTATGTTTATCAGTACTAATTATGAGCACATTTGTAATTTTGCCATGTGTACAATGAAGGGGGAAACCCTCTATTGAAGTGCTTTAGGTGATGTCTGACTTACAGACAGTGATTTGACATTTTGCTGCCAGCTTACCTTGCCAATAAGCAGCATTTCCTTTCTACCTACAGCAGCAGCATTGTCCAGGTACCTCACTGACTTCTTACTGTACAGCTCTGCAGAATGAAGATTAACATTATCATGAAAAGCATTTTCCTGAATAGGATCACCTGGGGCTTCCTGTATATGCTATCAGTGATGATCTGTCTCTTCGTGAAAGCAGAGTCTGCTTGCAGCTGCCTTTACTTTAGCTGTTAGACATACTTCATTTCTGTTCCCTCGGTCTCTGGTGAGAGTTCTTACGACAGTATTTATTGTAGCAAGAACAATTTTTTTCATCAACATCTAATATTTCTCTCCGAATCCCTCTGGGACTTCTTCCCCCTTACCTATAGGAACTTCAGCAATCCTACATACTTAGTTTTTCTACAAGTCTCCATTCTTTCAATTTTCCTCTCCAAGCTCCATTTACCCTGTCTCATACCAGCTGCGAAGCTCTTATTAGGTTTCATTGTTTTAGATTTATTTTCAAGTTTCTCAGCTTGACTTTCTGTATCTTTTATACGATTACCTACCCTTGTGCTTTTATTAAGGGAATGGTGTCTTGTGGCTCAAATACTGAGTGAGGCTATCTGGACTCTGTTTTGACTTCTGTGACAAAGTTTCTCGGTTCTTTTGTATCCCAAATCCCTAGCACTAAGGTGAGGAAAGAGCATTCTCATTTCCAGGCATTATGTGAAGTATACATTGCTAATGACTGAGATGAGATTATTGGATGTTAGTGAAGTGCCATTATCAGTCTTTTGACTTTACTTTCAAAACACATTAGGCTTTGCACGACCACTTCATGAAAAAGAGGTTAGCACTGAGATTATAAAATGCTCTTTTCACTGCTTTCACTTTGCAATATTTCAGCCATTTTTATTGAAATATTCAGTTTGGCACAGCAGGCTAAATGGTCAAAACCCTTCCCCAAAAAACAAAACCTGCACAAAAGCAGTTCAACAGTTCTTAGCACAGAACTAGGAACACTGCCATATTTTGTCCAGTATTGCCACTACTATTGCTGTTACTACTATTGCGGCTACTACTGCAAGATACAGGAGGTTCTTCTGTGCGGACATAACTTTCCATTTTTCATTTCCCAGGTCTCAAGCACTTGATTTTACAGCCTTAATATGTTCTTTTAACATAGTTCTTTTTATGTGCTAATAAAAATCCAAAATTACCAAAATGCTGTTTCTGCTCTGCTAAATTCATTAGGATGAAAAAATCAGTAATTCTTGTCGGTAAATTGCTTCCAATCTGTGGGATGGAGAACAATACAGAACAAATAAGACAGGGCACATAGTAGGCAATATCACTGTGCATGCACATTATTTTAACAGATGTTTCCTATTAATAAGGTTTCTTAGCAGTTCATTTAATGTATTATTTCTTTATTTCAACAAGCAGAAAGTCTTTTTGATTTAGTGTTGCTTTAATATTTTATAACCACATTAGTTAAGGGAAAATTTTATTAGAAAGAAATTCTTGTATGTGACCAGAAGGATTCTAAGGTAGTATCTGTCAGCACTTAATAATAGAGGAGCAGCACAATTTCTTTACAATATATAATACTACTCCACCTAGGTATGAAAGTGTTTATAAGAAAGAATTATTATTTAGGGACTTTGAGTTACAAAGAGGTAAAGTGATTTTCTGAGATTTTTCTGCCCTTTAAACTAATGAGAGAGACAGATTTTTTAGTTTTTTTTTTTTCCATTGTGCTGTTTGCTGGATGTTGGTAGGGGATCCATTTAGTTCTGTGCTTTTGTTAACAGCTGAGGAAGATAAAACAATGTAAGCAATGAAGAACATTTGTTAGTGTTACTTAAACATGGCAAAAATAAAACATAATTGTGTTGTGGTTTGTGTTCTAAAGAAGCTGATGACAGCATTGACTGATAGTATTTATATGCTCGGTTTCAGCTCTTCTGGCTTCCAAATTAAAGTGAATAAAATTCAGCCAGTTGGTGAAAAAGATGATGATAAAAATTATAACAGATACTCTGCAGAAAATGTCTTAAAATAACTACTTGATTAATGGTGATTAAGCATCCAAAATTAAATGTGTGTCTACAGAAAATGAAAAGCTAAAACTAGCAACAGTGCCCAAAGGCACGAGCATGAAGATAAGAGAATGAAGCCACACTGTTCCTGGCCTTGCTGAAGCCAGCCACTGAGTCTTATGTACAATCATAGGCTTTTAACAAGAAGCTTGCACCATGTTTGACCACATGAGCTTCTGATCCAACTTCTAAATGCTATTGCAGTAGATAATAGTAGTACAGTCTTAACTTTGGCTATGAGTGTTGCTTGGGGAAAATCTGTCAGGGTCAAGAGGAAAGACTGTAACTGAAAGGAGTCATCTATGTCAGAAATAAACACATAATATAAAACTCACTTTAACTTCCACGAAGTATATAACTTTTTTTTTTTTTTTTTGGTGAAGAATATATAAATAATACGTAGGAATAATAATAAAGTACTTCATCCGTAGAAAACATGATTGCTTTTTAAATCCGCAGAAAGCAATTCTCATCTCCGTATTTCGGAAGCCCTTAGTGGAGAGGAACACTTCTCATTCCTCAAACTGATGAGACTTCTTTTCTCTCTTCGTTGTACTTCAAGAACACTGTTATTCTAAGTGTCTTTAAAAGATCTCAGGTGCTAATTAAGAAAGAAAGGACCTAAACATGAGTTGGTAGTTCAGTCATGGAACCGTAGATAGAAATTTGGTTCTCTGGACTGATAAGTACCTCAATCTGTCATAAGTGGGCCCACAGCAGTAAGGTATCATAGAAAAAGCAGTCTAAATTCCTTACCATAGAGGGGAGTCTTTTCAATTACAGAAAAGCTTATCATATGCTTATACCAGTTCCCATGAGGTAGTAACCATTTAGTTCCAGAGATTCTACAAGGCTTGCCCTAATCAATTGCACTGCAGCTTTTCCTTCTACTCTTCTTCAGTTAATCCAAGCTAGCACAAGTCACAGTGATTGTCCATGGTATCTTACATCTTGACTGACTGAACGTAGAAAGAATTGAGGAACTCGTAAGAAAATGTCTTCTCAGGAGAATTTAAGATGAGTTCTCTTCAGTGCTTAATTGGATGCTTAAAGTCTTTCCAACCCATAAGAGGGAAAATGGGAGATTTTGAATACTATTTTTCACAGTAACATGAGGATTATTTACAGATGGGAATTTGAAATGAGGGTAGGCAGAAAAAAAAAACATTAAAATAAATTATATCTGCAGTTAAGCAACAAAAGCAAATTATGTCTATGAATGACTGAAGAGCTATGAAGAATTTTTAATTCAGCCTGAAGAAAGGAATAGACGATCATTGTGATTTTTGTGTCAGGTCAGCCTGCAACTCACTGTGTGCTGAGTCAAATTCCATATCAAGCACCATAGATCTATAATTTGTGTTTTATATATTTTCATCCCTATCCTTTTATTCCTTGCTAAACATTTTTTTTTTTGCAATCTGTCTTCATTTTGTTTCTTTTCCTATGAGCCTTACAACATACATTAAAAAATTCACAAGCGGAAAGAGTGGTGGGAGGAGGTGAAAAGCACCTTCCATGCATTTGTCCAACTCTTACTTTGAAAAAATATCTGTTCTTGAATGTGATTAGCTAAAGAGCAAAACAAACTCCTTAAACAGTTTTTACACTCCAGTTATACTATTTATGACAGGGAAAAAAATTCATAGTGACTGGAAAGGAGTTCATCAAGTCAGTGAAAAAATAATCATAGAATCATAGAATCTTAGAATGGCTAGAGTTGGAAGGGACCTTCAAAGGTCATCTAGTCCCAGCCGCCTGCAAGAAGCAGGAACATCCCTGACTAGATCAGGTTGCTCAGAGCCTCATCCAGCCTGGCCTTGAACATTTCCAGGGATGGGGCATCCACCACCTCTCTGGGAAACTTCTTCCAGTGCTCTATAACTCTCATTGTAAAAAATTTTTTTCTAATATCCAATCTAAATCTACCTCCCTCTAATTTAAAACCATTACACCTTGTCCTATCACAACAGGCCCTACTGAACAGCCTCTCCCCATCTTTCCTGTAGGCCCCCTTGAGGTACTGGAAGACCACTATCAGGTCTCTCCGGAGCCTCCTCTTCTCCAGGCTGAACAGCCCCAACTCTCTCAGCCTGTCCTCGTAGGAGAGGTGCTCCAGCCCTCTGATCATCTTCGTGGCCCTCCTCTGGACCCTCTCCAACTGGTCCATGTCCTTCCTATGTTAGGGACTCCAGAACCGGACACAGTACTCCAGGTGGGGTCTCACCAGGGCAGAGTAGAGGGGCAGAATCACCTCCCTCGACCTGCTGGCCATGCTTCTCTTGATGCAGCCCAGGACGCGGTTGGCCTTCTGGGCCGCAAGGGTGCATTGCCCACTCGTGTTGAGCTTCTCATCCACCAGCACTCGCAAGTCCTTCTCCTCAGGGCTGCTCTCAATCCATTCTCTGCCCAGTCTGTATTTGTGTCTGGGATTGCCAGGATCCAGATGCAGGACCTTGCACTTGGCCTGGTTGAACGTCATGAGGTTGGCACGGGCCCACCTCTCCAGCCTGTCCAGGTCCCTCTGGATGGCCTCCCTCCGTTCCAGCATGTCGACGGCACCACACAGCTTGGTGTCATCAGCGAACTTGCTGAGGGTGCACTCTATCCCACTGTCCATGTCGCCAACAAAGATGTTGAACAGGGCTGGGCCCAACACGGACGCCTGAGGGATGCCGCTCGTGACAGGTCTCCACTTGGACATCGAGCCGTTTAAAACTACTCTCTGAGTGCAGCCATCTGGCCAACTCCTTATCCACCAAGTGGTCCGTCCATCGAACCCATGCCTCTCTAGTTTAGAGAGAAGGATGTCATGTGGGACAGTGTCAAAAGCTTTGCACAAGTCCAGGTAGATGATATCTGTTGCCCATCCCTTGTCCACCGATGCTGTCACCCCGTCATAGAAGGCCACCAAATTGGTCAGGCACGATCTGCCCTTTGTTTTCTTCTTATCACTGCTCAGTTCTTCCTCAGGACTCTGTGATGTAATATTTTCAGCTTTTTCTTAAAAATGATAGAAGTTTGGGTTTGTTTATACTTGCTCGTCATTCTCAGTTTACAAGAGTTTTAGGATTAGTGACTACCTGTCCTTTAGTTTTCTGAGAAGAGTAAGATAGCAGAAATCTTTGCATGCGAACTCCCGTTTTAAGATTTGTGCATTCTTTAATATACTAAGACTGGTTTCAAATACTAGTTTTTAATATTTTGACACATTTTCCATTTTTAATTTTTGGTAATTCATTTATAAAATTATTTTAAAAATCTACAAAATTCTTTGGGACAATGCTTGTTTTTTGAACACTAGAGATGGTAATTTTAATAGCATTCTTTGTACCTGCATTTGAGATATTATATTATTTTATTTCACATCACTCTGAATACATATCTTAATGGAACTCATTGTTTCTGAGTCCTTCCTGCTGAACATCCAGCTTTAAAACTTGCCCTGAAACTGATGGAGGGTTGTGAAATTTTGTTGTATTCTTAGACCAAATGATGGTATGCAGAGATTTTTAATTCCTGAAATGTGTTATATTAAATATGCATTCTTCTGATACAAGCTATTTCTTTTTCCCAATCTTTCTCTTCACAAAGTCACTTTCCAGAATTTTTTCTTCATTATAGTGATCCTTTTAAATATCTAATAGTATCGAAGATCATTGTTCCACTGCTTAATGAAGTTTTAGGTTCTTTAACTAGAAGAGTTAAATAGAAATAGCTAGAGATGCAATAGCTAGAAAAAGCTGAAGATGCAATATAAAACTAGGTTCAACTTACTTGCTTAGAGTGATTTACTTATTCTAGCTATTATGTATTCAGGTAACCTGAATGATGTCTATATTTTGTTATTGTTGTGAAAGGTAAAATTCAAAGCCCTGAGATTCAGTGTGTGTCCAAACTACTATTTATAGTTTACAAAAACCCAGAAGAGAAAAAGGCTGATATACAAAGCATTAATGGCTTTCAAAACTGGACTAACATGATATAGAAACCAGACTTTTTACTAAATTCAGCCATAAATGGAAGCCCCATTCCACTTTCTATCAGATCCTAATTCAAGCAAAGTTGTCACTGGTGTGAATACTGAGGAGAGAAAAAAAAAATAAAAGAGGACCTCTCCATCTATATGCAGCTTATTATGTTCTTTGCTTTTTTATATAGATTTCTTACATCATGGAAGACAAGATGTCCATTGTCAACAAGGTTTTCTCCTGTCCCTCCCTACTCTCTTTCAGACGTCACATACTTTTTAACTATGATGTGTACCATATTGTGGGGCCACGTAAGGCCCACTTGACAATTATTTGTAAGCACTAACAGTCCTTGTACCACAATATAATTTCCTGGCTATTCAGATTGCTTACAAAGAAAAGAAGATCTAGCCTGAACACTAAGGATTTTTTTTTCTGAGTAAATCCTGATGATTTACGTAAGTAAAGATGGCAATAATAGTGGCACAGCAAAGTGACTAATTGTGGTCCACCTTTGCACAGTAACTTCAAATCTATGTGATGAAGATACTTTCTGCCTGAACAAGGAACAATACTTGCAGCATGACAGGTAGATGTTAAGATAAAAAAAGGCTGATGCCATCAGTTGCACTTAATGAGTTTAAACTACCAGCACACTGTCAAATGCCATCACCAATTACAGTTTTTAATATGTTAAATTAAATCTTTTAACTTTCAAATAAGTCTCTATGGTATATTCAGTCATCCAGTGTTTCCTGGGTGCTGCTAATAACACTGTGGATGGTAGACTTGTTGAGAAAATATGTAATCCATCAACAGATAAATCCACTTTCTGAAACACTGTTGATTTCTAACAATAAGGAAGACATACTTCTTCTTAATTTTTATTTTTACTGTACTATACTTATATGGAGTGAGGAAAAGAAGTCATGGCCAAGGTTGTAATTGAATGCTGAAAGGGAAAATAATCTTTAGAACACATATATGCTTGTGTATGAATCTGTTTATACTATTTCATATTGTCTTTGTTCATAGGAAAGGTGAATAAAAACCCAGCAAAAGAATCAAAATTTCTGCAGTGGGTTTGTTCTTAAGTAATTCTTGCATATTGAACTGAAGACCTCAGAGGAAGGATTGCTGTCTTAGTAAGCAAAAGAAACCTAATGGCCCTGCACCACAAGCAGATGTGAATGTTGGCAACTTGATTTGGACCTTATCATGTATCTCTCAGTGTACGATGCTCAGCTCCTGCACAGAAAAAAAAAATAGTGCAAATATCAGGTCTTATTTTATTAATCAAACAGCAAACAAAAAAAAAAATCACCCTAAATAACTGTGACATTTGTGGTCAAAAGCAAGCCTTGAATTCATTAAAATAATTTCTTTTTAAACTTTATAAAACATTAACAAGAAATCAAAAGTATATTGCACTTCTTTTTAAGCTGCAGAATTATTAGATAATTTAATCTAAATTGTTAAATTGCAGAATGTATAAACTACTCCCATGAAATGGGGAATATAAACACATACTTTTGAGGGGAATATAGACCAAGAAGAGCTGCCAGACATAGCTATAATCACTCAAGTGATGACTACAAGACAATGAAATATTTCTTCTTATGAAAGTGTAAAATCCGGAGAATAACAAACAAAGTGATGACAAATATTTGTCAAGGCAAATCTCATCTAACCAACCTTGTTTTCTTCTGTTACAGAATAGCTGATTTAGATAATAAAAGATAATTTTTTCTAAGATATCTATTTACTAAAATAAGAATCTTGGATAACAAAGGGATTTATGATCCAAATGAAATTGTTGTAAAATTGACGGACAACTGGGTGAAAATCTATATTCAGGGAAAATTATCAATGAGTAGCTATCAACCTGAAATTAAGAAATTGTGGTCTTTACTCTTAAATTTGCATATATTCATCATTTTCTTTAAAAATGTAGTAGATTTCTACATCAGAAGTAGAGAGATTTGCAAAGACTTTGGATGTCATTTGAAATAAAATATAAGCCTAATATTAAGTGAAGAAATGCTCCAAAAGTCCATGCAGGACATTTGCTAAAGAAAGTACAAAGTATTTCTCTATGATAGAAAGGTGTTATCTCCATTAGGAGGTGGAGGAAAATAAGGAGGCAGCAATAGTTAGTTTTAGCGTGGTCCATAAGTTGAATATGGGTCAAAAGGATGATGAAAAAAAAGTGCTCTGTAAGGAAAGAAGAAAAGGGGAAAAAAAAAGTCTTTGATTGCACGTGTTATCTGGGAAAAAAAAAACTCCATAAAAGTACAATAACTATCTAACAGACTGTAATTTTGCAAGAGCCAACAATATTTCTAGGAACAGCAAAGAATTCCCCCTCAGCATACTGCTGTGCAGTTGTAAGCCAAATTACAGAACAACTTTTGATAGATGGCGTTTTGCTTTTTGTTGAAACAATAACAATAATTCAAAAGATAGTTGGAGCAATATGAACAGAAAAATATACCCAAATGAAGAGAAAACAAGAAAAGCAAGGTAAAAAGCAAATTTTGAAAATTACTGAGTTTTCAAATTCAATAACCCACAAAAGACAGAGGATGGTAAGTCATTTTCTTGTGATATTTTCCTCCTCTATATGTTCCAAGTGTGTCTGTGGGTACCACACACACGTACCCTTAGAGATGTGTACCCTCCCCTGCATGCACACACACCACTTCACATGTTGAAGTATCATGTGTGCTGCTATCCACATGTTTTCACAGCTGCAGTTTTAGCATTGCCAGGCCAGAAGATTCCCCTGGGTACTTTTCAGTCTCAGAGGTATTAATTCAAAAGCCGTTCCTTTATTTAGCTACAGAATCCACCCTGGCAGAGGAGCTCAAATCATCTGTTCAGATACAACCATTCACCAGGCAAATTAGCAATATGGGTGCTGTGCCTCTGTAAACTCTGTTTACCTGCAAGCAGCTAGCACTCTGTTAGCTGTTCTTTAACTGCTAGTATTTCTAAGGCTTTCTTCTTTACATAGAGAAGTTATGTGAAGTTTACTTGGGTTTTAGAGGGTTTTTATTCCCCCTTTTTTGGCCTGTTCCTTATTTAAAGTCTGAAGTATACCGAAGCTTGGAGAAGTTACCTGTTTGTTAATTTTAATTCTTGTAAGAATTTAAGGCAGGGCACTGCCTGCAGCTTCCTCTCTTCACAGACACTGAAGCAGGTAACAGGTCTAGTGGTAATGAAAGTAGCTGTAATACAGGAAGGGAGCTTGGTTCAATCATACTTTTGGACTTCTGACTGAAAAAAAAAAACAACACAAATGTTTGTTTGTTTGTTTGTTTTTTTTTCTGAAAAATAAGACATGACCTGAAATCATGGACACATGAGAAACTACTGGAAATATGTATCAAACTTTATTCAGTGAAATATTTGCATACATGAAAAAGAACTTAAGGGGAAATGTCTGCACAAAAACAAAAACAAAAACAAAAACAACCAAACAAAAAAGTTAATTTAACAGTATTCATCTTTTCCCTACTTGAGGAAAAAAAAATATTTTTCTAAACTGTGACTTCTGTGTATTGACCCTTTTCTAATTCTGTTATGAGAGCTTGATAATCACATCCTTCCTAAGTGAGAAGAGAAGATAGCTAGGTTATCCACTGACAGATTTGCAAATAAATAAAAGTATCTTAACATTTCTTTATTACTAAAAACTGCAGCAATCTCGTGGCTTTCTAATAAAATTCTGGGCTGAAATTCCTGCCATAGAGATTACAAAGTTTACCCAGATTTTCTTATTAGTTTGTTCACCAGTGATAGATATATTAACTGTTAGCTTTTGCATCAGGGAATAAGGGCCTGATTATAAATTAGTGCTTAAGTGAATTTTGGCATCCAGTTTCATTTAAATGTTTACTAGCCCTTTTTTTTCTGTGTCCGACTCAGATTTTTCTTTGAAATGTTGCCGACTTAAAACCATTAAAAAAAAAAAAACAAACAGCTTGCTTTGTTGTCTCATGCAAAGAGTTTACCGCAGTGAGTTTATTTAGTCCAAAAGTTTTAAACTGCAGAAAGCTATCACTTCTCTAATTGTTTGTCTTCTGAGAATGAAAATGTGTTGACAGAATAACAGCATTGCTTATAAAGATGTACTGTTTTGTAACATGTTTTGCATGTTACTGAGACTTTTGAAAGTGGAGATTAAGAGAGCTGAATTCTGAGTTGCATTATTTAGGATTTAAGAGGGAGAGAGAGTTCCAGAAAACTGGTGCTACGTTTGTTCCATATTTTTATCAGACACTTAAGTGGGCCAGACAGGCTCCAAAACTAGTCATCTCAATAACCTACAGCTAGTTTAAAACCATGGATAATTCATTACTCGCAAGTCTCTACTAGTTAAGCATAGCATAAAGATTACAAGAGAATATGAATTGCTTACTGTCACTTTCACTTTACAACTTTCAGCTTTGACCCTACTTTTAAGCCTCCCCAATTGACATACATGGTGTCTATGCATAAAGCAATTTAACTCGCTCAGGACGTGTGATTACCAGTTGCCTTTCTGCTGAAGGTTCTTCTGTTGATGTGGGGCTGACAATCGCAGTCTCTTGCCTCAGTGCCTCCTGTGTTGTGCAAGTAATCTCTGCTGACATACTATCTATTTTAAAGTAATGCCTCCTCATTTTTCGTCTTTCTGTTTTGACTCCTGACAAAAGCACATATTCTTCTGAGAGACAGGAAGGTAGGGGAAGAGGGAGCATCTCAGAAAGAGTGAAAACTTGGTTTAAAGAGCATAAATTAATCCCATATCACACACTGTAAGTGACATGCAATTGCTTGTTGTTATCAGCCATTAAACCTTGAAAGCTATTGTATGCAAAAAGAGAAAAGAACATAAATAATAGAGATAAGCTCTTCAAAGCCCTGGATACCTGCAAACCTTTTGTGAACTGTATTCTCACTTTCCTAGATGAGGTGCATGACAGCTGTTATTCTTCAACTGAGGCAGTGGATGGAAACCCAGATCTTGTGCTTTGGTTATGTACTAGCAAATTCATAACTGCAGTATTTGCTGGTCTCACAAGTACTGGTAAGTTTGTATTTCAATGCCTTTGTGAATTATGGAAAAGTGACCTCCAATGTGAGAATAGGAAACTGGTGCACGGAGACATGAGAGGACTTTCTGCTGTTGCACGGTGTGCCTGGAGCAGATTTAGGAAGAGAGGAAGATTTTCCAAGTCCCCAACCAGGCATCTTTAGCAAGTGTTGGAGACAAAAACATGTCTTGACGTAGACATGACTAGCACAACAACCCTCATCAAGCAATTAGCTTGGGCTTCTCCCAGTCTCACCCAACTGCAGCTCTGTGTGAGGCTATTTCCACTCTTCCTGTCGTTCGTTCTGTAAATATTTGTTCTGCTTTTGTTAAGTGAGGGGGGGCGGGGCTAAGGTCATAGCTGTAGGAAACTGCTGGAAGTCGCTCCCCTTTGGTCAGTGGACTCGGCCGGGCCTAGGGCGGACCAAGGCCAAGCCAATCGGTAGCAGAATGACCTGTGATAACACCTCTGTGATAACATATTTAAGAAGGGGAAAACAGAAAAAAAAAAGAGAAGAGAAGATGTGAAACAGCTGAGTGGGAGCAGAGGCGCAGAGGGGGAGGCGTGAGCCTTGTGGGCCTTGCAGGCCTCACCCTCCCACTGGGCAGCCAACTGGGACCAACTTGGCCCGGCCCAGCTGCAAGAAGTGGAGAGGAGATGAGAAGTGAATAAGATGTAAAAAGGATCCTGAGAGGCATCTCCCAGCCTGTTGTGAGGAACGGCTGCAGACACCAAGGTCAGTGAAGAAGGAGGGGGAGCAGTGATGCTGCTCCTGGCCAAGATTCCCCTGCAGCCCGAGGAGCAGCCCATGGTGGAGCAGGTTGTCCACCTGCAGCCCATGGAGGTCCACGGAGGGGCAGAGATTCACCTGCAGCCCATGGAGGACCCCACGTCAGGACAGGTGGAGGCCTGAAGGTGGCTGTGGCCCGTGGAGGGCCCGCTGGGGCAGCTGTTCTGGAGGGACTGCAGCCCGTGGAAGAGATGACCCTCGCCAGAGCAGTTTCACAAAGGACTGTAGCCCGTGGGAGGGACCCCACGATGGAGCAGGGAAGGAATGCGAATTCTTCCCCTGACGATGACGCAGTGGTGTAAAACAACGCGTGATGGACGCCTCTTCCCCTCTGTGCCGCTCAGAGTGGGGAAAGGTGGTAGAGATAATGTTAAGCCTGGGAAGGGGCGGGGGGGGGAGGTTGTTTTGTTCGCTGTCTCTTTCTCCTGCTAGTTTTAGAAATAAATGAGTATTTTTTCCCCAGCTCTAGTCTGTTTTGCCAGTAATGGTAACTTTAAGGATTTCTTGCTGTCCTTATCTCAAACTTCAAGCCGATTTTTTTTTCCTTATATCATGTCGCCCTTTTCTCTCGGAGGGTGGGGGAAGCGAGAGACTGCGTAGTCTGGTCCTGATCGGGGCTGAACTACGACAACATTTTACACCACCACAGCTACTAGAGCAGTGGCTTCCTTCACCATGAGGAGCTCAGGAATAATGACATACTCCTGTGAATTTTATAAACTCCAAGCAGACTTGTTAGAAGTACTGCAATCCAAGATTTCTGATGAACATGCGTCTATGCTGATAGGTATTCCTGTTCTCTGTGGAAGGCCCCTGAGTAATACCATAGTGATGCATCCATCTTACATCCAAATGAAGTATTCAAACACTTACCCAGTTTGTTTATCCTGGGGTGGGGGGGGCTAAGGTCATAGCTTATCCTGGGATTCCTGGAATTTATGGCCTTTGCTGTGATGTTTAATCCCAGATTCCCTTACAGCCTACAGCATTCCCAAAAACAAGCAGCAGGCACCTTTTCTGAGTCGCCTTAAGAGTATAGGAAATTGCAAAAACCTGCTATGACACTCCACTTACGGAGAGGAAAAATATATGTATATGGGATTTTTGGTAAGCCCAGCTCAAGCTGTCTGATTGAAGAGCAGCCATTCAGATAGGCTCTTGAGAGCCACTGGAGCTCTTATCCATCCCTGCTAGGACAGACAATCCAAGCAGTAGCAAAGCAATCAGATGAAATAGGCTCTGAAACTCATAAAGCAGATGTGGACAATATGATTCATATCACTTACTGTTATAAATACTATGATAGACTTGCAATGCTTTGCAGATGTGAGACAACTAGGCTTTAGCATTTGCAATTTTTCTCCTGTCTTTGTAATGAATACAGGTGAATTCTTTCACAAGTCAGTAGATAAGAATTTTTCCTTGTAATCTTAGCATCTGCATTTAAATGTGAGGAAACATCTTGATATTTGATGTATTTCAGGAACCACATCACAGGATGTGACAGTAGTGCTTTATAGATATGTTTGTTCCCACATTTCTCCCTGCAGCCGTATTTCTATATGCAAATGCCACACTCCAATTCTAAGAGATGATTAGAACACATTTTTGCCTCTGCCTTCTTTTTTGGCTGAATTATGCCGTGGGATGACTTAAGTCAGAGGCTCTTGCTAATGAATAACCAAGGGTGGCATTTTGCCATTCAGATTTAATCACATATACTGATTCTAGAAGTCAGTAATAAGTAAACAGATTTCTTTTGTGGCTGAGCCGACAAAACTGTTTGATGGAGTTTCTTTTTAGAGTGATCCTATTACAAATATTAACCTGATTCAATGTTGTGCGTAGTCTTTACAGGAGGATGTACTAAAAATATCCTTTTTATAATCTTGACTCTGTTCAGCCTAGTGCAATAAACGTTAAGTTAGTTGCTTCTAGAAACTTCTGTTTGATGTCCAGCACTGCATTTTTACATTTTAAGTTATTTACATCTTTTGACATTATTTCATTTTTCAATAACCATCTACTACTTTTTATCTTCATTTTGAACCAGATGGCTCTAAAGACAAAAAAAGTCCACACAGCAGCTTTTTAGCCAGTGGTTAATAATATCAGTTATTATTTTGCTACTGCATTTATACATCAAGGGGAAAACAGTTATTGCTACTACTTCTTAGCATATAATCTGACCCGTGTTTGAATCGCAGTCTTCCAACTGAGAGGAAATGCAAAACTGAGATTTACGTTACAGGTAATTTTTCCCATTTCAGGTAATGCACATCTGTGCCTTGTTTGATTTTTAAGATCTTCTTATCAACATAAAGACTAGTTTATTTGTTGTATCTCTATCTGAACTTTATTCGTCTGTGAGATGTAAAAGCAATTGCTGCTGTATTCTTAGCTATCGGTATTGCCCATGAGAGATATTGCGATCCTTCTAAGGACTCTTCTTCATCTAATGTAACCCCCTTGAGGCATTTTAGCAATTAAAATGAGTGACTAGAGGCTTTCATGATTTAATTTATACACTATTCAAACATTACTTAGGCAATGCTTTCATTTGGATAAATTTGCATGAGCATAATGGAAATTCCCCAGTTTTTCCCTGAAAATTTGAATTCTTCCACCATACTGGTGTCTCCATTCACTTTCTGTTTGGTGATTTGCGTAGAGTGGAAGAGTCATGCACCTCTACACATACATAGTTACACCAGTGATGGGTGAAACTTTAAAGGTCCAGTTTAAAGGACAATGGAAAAAGAAATCCAGATAGCAGGGCTTCACTAAAATTATTCAGATTTTGCAGGTGTACAAAGATAAAGTTAAATCTCAAGACAATAATCTTCCCTGTACTACTAGCTTTGGGTTAGGCTAATAATATTTTTGCTGCTGTAATTCAGGTCTTGCTGTTCACCACAACCTTTCAGAATTTCTTAGTGACAGGACTTAGTAGGAGGGATAATCTCTATTGGCGGCACAGCTATTGTAACACACTATCGATTCAGACTCTCTCTGCAGCGTGAAGAGTACTGTACATATGCTTAGATGATAAGTAAATACGTATTATTTATATATTAGGTATCCACACTGAGCATATGCTGTGAGAGTGTACGTAACTTTGAGCAAGGCATTTGGTCATTCCATCAGTTTACAGAGAAATTGCTTGAATTTTCCGAAGAAAATTTGCAAATTATATTCATATGCTTGTTCTTATACTTTTAAACACATATCCCTTTTCTTTTGTCCTTTTAAAAAGGAACTGAAAAGTTAAAATAGGTAATAATCTATTTCTTTCTTTGGTTCTCCACAAAAGACTACATGAAATTCTTTTATTCAAGCATATGCATGATTTGAATGAAAAATCATTGCATCAGAGGCAATGCCTCCAGCTGAAAGTAGTTCCTTGGTGCTGGGCTGCTACAAAGGTAACGCATGTTTTGAAAATGATTGCTGGAAATCACGAACCAGGAGGCTAGCTGTCGAGTCCCATTTCAAAGTAGAGATTAGAAACGAAAGTGAACATGCTCCTCTTGACTGAAGAGAGAATGCAAACTAAAATGATTGCATATTTTGTGTATGAACTATTTATTCTTCACATATTTTGAAGATATCTATTTAAAAATTATCCTTAGACTTGCTGAGACTGAACATAGTACATTTCCCAGGACACCTACGGGGAATCTGAATTGGCCACATTATTAAGGATGAAGAAGCACATCTGTTATGTATGGGAAAGTAAGAGTGTGTGTGAGACAGAAAGACGCTGCTGGTTTCTTCTGTGTACCTGACTGTGCTCTGTTAATACATTTTCATTGCTTCTGGAACTTAATGATCACAACACACTATGCACATCTGCTCCACTTCTAGCTGCAGGCTGACTGTGGTTTAAAGCCAGTGGATTGCTGTTCTGTGCTTTTACCTTGAGATCTGGTCTTTGTTCTGTCTGGGAGATTTGCTTGTCTTCAACAGCAGCTGCACGGAGATTGAGGCTCATGCATGCACACATATGCATGGACATATATTGACGTGCACAGAGTTGGATAGGATTTGTAAGAATGATAGGGAACAGAAGGTCCAAATAATTACAAAGTTGTAATGTAGAAACAGGAATTTTAGTAGCTAGGCAAAACTAAAGGCAAAAAATCCTCACAAAAGCTAAATCTCCTTTGACACGAGATTTAATTCAAATCACAGAACATAATACCTATTTGTGGGTTTCAACTTGGGAATAAGCACTACCCAAAAAACACCACAGAATGACAACAATCAAAATCAGCCTCAGCCAGGAAAATATTTTAAGCAAGTTTAAGCAGCTTGAACAGGTGACAATCTGTGAGTTTCATGCTGAGACAATGAAACTTAGCTATAAGCATTTTCTATATTTACAAGCCTCTTTAGGCGTAAAAACTCTGGTATCATTATAAAAAGCTGGTATTTAAATACATATTTAAACCAAGTACACATTTAAATCAGTTTTACAAGTATTGTTTTTCCCTAAAGCGTTGGATTCTGGGCTGCACAGTTGGACCTCCCACCAAGCACTGCAGGTGAAGTCCTCAGCTGGTGTAAATCACTGTAACTCCCCTGACTTCTGAGGTAAAGTATCCAAATTATTGACCTACAGGGATAAGTATCCCAGCTGTCATCTGCTGAAGCTATTTTTGTCAACTAAAGTGGTTTTCTAACTAAGTTTATTTTTAATTATTGTATTTATGTATCTATATTCATCGCTGGTGATCAACAGATTTACACTAGCGTAAGACCTGGCTTGCTGAGAATGTAGTTTGCAGCACTGAACACATGGCAGTAACAGCCTGTAACTATCCCTTTGCAGCCCCGATCACATTTTATTTGTGCCAAATTTCCCATAGTGGCTGCTGTTACAAAAGACCTAAAAGGATTATTGAACATGTGCTTTCTTTTTGAATTGTTCATATTTTCTTTTGCTTGAAGTTACCTTCCTGCACTGAAGGACAGTGGGTTTATCTTCACCTTGAGAATATTTTGTTGAATTAGTAGGTTTAAATTATTTTCACATAGATTAGTTTCTCCACTGTTATTGAATCTTTTATTAAATATTAATTTTGCCTACAGTTATATATGAATTTTCCAACACAACATGATACATACACAGGCTAACAAGGGGAGGACAAAAAGAAGAGACACAACAAGTATGAGTTCATAGACAATAATGTCAAAAAGAGATCACATTTAAGTCAATATTGTTTTCCCTTTTTCTCACAGCCAACTCTGTTAATGTTTCATTCTGAATATATTTTACCCAGAATCATTGAACTTTGGGAAAGAGATTAAAGGTTCTTGGGTTCATCACAAAAGTGAGACCATTCCTATTAAATACAACAGTGATGAACAGTGAATGTATAAACCTCTATGATACTAGCTCAATACATCAAAGTAATACTTTCTCTGTGTAAAAAATTGAATCCTCCTGAGACTAATGATAAATACAGGCAGGTGGAAAATATTTATCAAAACATTTTAACATTTTGGTAAAAGTTTCTTTTCTAGTGTTTTTTTATGAAGAAGAAGAAAAAAGTTTTATAATATTATTCTGTATCACTTTATTAAAGTTATTAGAAAGAGAGGGATGTTAAAATTTGATCATTCTTACCGAGAACCGTTTAAAATCCAAACTGTCTTTCAAAGACTGAAAAAAAAATATGAAAAGCTGTTAATATTTATTCCTTATTTTCCACAAACTTTCATATAAAAATACTTGGCAATATTCCTATATTTCTAATGAAAAGTTGCAGAGGAGAGAGGAAACGTATAAAACAGCAGCAATGCAGTTTCCAGTGACTAGAAGAATTACTTTTTTTTTCCTGTGAATTAGCACTTCGCTTGCCAGAATCTGCCAGTCATAATGACAAATAATTTTTTAGGGGTATTTTTTTCAGCTGCAGTAATTCGTGACTCAGCAAAGCACCTAAACTCATGTTGAACTGGATAAAAATTTTGTTGCAAGGGCATTTAAACAGAGGTTTTTGGACTTTGCCGAATCTGAGCCATAGAGAACACAACCAAAACCAAAGTCTTGGTTTATGTGCTGCAATTTGGGCTTGAATTTTGAGGGAAGTTTCTGATTTCTGACATACTGGAAATTCTCTGGTAGCTTCTTAATGAAAGAAAATCTCCAAAATAACCCTAAAAGTTTTATTATGTGAAAAGCTGAATGGAACAATTAATTCAGTTGCTTACATGTTTAGTTTGCTTTATTTTCATGTTAAGATTGTTCAGTTTCATCTTGACATTATAATCTTTCAGTACACTGGTGGGTTTTTTTTGTGAAGAATTACTAATGATAGTATGAAATTCACCAGCTTAAGGTTAGTGGTTTACAGTTTGGAAGAAAAATTGGGATCACTCAGTATTTACATGGGTTGTTTGCTTTAGGTCTTGCAAACAGCTGTTGTTTTTTTTTTCCTTAAAATTATTATGATGAAGTGTTGTTAGAAATGAAACAATCTTTTGTCACATTTGTAGAGAGGAGACATGCTATTATGACCCATGGGAAAACTGCATCTTTCACAGCTGGAGAAGCTTCTAGTCTGTCTGTTTTTTACTGAGTCATGCTAGAAATGAACACACAACTTATCATTTATCCATAGCATACTAGTGCTCAGTTAATCTTTTCTTGAAAGCAAAATACTGGAATGTAATTTTTTCAGCAAGAAATACTATCCATGGAGCATTCTACACCCACAGAAACATGATATACGCATGATATACTCTATTCAGCCTGTGATTTGTAAAGAAAGCAAGTGAATATGGCCTTCACAGAGCTGTTCTGGTCTTTGCCTTCATACCTAATGGGCTTAACATGAAACAAACACCATTAGATTCATTGTACAAGATTTATCTTCTTGAATCCATGCAGAATAAAAATCCTCTGTGATTACCAGACCAAAAAAAAAAAAAAAAAAGGTGACAGGGGAAACAAAACTAAACAAAGAAGAAAAAGTTCAAGTGAATGTTTATATTTTAACAATGGTAATTAAACTTGAACCAAAATTAACCTAATTACTTATGCCTAGCATGAAAAGTGTGGTGTGTATGCTATGCTGGGACCATTGCAATTCTCTGCTGTTTAGGTTGGTGGTAGCACAGTCAAGGGCCATGTACTGCTGGCATTACGGAATTGCTTATGTTGGAGGTGAGCACTTCCTTTATTTAGGCTGTTTAGAACCATAGAACGGTTTCGGTTGGAAGAGATGTTGAAGATCATTTAGTTCCAACCCATATCCCATGGGGCAGGGATACTTTCCAGTAGATCAGCTTGCTCAAAGTCTCGTTTAAGTTGGCCTTGAACACTTCCAGGGATGGGATCTCTACAACTTCTCTGATCAACCTGTTCCAGTGCCTCACCACCATCACAGTAAATAATTTATTCCTAACATCTCTAATCTAAATCTACCCTTCTTTCAGTTTAAAAACATTACTCCTCATCCTTTCACTACACTCCCTGATTAAGTGTCCCTCCACATCTTTCCTGTAGGCTCCCTTTAAGTACTGTAAGGCTGCTGCAAGGTCTCCACAGAGCCTTCTCTTCTCCAGACTGAACAACTCCAACCTTCTCAGCCTGTCCTCATATGGGAAGTGCTCCAGCCCCCGATCATCTTTGTGGGATTCCTCTGGAGTTGCAGGTCCATGTCCTTCTTATATTGGGGATCCAATAGCTGAACACAGTACTCCAGGTGGGGTCTCACAAGAGCCAAAGGGGAGAATCACCTTCCTCAACCTGCTGGACACACTTCTTTTGATGCAGCCCATGATGTGGTTGGCTTTCTGATCTGTGAGAACACACTGCCAGTTCATATTCATATTTTCATCTAAGTCCTTCTCCTCACAGCTCACAATCCACTAATCACCCACCCTGTATCCATGTTTGGGAATGCCTCAACCTTGCACTTGACCTTGCTTGACTTCATGAGGTCCACGTGGGCCCATATTTCAAGCCTGTCAAGGTCCCTCTGGATGCCATCCCTTCTGCCAACATGTCGACTGCACCACATAGCTTGGTGTTATCTGCAGGCTTGTAGACAGTATAGTCAATCCCACTGTTCATGTCCCCGGCAAAGATACTAGATAATACTGGCCCCAGTATTGACCCCTGAGTGACACTACTTGTCACTGGTCTCCATCCAGACATTGAACCATTGACTGCAACTCTTTGAGTATGCCCATCCAGCCAATTGCTTATCCACTCCATCCATCCATCCAATCCATATTTCTCCAGTTTAGAGATAAGGATATAATGCAGGACAGTATTATCAAACGCTCTGCATAAGTCCAGGTAGATGGATGCTTTTCCCTTATCTACCAATGCTGTAACCCCATTGTAGAAGGCCACCAAACTTTTCAGGCATGATTTGCTGTTAGTGAAGCCATGTTTGCTGTCATCAGTCGCCTCCTTATTTTCCATGTGCTGTAGCATAGTTTCCAGGAGGATCTGCTCCTTGATCCTGCAAGGCACAGTGGTGAGACTGACTGGCCTATAGTTCCCTGGGTCTGCCTTTTTTCCCTTTTTAAAATGGGGGTTATGTTTCCTCTTTTGCAGTCGCTGGGAACTTCACCAGTCTGCCATGACTTTTCAAATGTGATCAATAGTGGCTTGGCAACTTCACCTGCCAGTTCCCTCAGGGCTTAGAGATGCATCTCATCAGGTCCCATGGACTTGTAGATATTCAGGTTCCCTAAATAGTCTTGAACCTAATCTTCTCCTATGGTGGGTAGGATTTAATTCTCTCAGTCTCTGCCTTTGGTTCTGTGAATTGGGTGGTATGGCTAAAAAACTTGCTGGTGAAGGCAGAGGCAAAAAAATTTGTGGAGTTCTCAGCCTTCTCTATGTCAGTTGTAGCTAGGTGTCCTATTTCAGTCATTACAGGGGGGTACAGTTTCTTTCATCATCTTTTGTTGTCCTATGTACCTGAAGAAACCCTTCTTCCTATTTTTCACATCCCTAGCCAAGTTGAGCTCCAGCTGTGCCTTGGATTTCCTGACCACCTTCCTACACTCTCGGGCCACATCCCTATAATCTCTCCAGGATGTGTATCCCTTTGGTTTTTTGGTTTAGTTTGGCTAAAAGGTCTTCACTTAGTCAAGCTGGCCTTCTATCTCCCCTGCCCAGCTTCTTGCACATTGGGACTGCACCCTAAGAAAAATGTCTTTAAATATTTCCCAGCTCTTATTTGCTTCTTTGCCTCCATTTCCAAATGGATCCCACCACTACCATACTAAACAGCCAAAAGTCTGCCTTTCTGAGGTTTGGGGTACTGACTTTACTTTTTACCCTTGTTGTACCACTCAAGACTGGGAATTCCACCAGGGCACAATCACTGCAGCCCAGGCTACTTCCAATCATAACCTCTCCAATACGTTTTTCTGCATTAGTGAGCAACAGGTGCAGCAGTGCCTCTCCTTTAGTCAGCTGTACTATGAAGTTCTCCAGTTTCCTGGACTGCTTGCAGTTCATTGTGCACTTTTCCAGTAGCTGTCAGAGTGATTGAAGTCCTCTATCAGGATCAGGGCCTGTGAGCATGATGCTTCCTACAGTTAAAGAAAGAACTCTTCATCAGTCTCCTTTTCTTGATCAGGTGGTCTGTAGTAGACACCAATCACAAAGTTTCCTTTGTTGGCTTGGTCTCTAGTTTTCACCCATAAGCTCTCTACCTGTGCATTGCTGTTATTCAAAGACATTTTTGTACAATCAATCCCATTTTTGACATAGAGGGCAACTCCCCTACCTCCCCTTCCTTGCCTGGCCCTTCTGAACAGTTTACAGCCATCAATGACAGCACTCAAATCATGCGATTCATCCCACCAGGTTTTTGTGATAGCAATCAGGTCACAGTTTTCCATCTGGGCAGCAGCTCCCAGCTGCTTCTGTTTGTTTCCCATGCTGCATGCATTGGTACAGAGGCACTTCAGCTGGGCTATCAGCCACATTCCTTTTTTAGAGGAGCTCACCCTAACTGCTTTGTGGCAATCCATAGGTGTTTCCCTGTTGCTTCCTCATGCCTCACCAACCCCTGGATCTTCTCAAATGCTTAGAACTCCATCCCCTTCCCCTGCTGAATCTAGTTTAAAATTCTGTTCATAAGTTCAGCCAGCTTATTGCCTAGGATACTCTTGCCCTGCAGGTGGAGGAGGTGGGCATAAGACATGGTTACGTTCAACAGCCATATGGTCCAAGATTATTTGAAGAGAATCATTAACCATAGGGACAGTAGATTAATAATTAAGGTCTCATACAAAACAATGACACTGACTCATCACATATAAAATATATGTTTATATTACATTAATATTACATTACATAGTCCTTGTTACCACTCTACCACGATTTCTTAGAAGGCTGATGTAGTTTTACTGGAAGTATCACTGCGACATAACAAAATCGTTCTGCTGGAAGATATGATGGCCCATGGAAAAGAGGGAATGCAATCTCTTTCCTAAGTGAACTGAACACCAACTCCACAGTAAGTTTATGAATTTGTAGTCTTTTTCCATACATTATTTTATTAATTAAGAAAAAAATGGGACAGCAAGAGTTACTATGGAAGGTGTATTTCAGAGTTGTTTAAATCTTAATGAAACATACAAAGTGTGACTCCTTCTATTATGCTCATGAGTAACAGTGCTTGTTCTATGAGAAACTAGTAAATAACCAATTTTATTTTAAAAATGAATAGCCAAAACATCTAATGTCCTGTTTTCATGCCTGTGAAATGTCCTGTAAGCCACTATAACTCTACTGGTTTCATCTTACTATTGAACTCATGTACTTTTCCAAATGCAGTACTACTATTATCTGCTGTTTAGTATACTGGTTTCTGCTGTTCTCTCTATGTTTTGGGAATATAGCTCCAGAAAGTGAGGAACTACACTCCCGTAAAGTATTTTGAATACAGTAATATTGGGAAGAAGAGTTCCTCTCCTGTGTAGATCCAGACTGATACGGTAACTTCAGTCTGCCAACGTATTTTCTATGCACAATTGTCGCCGTGTGACAATGGACCGACCCACCCTACTGGGATCCCATCCCGGGGAGAGAGACACAGACACGGATGCCATGGAGTCAGATCTCAATTTACTGCTGCGTCACGTCGCTATATATACCCGTGCGCCCACTACGCAAGCCCATACACCTGCTACGGACGTGAATGCACCCGCCCCCTGTGCCCATGCACCCATCCGTGCCTAGAGCGCGAATCGATGCACCTATCCGTGCCTAGCGCACGAATCATTGTGGACTGCCCTTCCTGTGCACATGCAGCCCCGCTCGTAGCCTTGTTACTACCTTGCAGGACCCCAGACACAACAGAACGCAAATCAAAGAAGGTGGTCTCCCTACATCTCTTGCATAGGAATGTATCCTTATATGTTGTAGCACTTCAGTTAGCGTTTTTCATATCCCTTAAGTATGTTGGGAAGGCCACTGCTTTTCTTTTTTTTTTCTTCAGGAAAATTAAAAAATAAATATAAGCTCAGCAAGTATCACTGCCTGCATGAGGCTATATTTTCATAAAATGAATTACACAGTTGCTGATATTAGATCTTCTTTCATTTATTAAAAAAGTCACTGACAACTATAAAACCACTTTCCACTAAATTGTAGATATTTAAAAATTAATTAAATTTAATAAGTAGATCTATTCGGAGCAGCCTGAAAGAAATTTGGAGTGCCTTGAAGGTCATTTACAGTTCTGAAATGCCAAAAAGTGTACAGCCACAGTGAGCAGGGCAAAAACACCTCTTGTTTTTGCAAGTAATAGAAAAATTAATTTCTAATGTCTATTTTATCACTAACAGAACTACATCAGCTCCCCTTCAATATGTAGTTTATGTAGCAGTGGAAACTTGATGTTACTGTAACATGAAATACGACTTCAGAATGGGGGAGGCATACTTCCTCCTCTGTTTTCATCTTTGTTGAAAACAGTGGTGGTGTTAAATATGTAGAATAATTACCTACTTTGGCACTTTTAGGTAATAACTACTGTACTTGCTATTTGATTTAGCATGTGTGTTTGCATATTTTTGTACTAAATCCAATGACATAGCATACATATACTGTGTTTTTCATCTCATTACTGATATAACTCTACTGTAGAGCTGCAGCAAGCTTCAACTGGAATCAATCAAAAGGCCTGCCTAATGTAACAGAGAGTTAAAGACCATTCCTGCACTCTGTTGCTTAACATCTAAAATTGTCATCTTTTTCTCCTCGTCCTTTAGATAGTATCAGTAAAATTCTAAAATCCTGATTGTTCTAAAGTCTTTATGAACTGAAACACTTATTAATAGAACTGAGGACTGCTTAGCAAACTTTGCTTTTACTTAACGTGTGAGCCTCACAGGAATTTGCAGGCCTACTGGAATTACGTAGCCTATGTTCATCCATAATTATAAAGTTTCAAAAGATTTTTCTGAGAAAATAATACTTTTCTTTTTTTCCCTGACTTAATTTTACTCTTTTTTTAAAGCAATATTATAAGGGATTGGACCTAGCAGTTATAGTTAATTAGAAAAATATAAAGTTTTCAGAAAAAAAACCTTTAAAGAAATTTAAAATAACAGTTTCCATCTTCCAAAAAGGCATGTTCTATGATGGAAAATTGAAAGTGTTAATTAAAAGTTGTTTCAAGAAATATGACATCTTTGCTTAGATATGTTCTTAATGAACTTTTCTTGGCACTGGCCATTTAACAATCTCTTTTCTCTACCTGCATCTTTCAATATCAGAAAATAAGGTGTTGAGTGGTGTGATTGCATTGTTGAACATATGTTTTGACTCCTCCTTAGAACAACAAATATAGGATTATAAGACATTAAATTGAAAATTTCACTTCAGATTGATGGTTCTAACTGATTAATAGAATATACAGTGAATTGTAAATTAATACTTCAATGTTTCTCAAACCTTAGTTGTTTTAAACTACTTCAAAATTAACAAAAGAAAGGAATACCTACCTAAGAAAGAGAGAGAGAGTAAGAAGAAAGGAAATTGATGAATCTTGATCCTTTCCAGGAAAAGAAATAGACAAGTGTTTTGGTTAAATGTCCATGATTAGGAGTGCCCTAAGACAAGCTCTTGTTTAACAAAGATTTTTGGCAATTTAAGTGAATGGTTCTGAGTTGACATGTAAACACCAGGCATGTTAAATTTCAGAATCCACTGTGGAATTCCCCTCTCTCAAAAACAGCATGCACTGCTGAAGGTGTTTGTGTTACCTCCTTTGTGTTCACAGGAATGATCAGTAAAAGCAACAGAACTTAGTTGCATAAATACGCGTATATACATATATACACACATAAATATGCATATATACATATCATACATATATAAAGGCATTGTGGTCTGTAAATCCTTGGAAACTTGGGCCAAGTTTGACAAATCCAACAAGATACTTAAGGTTTCTTGGATTCAACAGATCAAGGACTATTATACTAAAACCCTTGGAGAGATCCCTTACCTCTTGTTGTATTGCCACTTAATTTAAACCAAAGTACCAAAAATAGGGGTAACAAGCAAAAGAAGGGAAGGAAGTGACGGAGTAGCAATATGTAGTGAGATCATACCATATAGGTATGTCTCGGCTCCCCAGCTTAGCTGTCTACAAATCTGTGGTTACCTTCAGACCTAGCAGAAGACATAATCTTGAGAAAGTTTTTGAGAAGAGAAACTGATAGTGAAACTGATATTCAGAGCAATTAGAAGGCATATTGAACTGCCCTATCTTTGGACAACTTTTCATCTTTTCTGGAGATGAATTATCCTAAATGACTCTTCCAAAGCCTCACTCTGAGTTGCAGAGAGTAGAAACTCAAATTTTACCCTATTGCCCTCATTAAAAAAAAAATACTATTTCACTTGAGGTGAAGTTACAACCTATTCAATCACACTTCACTAGGAAGTGCACATAAATCAACAGCCTTGTAGTCTCACAGCTTCTGTGCAAAAGTGGGTGATGTTTAACATTTTGATAGAATGGATTTTTAACTGCATGGTTCCTATGTGGCTTCATAAAAATGTGAATGAATTACTTAAACATGAAAATCAATTCCTGCACAATGCATTGTAGCCAGAAATACACAGCATAGAAACATGACACACTAAGGAAGTACTCAGTGACTTCCCATTTTTACAATTGCCTTATACATGTCTGTTTGTGACTATCAAGGTTGTGGAAGAAAGGCACAGTACTGAGGACTGGGTTTAATGATTCAGTTCCTGGGTAGGTGCCCTCTTTCACAGACTGCTTCCTGCAGGTGTGGACATGTATACTGTTCTATCCCTTTAATTTACAAAGCCCCAGCTCAACCTATGAGTACACAGATGTTGATCTTACCTTTCCTCCACCTTTCTAAAGCATCAAATCCTCGGATGCAAACATTACATTCTGATACCCGAAGACAGTCACCAAATATTTCCCATTCTTGTAGAAGAAAAATTTAGCTGCACCACTGTATCCAAAATCAATATTATATGGATTTAGAGCTGCATAGGTACTTTAAACCAGATTCTGTAGTGCACCAGAATACACTCAATCCCTCTTTGCCTTCTACATGCTTATAACATCTTCAGGACATGTTAGGCCACTGACTGCTATCAAAGCAATCACTTTCCTCCCATATAAAAGGAGGAGCAGAAACACAAAAATGCAAAAACAGCTCTAGCCAGTTAAGACAGAAAGATGCCCCAGTATTAGAATTACTGTGTGGCAATTTAGTGGTGTTGTCATCTGCATATTTACGGTTTAAATTAGCCCACATTTTAAACATTTTTTGAGCTACATTCCAGAATAGCAACCATAAACATTACATATTATGCACAGTTAGAGCTTGGATTTGCACTTACCAACACAGATAGGTGTGTCTATCTACATCCACATGTACCAGAAAATCAGTTAATGTGTATTAAGCTTGTGGAGTAGGAGGGAGGGCTGAATCTGGACACAAGTTGTTTCCTTAACTTCTGGCGTTCCACTGCTGTCAGAAGGGAGCAATACAGTTTCAGGAATGTGAAAAAAACACAGTCTCTATTTTGCTTAGCACAGCACTCTGAAATTTCACATGGAAGGGAGCCCTTCTTGCCATGTGTAAGCTGCCTTGGTGTTTCAGAACATACGGTATGTAAGATCACACACTGTTCTACGTCTCCTGCCATGGGTAAGAGCAGCAGGGTGAGCGGAGGAGCGGGAGATAACATTAATTCCAGATTTGCAAGCACTTCTAGTTGGATAATATTACCTTACTTCAGTGTAAATGGTACTAATAGAAAAATTAACACAGTGTGGTACATAGCGTAAGAGCGCTAAGCTTTGGAAGGGAGGCTGATCTTAGGCAGGACCTTTATCCTGCCTGCCAGCTATAGGAAGCCAGTGATTCACTGTGGTACTGATGTGCTGATGCATGGTGCCATCATTAAAAGATGACAGAGGGAGATAGAGAGGGGGGCTAAAGCCTAATGTTACGTTTACATCTGCACAGGGGACATTTTCAAGTCCACCCACCTCCCCAAGACAATTAAGTTGCTTATTTTCCCAAAGTGCAAATATATTAATAAGTGTTGTTCTTTCTGTCTTCAAAACAGTGTGACTATGTGTTTACTCATACCTTCACTGTAGACTGTCTTCCATGCACTGTATAAGATATAGCTTAGACAGATGTTGTGGTTTATCAGCAGATGCTTCTGCCTCTATTTTCTCTTTCAGTATGTTTTTCATAGGAAAATGGAAGGACAACTGTGGAAAACCTCACTTCTAAAAATCCAATCCCAACTACTACACTGTTTTGGACTGCCTAAGCAATGTACTATGTGCAATGTTTGTGGTCTAAAACAGTACCTCTTTTGCACTCTCGTTTTCTGGTTGTAAGACATTCTATGTGTTTACAAATAGAGTCCCTCTACAGCACCTTCTGGGTATTATCAAACCTCACAGAAGTTATATCTGAGGAATCAGTGTATTTATGATCTACAAAGTATTTAAGATGTTTTTTAGAAAATAGAATAAGTGATAATGTATGATGTACCTTTATTTCATACAGACATTTTCACACAAACTTACCACATTTGTTGAGTAATTGAAATGCAAAAAAAAAAATCATGGCACTAGGAGTAAGAAATAAATGATCATATTGGGAAGTGGGAAAATACAGGTATTCTGAAGAGATAAAAGGAGGCATATAAGGTAGGCAGACAATGAAAACCTTTTCTAGAATGCAGGTGCCATTAAAAAAGGCTTTCAAAAGCACTCTAATGGTCAAGTTTGAGGGACAGAGATAGGTATGTGTTAAATTATGTAGGAGGACAGATGACAAGAAACAGAAAGACAGAGAGAGAGGAGAAAAAAGGTATATGAGAACATTGTTTTGGTTTGGAAGAAAAGATTGGTGGATTTTAAACACAGATCTGAGGGGTAAAATGATTTAGAAATATTGCATAATGGATGTTCCTAGGTCCTATCTCCACCAAGAGATTAGTGTTTTGGATTAGCAAAGATTGAATGCATGTATTCAAATTCCTTTAACTTCATGATGATTAGTCAATTAAGAGTAGGCTTTGATTTTAATAAAAATAAACTGTTTGAAAGTATAACTTTCATTACTATTATAATTTATTCAAATTATTATTATAGCACCACAAGACAATTCACACCAGCAGGGAAATCTCCAGCCTGACTCCCTGCCCAGAGCAGGCTGAGCCATGGGGTCAGATGAGGTTGCTCATCCGCTCATCTGCTGGAAACTCTCCAAGGCGGGAGACAGCACCATCTCTCTGGGTCCATCCCCGCTGCCTATCTGTCTTTAAGGGGTAAAACCTTTCGCTTATTTCCAGCCCCTCTTGCCTTGTTCAGGTCACTGCTCAGCAGGACCCAGAGCCTTCTCCCCAGAGCTGTCCCTCACGCCACCAGCATTGCTGCTGAGGCTCTGCCTGCCCAGGACAGGGCTGCCCTTTGCTCTTGCCCCAAGTACATGGGGACTCTGTACTTTCCTCCCACTGGTCCAAGTCCCTCTGAACAGCCACCTGCCCTCAAGCATATTGACTCGTGCCTCCCAGTTTGGCATCACCTGCAAAACTGATGGTGCACTTGGTCACATTCCTAGGTTGTGGATAGAGATGTTAATCAGGATAGGCCCCAGGGCAAACCTTGCAGGACACCACAGGTCACCAGCCTCCAGGCCCGTTTGACCCAGTGGCCACGACCTCTGAACCCAACTTCCCAGCCAGCTATTTACTGCCTTGGTAGGTCACCCACCCAGACCCTAACACCCAGCTTGGCTTCAAGGACATTGTAGGAAAGTCCTGGAAGGCTTACTGAAGTCAACCTAAATGATACTGTGTTTTTCACATGTCCACAAATCCAGTCATTTTATCACAGAAAGCAACCAGATGAGTCCACTGCTCCCCATCACTTTCTTCTTCCTCAGCTGCTGAAATACGTGCTCCAAGAGGACTGAATCCATGATTTTGTTACTCTCTGATATGAAACTGAACAGCATCATCCTTTTACCCCTTTTTGATTACAAGTGCAATATTTTCTTTCCCTCCTGTTGTCACAGACCTTCACTGCTCTTCAAAGCTGTCAGTGGCTTTGTGAATGCATCTTCCAGCTCACTTGGCACCCTTAAATGTAAACCATATGCTTCTCTGGATTTCTGTGGTTCGAACTCATGCAAGTCATCCCTGAATCAACCCACATCCATTACTAGTTTCTCTCTTCCTTGAACCAAGTTCCTAAGTGCAGAGCCATAGTAGACTTTACTCAGTGAAGTCTCAGGCACAGAAGGCATGGAACATCTCAGCTTGGTCTGCTTCCTCTGTCACTGAGCCACCTGCCATTTCAGCAATCATCCCACATTTTATTTTGCCTTTTACTACCAAGAAAGAATCATAGAATGGTTAGGGTTGGAAGGGACCTTTAAAAGCCATCCAATCCAACCCCCCTGCAAGGAGCAGGGACATCTTCAACTACATTATATTGCTCAGAGCCTCATCAAACCTGGCCTTCAATGTTTCCAGGGATGGGGTGTCCACCACCTCTCTGGGCAACCTCTGCCAGTGTTCTACCACTCTCAGTGCAAAATTTTTTTTTCCTAATGTCTAATCTAAATCTACCTCCCTCTATTTTGAAACCATTTCCCCTTATCCTATCACAACGGGCCCTGCTGAAGAGTTTTTCCCTGTCTTTCCTGTAGGCCCCCTAGAGGTACTGGGAGGCCACTATAAGGTCTTCCTGGAGCTTTCCCTTCTCCAGGCTGAACAGCGCCAACTGTCTACGCCTGTCCTTATAGGAGAGGTGCTCCAGTTGTCATAATCTTTATGGCCTTCCTCTGGACTCTCTCAAAGAAGCAGAAGCTGTTCTTGCTGCTTTTCACATATCCCACCAGTCTCAGCTCCATTTGAGCTTTAGCTTTCCTCATACCATGTCTGCATGCTTGGGCAATGTTCCTGAATTCTTCCTTTCTATACTTTCCCTGCTTCAACTCACCATATGCTAACTTTTTGTGTTGGGACTCTAACATGGTTTTGCTGCTAGCCAAGTTGAACTCCCGAGACATCTACTTTTCTGCCTAAGCCAACATTCTTGTGTATGATTTCTCTATCTTTGAAGCCTATTTCTTAGTATTAAGTTGCCTTGTGGATGGAATTTCCTCATTCTCATTTATGGTCTTATGCTGTATTACTTTTCAGTTTATTCTGTCAGTGTAGGAGCCTAATACATTGTTTCTGTTTGTTTGGTTTTGTTCTACTTTGGAGGTGGTGTAGTTAATTTAGTGGCTCCAAAGAATTAAGTGCTGAGATCTCTTGTCTTTTTGTGTTTTGAAAGCAAATTTTAATATAATCATATAGATTCCTAGACTGTGAGCATTGTTATTGCAGAGTGACAGGGTTTGTTAATTGTTATTAGGGTTGCAAAAACCCATTGTGAGATAAAAATCAGTTCTGTACAGATTGAACATACACACACAATCAGCTTACTTAGTATAGAGGAGGTTTTCCTATGCAAAAATTCTAGAAGATTTAATTAATTTTTGTTTGCTTTTCATTATTAAACTGCTTTTTATGGTAACTACTCTGTGAGTGAGAGCTACAAGCTATGTGGAAAAAAAAAAAAAATTCTTTATTCCTCTAGATGGAAAGAAAAAAATAAGCAACCATGTAAATACAATTTTTCCCTTTCTTCCCTCTTCACTCATTCATTTTGCTGAGGGTACCCTTGCCCTTGCTAAGACATAAGCACATTAATTAGAAGGCTCCAACTTAGGACACAGTAGGGATTAGGAGGAGCTCCCTTGAATGGGCGCTGTTGGCAAAAATGTGAAAGAGGGAAGAGAAGATTATCCACAAATAATAGGCGGTTCCAGATGGACAAGTGGCAGCTCCAATTTGTTCCTATTTTGCTGGAAATAAAGGGTTAAGATTAAAATAATTATGGATTTTTTATTTAATCAGATTTATTTAGAGAATAAACACATTTTGTCTGGATATCCTTTCTTATTCAAGTCACTTTTACCACTACTCATTCCTAGGATAAAAAATAAAAAGTACATTAATTCAAAATACTTTGCACTTACAGGGAATGCCTTTAATCCAAGCACTCTTTCTTCTTTCCTTTTGTTCTTTTTTTCTGATCTCTTTACCTGCCTAACATATCGCACAAAAAGACACTACTGATACGTGAAGGCCACACTTTAGAACAAAATATTCATTTGCAGAGGCTGCAGTCTCTATTCCTTTTTTGAACCACTGCTGCCTAATAGTGTACTTCCATAGCTTGCTAAATCTCATAGGATACCACATCGGCACTCACACTTAACAAAAATTAATGTGTGTTTTGTTTTGTTTCCATAGCTGACAGCTTTAATGCTCAAAGTGATCATGAAATAATTAGACTTTAATGTGTGATAAGCGTATCTTTCAGTAGAGGGTATTTTGTCTCCTGTTTTTTTTTTTTCACAAGAAAAAAAAAAAAGGTCTGTGAATTACGATAGAATTTATAATTTAAAAGTTTCAACTCATGATTTTAGAGTTGTTTCTGAAGTGCTGTTACACCAGCATATATACCTGTGCAGTGTACTGGCAATGGCGGTCAAGGAGGATACAGTCTAGCTCTTCAGTTACAGATGTCCCTCTCTTACCTCTTGTAGCCATCCTGAAATGATAACTTTTATAAGTAAATATTATGAGCAAATGAAACTATGAGTTAAACTCGTAAAATGTTTCCAGTGTTTTGACTTAAATTGACAGTATAACGTTAAAATATGTGTGTATATATATATATATTTGTAAGTATAAAACAGTATAAAACAGTTGTGTCAATCTGCCAGTTTACAAACACATTACACTGGTTGGAGTTTGATGGAGGAATTGGAATATGATGTTGCTTCTGGTTCTATACAGCTTATTGCACCACCATTGCCCTCTTTTCTAACACAGACAAAATATTTTTCTTGACCTTTCATTAGAAACTTTTAGATCCCTAATAAAATGCAACTAATAAATGTTTAACACTTAAAAATTTGGTTTTTACTGCCCTCAGTTTCAGTGACGGCAGACAGCCACCTACTTCATCTGCTCTTGCACCTATCTGACCCCTAACTTATAATAGTCTGCAGAGGCAATATTTTTAAGACAGTACTTATAGCAGATTATTTATGCATAATATCCTCAAGTAAAAAATAAAATTGAGAACTTTGCGTAATTACATGCATTATCCAAAATAAAATCTTCACCAACTAGTATCAAATGCAAGAAAAGATGCTTATACCTGGACCCAACTTTTTATTCTCTGCTTTGTTTTTTAAGGAAGAGATCAGAAAACAATATCCATGAAGAGTCCTCTCTACCCTCAGGAAAATATTTTTTTAATAGCTTCAGAGCTTTTAACATTTAGACTAAAATATAAATTCAGTAAATTTTAGATCTACTTTTCATGGTTCCTGATACCCACTGCGTCTTAAATTTGGTGGTATATTAATAACATAAATAATATAACTTACTGAATACCTCAGTGAATTCAAAACACATTAAGTTTTATTCTTTCCTTCTTCTATTTTTATATTCTAAAAATATTCCTAGATGACGAGTCCTTTCTGAGAAGTGATTGCCATGTTCAGCACTTACACAATATAGCCATTTGAGAATTATGTAAATATGTATGTGTATATATACATATACAAAATTCAATAGGAATAATTTATCTGAACTGTTAAACCTATAAAAAACTCTTCAAATTTCTTTGAGAATAGCAACTTCTGCTCTGTAAACAGTCTGAGTTGTGCCACAGCATTGCATGTCCTGAAGTATGTCCAAATTGCTTGGTAGTCACGTTGAAGAGAGATGCTGGCTACTTTCTTGGCCACTCTGAAAATTCTGTGCTTGTTCTTCCAAGTAGCTATACCCTTCATTAGATTTTGGTTAGAAGTCAGGATCAGACCTGGTGAGGGCAACCAGAGTCAGAGAGAGATCCTAAAGAAATTTTACTGAAAGGAAAAGACAGGTTTTAATTACACTTGCCTTTGCCTGTCTCCACCTTCTTGGTCTTAGGATTTGTTAATTGTAATAGCCTGAACTTTAATTGAAATGAGATATAACATCAGATCATATACAGTTGCTTACTACATAGTATACTTTTTTAGTCATACGGTTTTTCTTAAACATAATTCAAGTCAGATAGCCAAAAAAACACTTGCCATATCTGTAGCCCAGATGCCATCTTGGCTTTTTTTTTTTTATTCTGTGATGTAGGATCTCAATTTTGGGTGTATTGCCTTGTATTTTTTCTTTTCTACATCATCTTTTATCCCCTAGCTGAAGTCTTTCCTTGTAAATGGTGATGAAGCTTGAGTGCACCATGTTTATCCATCTAGCAATGCACCACTTTTCACCATTGTTGCACTTAGTATTAGCCAATTACTTGAGGCATCAAAGCATTTGCTCCTTTTTTGCAAGTGAGATACTACATAGTGTCATTTATATTCACCTCAGGCAGATGCTGAGCCTCTGTTCATTTCATCAAAGAACTATTTATGAGGCTGTAAAAAAGATGAGTTTCTACGAATAATCTCAAATTAAACTTTTAAAAGTTTAATGTTGGCACACAAGAATAATTACAGTTATAAACCATTAAACATTTAGAGGAAATTTATAGTATTGGAGGAGGAAATTTACAGCTGTGGTCAAACGCAATAAATTTCCTCTAAATAGCATTTCCACTGAAACATTTCTTTCTGAGAATTAAAAAATGTAGTGTTTTATTAACAGCATCAAAATGGACAGATGATGTCTTTAGACCTTATTTCGATAGGCAGATTCATATATTTTTATAATATACTGTTCATTAACCTTGCAGAACTGTGTACACATATACTTGTACACATATAGTCACACATCTATATGGTATTTTTTATTTGCTTGGGTTTTTTTTTTACATCAGTAAGTATGTGGCTCTGAATTCACTTGTTATATCAGGCTGCATATGCTATGTGATCCTAGATGGCAGTCCAATAGCTTGTAATTTTCTGCCAAGAATTATGATGTTGCGATTACCCTATGCCTGCAAGGCAGTTAATGTCTATGAAGCTTAGTCAGTCCTTTAACCAGTCCTTAAACAATCCTTATTTTTCTCTGCTACCGTATCTGTGATTTAACATCATACAAAATAATCTCACTTCGATCCTCCAAATCTTTCCACTCGTAAAGCAAAATTTATGGGGTGTGTTTCTATTCATGCTACCTAATAAACCTCTGATTTCTAGAAATATCCTCAAGTGAAATTAGTTTATTTGAGGCAAAATCCAAAGCCTATGGAAGTAAGTAAAAGATTCCCATTAATTTCTCCAGCCTTTGGTTCATGCCATTTTTCACTTTAATTATTTCTTGCAACATCTAGCTCTCTTGAAAACACATGTACTTTGTCTTTCAATCAAAGTAAAGATGAAACATATTTCTTTTCATATTTTATGCCTAAGGAAGAGAAGAAGAAGCATTTCAGATTCCTTAGCTACATTTTTATTTCACTGAGTTATTACAATTCATTATCCATAGCAAATAATCATCTATTCCTATTTACAATTCTTTAGTGTAAAGGAGAATAAATCATACAACTGAAACAAAATAAGTCAGAAGTATTTAACTGAACACAAAAATTAGACTGTAATAATTTTGAAGCAGAGCCTGTACTGTTCAAAATTGATGTTTACACAGTACAGTAGGACATAGCCATGATCTTTGGATGATATTACAATATAAAAAATTGTATGATAGTATTTTGCATAAATAATCACAGAAATAAAAGTAATTATTTACTTTCTTGTGCAGACTTTGTGTCAAAATCTGTTGCATGTTTACATTGTGAAAGACAACACCAGCTATCACAAAAAATTTCAAATTTACTCTAAGAGTGCAGTCCTCTTTTACTGGAGGCACTGGGTTTATTAAAATCTTACTGATAAAAGCTGCTGGCTTGGACAGTACTTGGTAGTTTTTAAATGTGTGAATGAGAAATAAGGAAATAAATTTGAACGGAGAATCAGACTCTTAGTTTTCTTCACAGCATTTAGATGCACTTTTTATTTCAGGAGAACTAAAGTTCCATAGCATTTCTGCTAAGACACTTCAGATGTCTCAGCCCAAGGTCTCAAAAGAACGTAAACACAGAAAACAAAACAGCTTCCTGTAAACCATGGCACACTAGGTCATCTGGCAGCCAAATGGAGTAATGCTCCAAGGAAGTGCAAGGGTATACATATATGAGACCACGGCTCCCAGAGTGAGTGCAGGATCCAGTAGAACTGTGTGGTTTTTTCCCTCTGTCCTACTTCCCCTTATCACTTTCACGCATTTCACATCTTTGCAAATTTGTATGATTGCTTCTTAATTAAAATTAATCCTTTCGTTAAAAAAAAAAAAGCAGTGAAAAATATTTGGAAATTAGTTTTCTGTTAAATGTGGTGATTTTCTCTGAGCAAGGTGACTTGTCTCACACATCCAAAGGGACTTCAGGGCCCTGGGTTCTACAGTCAAAGGCTCTGGGGCTCAAGTGGTGTTCTCCTCTGTCCTCCCGGTTGAAGAGCAGGGGCCTGAAAGGGCCAGACATATCTGGCAAGTCAACTCATGGCTCAGGGAGTGGTGTTACAGCCAGGGCTTTGGGTATCTCAACCACGGGGCGTGCTTTGAGAAGCCCAGGCTGTGAAGGGCGGATGGCGTGCACCTAACTGAGATGGGGAAGAGTGTACTTGGACGTAGACTTGCCAGACTTGTCCAGAGGGCTTTAAACTGGTGTTACTGGTGTTGCTGGGGTAGGGGGAGCACAGTTCAGCCCACTGCTGTCAGCATGGTGCCAGTGCCAGCACCGAGGGTCCAGAAGTCAGGGAAGGATCGCAGGTAGGAGCAAATGAACCTAATCTGCGAGACAAAAGAACACCTGTCGTTCTAGCCAGCAAGTCGGTTCTATCGGGGGCCCTGCTGAAGTGTCTCTATACCAACACATGCAGCATGGGGAATAAACAGGAAGAACTGGAGATACATGCACACGAGCAGGGCTACGACCTTGTTGGCATCACGGAGACATGGTGGGACGACTCTTACGACTGGAGCGTCAACATGGAGGGGTACAGGCTTTTTAGAAAAGACAGGCAGGGAAGACGAGGAGGGGGTGTTGCTCTCTATGTCAGCAACCAGCTGGAGTGCGTGGAGCTCCGCCTGGGGATGGGAGAGGAGCTGACAGAGAGCTTATGGGTCAAGATCAGAGGACAGGGACAGATGGGGGACTTTACAGTGGGGGTCTGTTACAGGCTGCCTGGCCAGGAAGACAGAGCGGTCAAGGCGCTCTATAGCCAGATAGGAGCAGTCGCACAGCGGTCACAAGCCCTGGTTCTCATGGGGGATTTCAACCACCCCGACACCTGTTGGAGAGACAACACGGCAGGGCACAGGCAGTCCAGGAGGTTCCTGGAATTCGTAGACGACAACTTCCTCCTGCAGGCGACATAGGAGCCAACAAGGAGGGGTGCCATGCTGGGCCTTGTGCTCACCAACAGGGAGGGGCTGGTGGGGGATGTGAAACTGATGCAGCCTTGGCTGCAGTGACCATGACGCGGTGGAGTTCAAGATCCACGGGGCGGCGAGGAAACTGCACAGCAAGCTCTCTGCCCTAGATTTCAGGAAGGTGGACTTCAGTCTCTTCAGGAACTTCATGGGCAAAGTCCCAGGGGAGGCGGCCCTGGAGGGAAGAGGGTCCCAGGAAAGTTGGTCCATATTTAAGGACCACCTCCTCCAAGCTCAGCAGAGGTGCATCCCAGTGAAGAAGAAGTCGGGCAAAAAGGCCAGGAGGCCAGCGTCGATGAGCAAGGAGCTCCTGGACCAACTGAAAGTAAAGAAGGAAGCATATAGAGGGTGGAAGCGGGGACAGGTAGCCTGGGAGGACTACCGAGTGGCTGTGCGAGAGGCCAGGCATCGGGTGAGGAAGGCTAAAGCCCTGACGGAATGGAATCTGGCCAGGGATATAAAAAGTAACAAGAAAAGCATTTACAGGTATGTAGGGGACAAAAGAAAATCCAAGGAGAATGTAGGCCCCCTCCGGAAGGTAACGGGTGTCGTGGTTACCCGGGATGTGGAGAAGGCTGAGGTACTCAATGAATTTTTGCCTCAGTCTTCACTGATAAGGGCTCTTGTCTCCCCACCCAAGCTGTGGAAGGCACAGGCAGGGACTGTGAGGATGAAGAACCACCCACGGTGCTCGAAGAGCAGGTTTGGGATCATCTAAGGAACTTGAAGGTGCACAAGTCCATGGGGCCTGATGAGATCCATCCATGCGTCCTGAGGGAACTGCGGATGAAGTTGCCAAGCCACTGGCCAACATATTTGAGAAATCGTGGCGGTCTGGTGAGGTCCCCGATGACTGGAAGAGAGGGAATATAACCCCCATTTTTAAAAAGGGGTGTAAGGAAGACGCGGGCAACTACAGGCCGGTCAGCCTCACCTCTGTGCCTGGCAAGGTCATGGAGCAGATTCTCCTGGAAACCATGCTAAGGCACATGAGGAGAAAGGAGGTGGTTGGTGACAGCCAACATGGCTTCACGAAGGGCAGATCGTGCCTGACCAATTTGGTGTCCTTCTATGACAGGGTGACAGCATCGGTGGACAAGGGACGGGCAACGGACATCATCTACCTGGACTTGTGCAAGGCATTTGACACTGTCCCGCATGACATCCTTCTCTCTAAACTAGAGAGGCATGGGTTCGATGGATGGACCACTCGGTGGATAAGGAGTTGGCTGGATGGCCGCACTCAGAGAGTGGTGGTCAACGGCTCAATGTCCAAGTGGAGACCGGTGACGAGTCGCGTCCCTCGGGGGTCCGTGTTGGGCCCGGCCCTGTTCAACATCTTTGTCGGCGACATGGACAGTGGGATAGAGTGCACCCTCAGCAAGTTCGCTGATGACACCAAGCTGTGTGGTGTCGTCGACATGCTGGAACGGAGGGATGCCATCCAGAGGGACCTGGACAAGCTGGAGAGGTGGGCCCGTGCCAACCTCATGAAGTTCAACCAGGCCAAGTGCAAGGTCCTGCACCTGGGTAGTTGCAATCCCAGGCACAAATACAGGCTGGGTGGAGAATGGATTGAGAGCAGCCCTGAGGAGAAGGACTTGGGAGTGCTGGTGGACGAAAGGCTCCGGGGAGACCTGATAGCGGTCTTCCAATACCTCAAGGCGGCCCACAGGAAAGATGGTGAGAGGATGTTCAGTAGGGCTTGTTGTGATAGGACAAGGGGTAATGGGTTTAAATTAGAAGGAGGTAGGTTTAGATTAAATATTAGAAAAAAATTTTTTACAATGAGAGTTGTAGAGCACTGGAACAGGTTGCCCAGAGAGGTGGTGGAAGCCCCATCCCTGGAAACGTTCAAGGCCAGGTTGGATGAGTCTCTGAGCAACCTGATCTAGTCAGGCATGTCCCTGCTTCTTGCAGGGGGGTTGGACAAGGTGACCTTTGAAGGTCCCTTCCAACTCTAACCATTCTATGATTCTATGATTCTATTTATTCATCTAGCCCAGCTGATGGAGCAAATGAATCAGCAATTGCTGCCTGGCAGCATTCATAAGCCCTCAAATTGATCAAAAGGTCTGGACAGCTGAAATCAAGTCATTCCAGCAACCTATTGATAGTTATTGACTGTAGTAGGACTGCTGGCTTCCTTTGTATTAGGTGTATATGATTGTGATTGTACTTTATACATACAATCCAGACACAACAGACCAGATAAATATTATCAGAACATGCCTATTTTATGCAATGGGAATTTGTGTCTTGCTATCTTTGATTTCCCCACCCAAGAATGTAATAACAGTGATAGCTTCTACCGAGCGTCAGTAAAAAGGCTCAGTTGTATACCTCTGGATCTACAGATATATGTATTTAGCATGCTGCTGATGTACCCTTTGTAGAGGATGGACAGGAGAAATTTTTAAAAGCAGAGGAAAAAAGCCCTATGAAAACAATAAGGGAAAGACCTTCAAATAACTTCAACAGTTGAGGCTTAGGTTCTGCAAAAAAAAAAGGGAGAAGATAACTGGAAAAGAGAATCTAATGAGTTTAACACTTCTAATGCTTACTCTTGCAAGGTCTATATGCACAGGATTTGTTTGATAACACAATCAGCTAAAGGAAATAGAGTGATGGATTACAGATTATTATAATTTCTGTGCTGCAAAGTCATGTCAGACTGAAATGCTTTCAGAGGTACCAAAGATGCAATTGGTGCTATGATCTCTGAACAATGATCACAACAATTTGCAAATATATATTGATTAGTATATTACTAATAGGCAGCTTTGAAATCAAGTAGGCCACTGCTCATTTGTAGCTTGTGAATGTCCTGCTTGCTGTGAACTGTGCCTGTTTCTGTCTGCAAGGGCAGCTGCCAGAGGCCGTTTCAGGCTGATAAACTTATAAAGAATAAAATGAGTATCCATTGAAAAAGCACTCCTCTAACTCTTCCTCCTTCCTACAATGAAAACCAAACTGTTCAAGAATAAAAACTGACGCATCAGTTTCTGCAGCAGATATGTGAAACTGCTGACTGACTGATTGATCTAAGATAACGGTAATAATTATAGCTTTTAACTTTATATGACAGAAAAGCTCCCGGGAAATCTAAGTCTGATAAAGGTGAGGTCTTCACTTTCATTGGTTTGATACCTAGTCAGCAGTAAAGTGTAACAAACCTAATTTCTTCCCTCTTGCTTATTTATCCTAGGAATGGCTATAGACTTTATCACATGAGAAGAAATTGTTTGTTTCTGTATTTATGCATCATACTAATTTCTCCTTCTCTTAAAAAAAATCATGTATGGGAAAACCTTATGATATATACCACCTTCTCTAATAATTGAGGTGGGGGGGATGTTGGAGATAGAGATGTAATTTAAGTACTTTTTTATTACTTTCCTATTCAGCTTTTGAATTATTCTTCTAATTAAAAAAAAAAAAAAAAAAAAAAAAAAA
>WHYT01017089.1:145132-175710 GCA_009806455.1 Tetrax tetrax | reverse complement strand
AACTTTTGAATTATTTTTCTAATTAAAAAAAAAAAAAAAAACAAAACAAACCAGATATATTAGCCCTGGAATTATCTGAAGTGCTTTGTTTGGCATATTCTGATATCATGTTCCCTTAGATAAGTTTGTGGCCCTATTTTCCTCTTCCCATAGGTTAAAACCTAGGTTAGGGAAGCATGCTGAAGGAAAACAAACCTTTAAAGCCTTCTAGCTTGTACTGTCTTACTTTTTTGATAATGACTCTTACTGGATTTTACATGATTTATCACGTTCTTAAAAAAAAAAAGACTGATGCTCAAAGTTCCTTTAACTTTAGGAAAACAATTTATGGGCTGCAGCACTGAGACACAGGATAGTGCTAGGACAGTAGCAGTATGGCTCTACGATATAAGCATCTAAGCTTAGACTGGCCCTATTTAACATCTTTGTTTCTGACTTGGATAGTGGGATAGAGTGCACCCTCAGTAACTTCACCAGTGACACCAAGCTGTGTGGTGCAGTCGAGACTCTGGATAGAAGGGATGCCATCCAGAGGAACCTGGACAGGCTGGAGAGGTGGGCCTGTGCCAACCTCATGAAGTTCAACAAGGCCGAAGGTTGCACATGGATCAGGGCAAGCACAAATACAGGCTGGACTGAGAGGAGTCCTGAGGAGAAGGACATGGGAGTGATGGTGGACAAGAAGCTCAACATGAGATGGCAATGTACACTTGCAGCGAAGGAAGATTAACTGCATCCTGGGCTACATCAAAAGCAGCATGGCCAGCAGGTCGAGGGAGGTGATTCTACCCCTCTACTCTGCTCTCGTGACACTCCACCTGGAGTACTGTGTCCAGCTTTGGAGCCCCCAACATAGGAAGGACATGGACCTGTTGGAGCAAGTCCAGAGGAGGGCTGCAAAGATGATCAGAGGACTGAAGGACATCTCCTGTGAGGACAGGCTGAGAGAGTTGGGGTTGTTCAGCCTGGAGAAGAGAAGGCTCTGGGGAGACCTTATAGTGGCAGTTTAGTACCTAAAGGGGGCTTATAAGAAATACGAGGAGAAACTCTTTAGCAGGGATTGTTGTGATAGGACGAGGGGTAATGGTTTCAAAATAGAGGGAGGTAGATTCAGACTTGATATAAGGAAAAAGTTTTTTACACTGATGGTGGTGGAACACCGGAAAAAGTTGCCCAGAGAGGTGGTTGATGCCCCATCCCTGGAAACATTGAAGGCCAGGTTGGATGGGGCTCTGAGCAACCTTATCTGCTTGGAGATGTCCCTGCTTCTTGCATGGGGGTTGACTAGACGGCCTTTGAAGGTCCCTTCCAACCCTAACTGTTCTATGATTCTATAATGGCAAAAATAAGAAATTTGGGCAGCAGTAGCCCCAGGGAAGAGGCAGATCAAGGAGAGAGAAAATGGGAGATAAGAGCAAATAGGAAAAGCAAGTGCAGGGACAACTGTATGATATGAGTAATCAAGGTGGTGGTTAGCAAATTTTGTATCACTTTATAAGAGGACTTTTTTTCAGTTCTCTGTGAAAGGTCATTCTGGGCCAGATCTTCCGCAGATATTTCTGAAATGCAGCAGTGCCTATCCAGTTTAGAGAGATTGGACCAGTTCTAGCTCATCATTGTTCTTCGGGTCATTTGTCTTAACCCACACTTAGTTATTTGGGTCTTAAAGGCCAACTTTGTCCCTCAGACTGTTAGGAATTAGATCCACATGGAGATACTAGCAAGGAGGAGGCCTCAAGCAGAGTGTAGTCAGCAATCTGTGATATTCATATGCAATAAATGGAGAAAACAATACAGCAAATGATTCACCTATTCATGAAGTGAAAGAAATGTCTGTGGTTTTATGACAGTGATGTCAATTAGGCATCAATTGACAGTTGAAAGAGTATTTATTAAGACTTAATAGGAAAGATGATGTGTAATCTTTAATAGAAAAGATGATATATAATCTAGTTAAAATTATAGGACACAAATATAATTAGATTTTCCACTCATAAAAATTGTAATGAATATTTAGGCTCTTAATTGAATTTTATAAAGCCAGTGATATCAAGATAATAATTGTGACAACTAAAAGAGTATCTAACTAAATGTCAGTATTTTTATTAATTGATATTTAATTTTCTGTAGACTGCCTTGGCAAATGTTAATTAAATGCCAGAAAATTCCTTAAAAATTTTAACATATTAATAACCTTAAATTATGCCTTTATTGCTTACATAATTGTAAGTTAATTACACAGCTACAGACTTACTCTCTACCCTTTACACAGAGCTCAGGAGGATGAGGTTTGTTGTGGGTCAATAAGCTCACCTGTTTATTAGCCACCTTTTATTAGACAGAAAGTGAAGGCTGCTCCTCTGTAATCATGTTCTTTCCGTGGTGTAACACATATTAATTTCTGGGTAACTCCTAGATCTAGTCAAAGGAATTTGAACCAGGTGCAGTGTATATTTTTCCATATTTCTGGGATATATGTGGCAAAAGCTCATTAATTAGGGCTGTAATGGTCTGGGGTTCAGAAAAACAGTAAGAATTAGAATACTTACATTCTTGATGATAAGAACCTTGCAGCTGCTTTTGATGACTAAACATTGCTATTAACTAGCTGTAGCATTTGTAATTTAAGTCGTTCAGAACAAGAGAAGAGAATTCATGTCAGCATGATCAAATGCTTTGTCCTTTATGAAAACACAGCACATTTTTATTATTTAGAAAATTAATCAGTATTTCTGAGCAATTCGGTGCCTGAGTCCACATGGTACTTCCAATTTCCTGACAAAACAACTTCTTCATGAGCAAGACCCACTACTAACCAAAAATACAAAAAGTTCAGGACTCTTCTTTTCCTTCTCAAGGCCAGATATTTTCAGAATACTTATTTAGATACCTAGGGTCCACATCTAAGACGAAAGTAGGTATGTGAACCCTTGGTTCTATTGTATTGTTTAGGTGTTTTGGGACAGCTCGGGTTTTGGCTTCTTATTCATTCTAAGTTGTCTTACTTGCAAAAGAGAGATCTCCACAAATACTGACTTATACTTGGTTCTTTTATCTCCTTATATGCTTTTTTTTCTTTAAATAAAAGATAACATGCAGAATAAGATGCAGATATAAACCTACGCTTTTTGAGTCATTGTTTTTTGTACTTTCACTGTGAATTAGTGGTGGTGAAGTCACACCTCAATAACGTACATGAACAATTTCACCACCAGCGGCTTGATTTCTATTTGCTAGAACTTCCATGCAAGAGTAATATATGACTATTTGCAGAAGCATCCAGTAGGGAGTTTGAGGAAAATTCAGGTCAGTGAGGAAGCTGACAAATCAATTCTGTACCTATAAACCGCTTACTTTTCAGAGGAATAATTTCCTGTATTACTGAAAGAGCGGCTGTACTTGCATTGGTTTTCCAATTTTCAGAGAGGAATATTAGTTCCTCTAAACTATGGTGCGATTCTGTAATCAAAGCCTGTTTGCTTACATTTTGGTCAATGAACCAAAGTTTTCTTGCATGCAAATTAAACAGTCTACAGAAAAAGTAAATGGTGATATCTTAGCTACCCTGGATGTTTGTGGGGGTCAGTATACTATTCTTTCTTACATATCTGAAAACATTGAAAGAAAGTTTGTCAGTTGAGTGAAAACTATGCTGTGTTTTTTGGGGGTGGAGTTTCTTAATAATTTAGCACAAGGAGCAATGTTTCTATTAAAAAGAGTAGACTGCCGGAAAAGTCACTTCTGCGCAGTCATTTTAATTCACACCCTGTCTATTCTCTGTCTATTCAGTATGGCTGTTTAAACAACTTTTATTTTTCTCCCCCAACAGATCACTTCTTTGATTTCTGGATAGAATAATTTTCTTTCACTGAGTAAGAATTAATAATAAATTCATCCATACATTATTTTTATGGCATCTGTGACACAGTAATTACATTGCTCTTGATGAGATGTGTAAGACTTTTGTGAACTAGGCTTCTGCTTCCTCCTTTTTTTCAAGTTGGACTTTGGAATTCAAGTCTCTGTTCTGTTATGTAAGACATACAGTCAAAAGTTGGAGAGAAGTTCTCTCTATATTTTCTTTCTCTCTATACTTTCTTTCTCTCTATACTTTCTTTCTCTCTGTACTTTCTTTCTATGTTCTTTAGGGTGGTAGAACTCTGGAACACAATGCCTGGAAACATTCAAGGCCTGGTTGGATGGAGCTCTGAGCAACCTGGTCTGATTGGAGATGTCCCTGCCCCTTGCAAGGGGGTTGGACTCAATGATCTTTGGAGGTCTTTTCAGCTCAAACCATTCTATGATTCTATGATATGGATGCAGCTAAAAGTCCTTTCAAAATCCAAATTCAATAAAGCACATTAAGAAAAAGACTGCATTTTCCGTGTATCTTACAAGTGGAATTTCTCCGGGGACAGCATTCACAACAAGATTGTGTTATCTATTGCAAAGTATTGAAAGGAATCTTGATATCAGAGAAGATGACAGGAATGCATAAGGTCTCATACTGTGAGCTGACAACAGATTTTAGTTAGTAAGTAAACTGGTTCTTTATTGAGTAAACGTGTTGTAGCTGCAGAGGGTGATGTATATACAAGCAAGTGCCCACAGCAATTTCTAAATTGTTCCCAACCGAAACCTCAGAGAACTCCTTTTTGTTCTCCCCATCCGTCATGGTTTAACCCCAGTCTACAACTATGCACCCCACAGTCACTCACTCTTTCCCCTCCCCAGCGGGATGTGGGAGAGGATCGGAAGAGTAGTAGCAAGAAAACTCATGGGTTCATTTTTCTAATGACAACCTCTATTCCAGAAGAAATATACCCCAAACTCATTTTACATGAAAATTAAAAGATAGGATTCTAGATAGGTATCTTTTTCTCATTTTAGTATTTAGATGAAAATATGACATTAATTTATACTGAGGTGTTTCCTGATTTCACACTATGGTTTGAATATGTTGACATCAAACAAGTATTTTTGTATCTTGTTTTGTTAATGAAGAATGAGTGAGAAAATAAGAGAGCTCTTAGTCATTTTATACAGTATTAGAATTAAAGTATGCTCAAGTGCTCACTTTCTGGGCCTAAGAAATGTTTTGCACTCTCTGTTAGAAATACTTTGAAGGATTTTCACACCCATTGAGATCTTCACATTAATATAATTACACAGATGGACAGTGAAAAAAAATTATACACACAAATGCCCAGAGACATACATTTACGTGAACAAACACACATTTACTTTCTATAAACACCGTGAGTCAAATGTGGTACTACAATTTTAAACTGTCTAAAATTAAAGTACAGATTAAACTTCTGTACTTACACATGTAATAGCCCTTTATTTATCTAGGTAATGCCAAGATACTGGCTTATATCTGTATATAGCCATCTTCTTGTGTAACAAATTTAAAAAAGCGAAGCTAAAACATGCTATAGCAATACATTCTTACTGACATATTTTGAATAATATTGATGTTATGAGTTAATCACTGCAATGCTTCAGGCCAAAATTTCAAATTAAATATGTCTTTAAAAAATAGAATACTGAAATTTTCATGTTTTATTCAAATTGTTGTCTCCTCTAGGAAATCTGTGTATAGTAGTTTTATTTCCAGGTCAACTAGTTCCAGAGGTGCAAAAATCTCTTATTTAGGGTTTCTTTAGTTCTGACTTCCAGATGATTTCTAGCAGTTAATTATAATTTATTTACTGTTTAAGTAAATTTTACAGAAGATAATTTTGAGAACAGAGAAATAAACCACAGGAAAATGCGTGGAATAATAAATCTTATGTTTCTCTTTACATTGTAATATGAGTTTAAATACATCTGCATGGTTCAGTTGGGTGGGTAAAAATCAGTTCTGAGTAGTAAAACTATCCTTATCTTTCCTGAAGTGCATAAAACTATATTTTGTTTTCACTCGGCCTGATATTTTTCATTGTTTGTTAAGGATGGGGCTCCTTGTGTTTGGGTATTTTTTATTCTTTTTCCTAGTTGTGGGGGAAATATTAATGAAAGAACTGGTGTGTTATTTTGTAAGAATTTTTTAAACACTGTCACCATTGGACCGATATTGTTTCTTCCTAAATCCCACATGCAATATACGCAAGAGACTGAAATCCATGCACACATGTACAATACATACTACTCCGCAGTACTCATCTTGCAAAGCCCAGAATTGGGAAGACTTTCAATATAATTCAGTTGTCTTCTGTGACAATTTTGCTTGGCTAGTGATTTGGCCCCGCTTTCAAATATGCATTTTTTAATTACAGTGAAAAAAAAGACCATTTATATATGTATACATTCAGGTTTTATCAGTTAAAGCATTATGTTAGGCATCTTTCTCTTCTGTTGAAAGAACAAACTAGTCTTATTCATGATACTGTATATGTTTTGACATTTGAAGAAAATGTTTTACTTTATATGGCGACAGCACAAGTGAGTTAGTTTCCCTCCCAGCTGCTTACCAGCCCATCAGGTGTTAATTTTTTCAGTATGTAATAAGGTCATGATTTTTAAGGAAACAAGTTACTCCAGTGAATCCAGTGGTTTAGTATGCAATGGGTAAGTACAAATCACCAGGCTCAGTACCAGAGGTGTATGTTTTCTCTGCTACGCACTACAAAAGTATTGTGTTAACATTACAGACATTAAGACAAAAGAAAGTCCAAGGAGAAGGTAGGCCCCCTCCGGAAGGAAACCGGTGTCATGGTTACCCAGGACATGGAGAAGGCTGAGGTACTCAGGTACTGAGTACTGAGGTACTGACTTTTTGCCTCAGTCTTCACAGATAAAGGTTCTTGTCTCACCACTCAAGCTGTGGAAGGCACAAGCAGGGACTGCGAGGATGAAGAACCGCCCACTGTGCTCAAAAAGCAGGTTAGGGATCATCTGAGGAACCTGAAGGTGCACAAGTCCATGGGACCTGATGAGATCCATCCATGCGTCCTGAGGGAACTGGCGGATGAAGTTGCCAAGCCACTGGCCAACATATTTGAGAAATCGTGGTGGTCTGGTGACGTCCCTGATGACTGGAAGAGAGGGAACATAATCCCTATTTTTAAAAAGGGAAACAAGGAGGACCCAGGTGACGACAGGCCAGTTAGCCTCACCTCCGTGCCTGGCAAGGTCATGGAGCAGATTCTCCTGGAAACCATGCTAAGGCACATGGAGAGCAAGGAGGTGGCTGGTGACAGCCAACATGGCTTCACCAAGGGCACATTGTGCCTGACCAATTTGGTGGCCTTCTATGATGGGGTAACAGCATCGGTGGACAAGGGATGGGCAATGGACATCATCTACCTGGACTTGTGCAAAGCTTTTGACACTGTCCCGCATGACATCCTTCTCTCTAAACTAGAGAGGCATGGGTTTGATGGACGGACCACTTGGTGGATAAGGAGTTGGCTGGATGGCCGCACTCAGAGAGTGGTGGTCAACGGCTCAATGTCCAAGTGGAGACCGGTCACCAGTGGCGTCCTTCAGGGGTCTGTATTGGGCCTGGCCCTGTTCAACATCTTTGTCGGCGACCTGGACAGTGGGATAGAGTGCACCCTCAGCAAGTTCGCTGATGACACCAAGCTGTGTGGTGCCGTCGACATGCTGGAACGGAGGGATGCCATCCAGAGGGACCTGGACAAGCTGGAGAGGTGGGCCCGTGCCAACCTCATGAAGTTCAACCAGGCCAAGTGCAAGGTCCTGCACCTGGGTAGTTGCAATCCCAGGCACAAATACAGGCTGGGTGGAGAATGGATTGAGAGCAGCCCTGAGGAGAAGGACTTGGGAGTGATGGTGGATGAGAGGCTCAACATGAGTGGGCAATGGGCCCTTGTGGCCCAGAAGGCCAACCGCATCCTGGGCTGCATCAAGAGGAGCGTGGCCAGCAGGTCAAGGGAGGTGACTCTCCCCCTCTACTCTGCCCTGGTAAGACCCCACCTGGAGTACTGTGTCCAGTTCTGGAGTCCCCAACATAGGAAGGACATGGACCAGTTGGAGAGGGTCCAGAGGAGGGCCACGAAGACGATCAGAGGGCTGAAGCACCTTTCCTATGAGGACAGGCTGAGAGAGTTGGGGCTGTTCAGCCTGGAGAAGAGGATGCTCCGGGGAGACCTGATAGTGGTCTTCCAGTACCTCAAGGGGGCCTACAGGAAAGATGGGGAGACGCTGTTCAGTAGGGCTTGTTGTGATAGGACGAGGGGTAATGGTTTTAAATTAGAGGGAGGTAGATTTAGATTGGATATTAGGAAAAAAAAAATTTCACAATGAGAGTTGTAGAGCACTGGAAGAGGTTTCCCAGAGAGGTGGTGGGTGCCCCATCCCTGGAAATGTTCAAGGCCAGGCTGGATGAGGCTCTGAGCAGCCTGATCTAGTCAGGGATGTCCCTACTCCTTGCAGGGGGGTTGGACTAGATGACCTTTGAAGGTCCCTTCCAACTCTAACCATTCTATGATTCTATGACTATCTAATCTACTGCACTACTGAAGTAGTAAAGATTTTCTTGAGGTCAGCAGTACATGTAAGACAGTTCTCAGATAGTGAAGTGGTTCTTCCTCCACTAATCTTAAGTGACTGAGACAACAGGAACATCATTGCCATTAGATGAATAATTTTTTACCTGCAGAGATTTTTTTATAATGCTGGGTAAATAAGAAAGTTCAGGACCTTAGAATTGCAGGTGTAGCTTTTGCAGGATTCTTATTTACAGTTGTATATCAGATTTGCAATTTAAGCTGAGATAAGAGTTTTGCAGTTTTGCTATAATGCCAAAAAAAAAAAAAAAAAAAAAAAAAAGAAAATTGCTGGCAGAGCCATGGGAGTAAAAAGCAATTCAGTGACAATTCACAGTTGTTGAGGATATAATCCAAGAAGACAAAGGAAGAAATTGAGAATAGCAGTTACAAACGGAGATTTTAAAGTTACATGAAAAAAAAAACATTTAAAAAGTAGTGCTGAATAGGACTTTGTGATGTGGAAAATGGAAAAAATACATAGAGCAGATCTTTATCAGGCAAACGGAGGTCTAGACGAAGATTTTTAAAAATTATTCAGTAAAATAATAAAAAATCTTTCATTTCTATCAGAGCAATAGGGACAGAGGTCAAAAATTAGAAAAGGGGAAAGAGAAATTGTTGCTGAGAAGATGGTAATAAAGTTATATTTATTCTGTTGCTCTTTTGGAACTCATTTCTCCATAATGGACCAACTAGGGAAAAATCTGAACATAAATACGTCTAATAAGAAAGTCTAAACATTTTATGAAGAGTGGAGGAGTAAATACTTTTTTTTTTTCTCCTTACTGATGTACCCAAGCTCATCATCTACCCAGTGAGATCAATAGAGAAACATCACTTTGTATTTGTGGATTCCAGATCATAACCTGGGTAAAATAAAATATTAAACTCAGTGAAATAGTACTATACTGCTTATATAACAGTCCAGAGGTGTTTTGAAATTACTTATTTAGACAGCAGGAAGAAGTGGGTTACAAAATATGAAATGCGTGTTGATCTTGCAGAATATATGCAAGTCAATTACCTTACTCACCCTGCCTTTTTCTCAGCCTGAATGCGGATGAGCTAGAGATTATCCCATTTTAGAAAATAAGATACCATTTATGTAAACAGAGATTTATTGAAGCATTGGCAATATCTGCATCTGGTCCTACCCTTGCAATGAAAATCATTTCACACTCATTACCTTTTTGATAGGGGTAAGTTGAACTTGTTCTCTAAACCATCATGATACCACTTGAATTATAACAGCCCACTGGCCTGGCTTTATTGTATGTCTGCATGCTTTAAACAAGACTCGGTAGGGTATTCTTTCTCCTCTTATTTTACTCTCTGCCTTGACTGTGCTGTAATTTTCTTCCCCTCCCCACTACTCCCATTTTTGTGAGGGACCCTCTTTACTGTCCATTTAATTTTCCTCAACACATAGTTAAACGAGTGTTTATCTCCTGATGTGCACTGTGTGTTATGGCCATTAGCTGTCAGAAACTGGAATGTGCAGTTGCCTGTAGTGTTTGCTGGGAGCATAAAGAGCTTGAACAGATTTGGGTGCTACACAGAGCTAACCTAAACACAAAAGGGGTATCAGAGCTAGGTACAGGACTGATGTTAATCTGTGTAAATGACTGAAAGTCACCATAAACTATGCAGAAAGGAAAACAACTACAGAAAATGCGAAAGCCATGGTTCCCTGCTCCCAACAAGAACTTGGCTTTATGATAATTTACATAAAATGATGATTCATAAGCATTAAGAACCTACCAGACCAGTAATGATGCCAAAGTTGCATAACTATCTAGTTTTCTAGAGTTAGGGAATATATTCAAGCCAATATATTTGGCTTATTTATAAATATTGATAATGGGCAATTTCTTGTTGTAGAGTTGTAGTAGAGTCAGAATAGGTATTTATAAGGAGCCTTCTGAACATATTTAATCCAGTTAAGTGACAATTCACCAACGTGGTAAAGTCTTTTGTTCAAATATGCATGTTTTTAAGGTGTCTGTGTAGTCTTTCACATTTTATGTCACTACTTTGTTCACTCTTTTATAAAGTAAAGTAACACAGTACATCAGTTTTAAAATCTGGAATAGTGAAATTTATTGATGTACCTTCTGATATATAAGGAGTTAAGCCAAAGTAAATTATATCCAATATTGCAGTATTACGCAGAACTGGTGGAAATTAGTGTGAGTAGTTTTGTTTTGTTTTGTTTTTAATTAAGCATTCTTCCAGCTGCAGGGATGTTACACAGAATGACAACGCTATACTAGGACAGAAATAAAATGATTGACAAGAATATAGTATTCTGCATAGCAGCGCACTGTAGCCTGCAGAGAGCTCCTGGCTTACTTCAATTTTTATAGCCTTTATACAGGAAGAAGAGAGAGATATTCCTGTACTTTTGTACCTTCCTAAAACCTCACTTTATTAGAAAGCAATTGTAGATGCAACTCAGACGTATCCTTCCTATCTTTTTTCTCCCTGGCTGGGAAACCAACTACATTCCTTTTTTACTGCCGTTAATGATACTGAACTCATCTTTGTGATCTTGCTAGGGGGAAGATAGATCATCAGTTTCCAACAGTATATGTGGACAGTACTTTGTGGCCTGGATAATTCCTCTGTTACATCAGAGATAGCTTAAAACAATTGTTTGAATTGTTAGCGTCAGATGTAAACTAGTTTGCACCTTGAACTCTCATTCCGGAGGATTATTATTTTAATTCTTCTCATTGTTATCAGAGGTGCTCACATATAGTTGGCCTTGTGAAGGACTGTTGACCTGAGCTATGAACTATCTATGATGTTTTTCCACATTTCTTTTGTCCTTCAACAACTGCCATAGATGCCTGACTGGCATCTTTTCTCACTTCAGCAAAGCAAGATTACTTGACACCAGTTCAGAATTGCACTTGCTCTCTCTCTCTTGTTTTAACAAAACGGTACAATTAGTGATATTCAAATTCTTTGAGATACTGCAAAAAAGGTGGGAATTTTTAGGGAAGAGAGTTAGTAGCTGAAAAGGAACCTTAAATGGTAATGTTAGCTGTTTGTCCAAAGCTAAACTTTATTACACTATTTATGTAACATAACTGAAGTAGAATCATAGAATCATAGAATGGTTTGGGTTGAAAGGGACCTTTACACGTCATCTAGTCCAACCCCCCTGCACGCAGCAGGGACATCTGCAGCTGGATCAGGTCACTCAGAGCCCCATCCAACCCGGCCTCAAATGTTTCTAGGGATGGGGCATCCACCACCTCTCTGGGCAACCTGTTCCAGTGTTCCACTACCCTTTGTTTTCCTTATATCAAATCTGAATCTACCTCCCTCTATTTTAAAATCATTACCCTTCATCCTATCACAACAGACCCTGCTAAAGAGTTTCTCCTCGTCTTTCCTGTAAGCCCGCTTTAAGTACTGGAAGGCTGCTGTAAGGTCTCCTTGGAGCCTTCTCTTCTGTAGGCTGAACAGCCTCAACTCTCTCAGCCTGTCCTCACAGGAGAGGTACTCCAGCCCTCTGATCATCTTTGCAGCCCTCCTCTGGACTCGCTCCAACAAATCCATGTCCTTCTTACATTGGGGGCTCCAGAGCTGCTTGCAGTACTCCAGGTGGAGTCTCATGAGAGTGGAGTAGAGGGGGACAATCACCTCCATCAACTTGTTTGCCACTCTCCTCTTGATACAGCCCAGGAAGCGGTTGCCTTTCTGTGCTGCAAGTGCATGTTGCTAGCTCATGTTGAGCTTTTTGTCCACTATTAGCCCCCAAGTCCTTTTTCTCAGGACTGCTCTCAATCCATTCTCCACCCAGCCTGTATTTGTGGCTGAAATCGCCCTGACCCAGGTGCAGGACCTTGCACTTGGCCTGGTTGAACTTCATGAGGTTTACACAGGCCCACCTCTCCAGCCTGTCAAGGTTTATCTGGATGGCATCCCTCCCCTCCAGCATGTCGATGGCGACTTGCTGAGGGTGCATTCTATCCCACTGTCCATGTCGCCGACAAAGATATGAAAGTAGAGAAATCTCTGTTCCTCTCTCTCCTTTATTAAAGGTAGAAGAAATCAAAAAAGTTTTCTACTATTGGTTCTGCTGCACAAAGAGATAGCACAAAAAACAACAGGGCTCGAAACAAAATGCTTTATTGAATAACAGAAGAAGGATTATATCAATATGTTTTTATCTGTTCAGGAAATTTCTCTGTAATTTCTCTAGGCTTTTTGGTGCCCAGTGCTCTAATACCCTATGTGGCTACTAATGGCTTTCTAATCTCATCGTCTGCAACGCCAGAGTTTAAAATCTATTTACTTCAATTTCATGACATGTATCAGGGACAAAAGCATGTATTTACTGGCTTTGTGTTACATGTTTTTATTAGATTAGAAGGTGCCCAGATGTCTTCATCAGGAACTCACACTGCAAGTTCTGAAGGAGGGAAGGAAAGAAAGGGTCACTTTATTAATAATTTCAATAGCCAAGCCCCTCTTCCCCCAGATTCTTGATGTAGTTTTGAATTACAACATATCTGGCACCAGTTTCAGTCTGAATTTCTCCGTTCAGTAGGCTGTATCTTGCCTCTAAGGTATTGCACTTTATCACCTGAATCTCTTTTTTCTTTCTTTTCTGGGTTAAAACTAATTTTTTTTTCTTCTTTTTCTCAAGATGTACAACTCCGTCTAAACAATTTCAGCATGTGTGGGTATTTGCGGAGAGGAGAAAACCTGTCAATAAATTTCCTTTAATCCTTCTGGAATTTTTCCCTGAAAGAAAGCTTAGCCTAGAGCAACTGGGATATGTGTAAGGAATATAAATGGCATTTTCATCCCTTGATGGTTGACTTTCTCTGCTATAGATTGCTACCATCACAGTGCAAAGTAAATTACTTCTCTTTCTGAGGGGAGGAATTTTGAGCAGGAATGGGAAGGAAATGTGTAATGCACTGTGTCAGACCTGTCCCAAAGGTATACCACTCTATAACAATCCTTGGATGTAAGAAAGAATCTTTAACTCAAAAGTAGATGTGGTTTTTAGGTCCAGAGATTTCCAAGTTGGTCTTTCAAGCTGGCTGGCATAACAGCTGTTACAAAAACAGAGCCCACAAAGCGGGAAAAAGATGGGATTAACAATTAGTGTAAGATCATATATAAACTAGATTCCTCTTCAGTGCGTAGAGACTTGTAGGCTTGACAGTGACCCTTGCTTATTCTCCATTGGACAAATGCAACAGAACATCTTACCCTGTGGAGGCACTGGAACAGAAGGGACCACATCATGATGTATTCTTCTAAGAGAACATTCTAATCTTTCCAGTCAAAGTTTGTCTCTAGAATCCATGCTGACTGTCTTTGCCTTACTTCCTTACGCTGAATGCTCTACCTGAATGCAAAAAAAAAAGCACTTTCCTCATGTGTTTCTGAGAGAGCAAGAGCAGAACTGGGTGTTTCCTTCCTCCCACTTTGGACCTGCTAGGTTGGTGCAGGTATATAGTAGGCAGAGTAATATGAGTATGAAACTTTCCTGCTTTGGGAAAAGCTATCAGAAGAGAGAGAAAAAAAAAAAAAGTTATAGTAAAGAGCCACTTGTGAATTTAGGAAACATATGACATGAGCCTTGAAATGTACTGATACTGAGTCTTCATGTGTCTGACCTCTTGCCATGAGGGACCAGGTGCTCACAGTAATTTTAGACTGCATTCAGAAACTTTTCAACTAATCTGCGTGTTCTAAGTGAATATCTAAAGGCTGTTATTGCACTCTCCAGGACAAAGCAAGTTGAAATTAGACACTTCTGTTACGGCAGCAAGAGCCAGTTCAGGTTCCAGCGTTCTAGTGTACCAATGCAAGAGGACATGCATCTGTCAGATCCATACCTTGGCTGGGCCTCTGCATTTTTCTGACCTTTGTTGAAATTAGATGGATGCTATTCTGTTGTACTCCAGGAGTCTTTAGAGGTTAAGAAGTTCAAAAGCTTCTTTGAACCTATTTATGTTTCAATTTAACGTTTTATATGCCATTTGTTTGTTACAACTTCATATCCTGGTACTAAGTAGCATGTAATAAATTATGCTTGTGTACCGTAATGGTATTTCACCTAGAGCTGTGAATTGTTAAAATATCTGATAGTGTTTTTCTTAAACACTTCCTGTCCTGAAATTGTTCAGGAGAAAGAACTTCAGATGCAAATTATAAAGTATGTCTTTAGTCCTTGTGATTTCAGAAAAAAAAAAAATGTGTGCTTGCATCCCAAGCACTTTATAAGGTGTCCATAATCTTCTCTAGTTTTACAGGATTCCCTGTGTCTTTTAGATTAAATTGTTATCTTTGCAGAAATAGGGTTTAACTAACAGTTAGAAATGAGTACATGCTGTAATTACAGAAAAAAAAAAAGAAATTAGCCTAAAAACAGCTACAATTTGTTAATACTTTTAATACACTGAATAATTGCTACTGAAAGCTGGAAGAAATGTTGCAAGAAATTTTGATAGTACTCTTTGTTACACCTTCATTAAAAAAAAACGCATTAGACTTTCCTAGATTTATTATTTCCTATTCCTATGATGCTGAAACTCTGCTGAATTTTTTGCCTGCTAAAAAAAAAAAATCCCATATTTAATTAAAAAGGTATAAAAGGGAAAATAACACCATCAGATATCCTAAGCAGTATTTACCACTGCTTGTGTTCTAGTTAGGGTTTTTGCATTTATGTAACACCAGCTCTTAAGTAGTACAAATTGGTACACTTGTATTGAAATTAATGGACCTCACTGTGTAAAATAGCTCAGAATATAACCTATTTGTTTTGGAGTTTTCTGTTTTTCTAATATGGAGTGTAGCACAGAACAGTGACTTCTGGATCCTTACTGATCTCCCTCAGAGGAGGATTTTTATTCCAAGGACTTTCTACCTGAATCCTTTTCTTCAGCTGCTCTCTTATTTGCCACTCAGGCACCTCTGTCAGAGGCCTTTTGGGAATATCTTTTGTGAACTGTATCATCCTCTCTTTTAGCAGTTAGGAAAACATCTTTTAATCGTACTGTGTTTGCCTTCTATTTTTTCTTTGTATTTTTTTTAAGTAATCTTTTTTCCCCTCTATACTGTGTTTTGTAGGTAATCGTAAAGGTTACTTGCAGATCTCAGATCTCTTTTCTAATTGTAAATTACAAAAGGAATAAGAAGTTTGGGGATTTTGAACAAAAATTTAGAAACTACTGCCCTCAAGTCAAATAAAAACTGCTGCTCAAGAAAAAGAATAGGCTTGAGACATAGCCCGCACAACTTATAATTTGCCATGCCCTTCATAGATGAACATGGCCTATACAATATCTGATGAACAGCCTTAATAGGGAGTATTAGTAAAAAAATTAGAGCAATGCTTCTGCCATGCTTTGGCACAAATCAGACTAGTCAGATGGGGTAAGTGGAAAGCTGACAGATGACAGGCATCGATATTAGCAAGTTGTTTTTATTCTTTAATGTCAAAGTGACTGTAACCCTGTTCCTATTTAAAGACAGTACTGTAGAAAGGGAGAGAGCTTTCTGGACTGCTAGTTTAAAAAGGCACTCAGAATTCAGATATTTACCCAATTTCAATGTAATTATCTGTAACACCCGATTCTGCTTCCTTCCAGCCTAGCCTCTTACTGGAAAGGAAACACTCAACCCATTTCTAGTGGACTTTTATAAAAGCTGACCTCTGGTTTACTTTTTCTTGAAACTTTGATTTGGGATATTTTTGCCATTAATCGCTTCCTCTACCATTAAAACTTCTGTCAAGTAGTCACTAAAGTGAGAAAAACTTTCTGATACATTTCAGCTTCATATCCTAGGCACAGCAAGAATAACCAGGTAAGGAAAGCATACACACACTGGTTTAACTTTTACTCTAAAGGTCACTGGCTGTCGTGAGAGACTCTATTGTTTCAAATAGAAACATAAAAGAGAATAAACATAATGAGAATACATAAATAAGTGTAACAGAGAATGTTTGTGCATGGATTCTTTGTTATTCTCTCCTCCTCTTTCACATGCTTTAGACACATATGTTGACCATTACCTCTCGTCCTATTGCAACAGGCCTGCTGAAGAGTTTCTCCTTGTCTTTCCTATAAGACCTCTTTAGGTACTGTCCAAGGCTAAAGACAGAATGGATGGGCAAGAACTTTTTCATATAAGACCATCCTGTAAACCTTTAATCTGTTTTTTTTTTTTTATATATACAGCATGGAATAAGGAGTATTACTTTGTATAATAAGCACTACTATATCTCTTACATAACTGAGTCTATGTTAGCTGGCAACAGCTACTTTCTAGCTGACATGCAGGGCATTGAACAGCAACACATTATTTCTGCTTCCATAGGTATTGACCTTTGTTCGCTCTGTGCTAAGATTCTTTATAAAACACCTGTTAAAGCACTGATCCAGTACTCATTTCTCATCGTAGCATTTGCATCTCTGACATTTTCTAAAGTTGCATATGACCTGCTGTTCAAGTTTTTAAAGATATTAATCTCCTTTCCTGTGCTCTGGTGTTTGCTTAATCTGGACAAGATTTGCACAGGCATGTTACCAAAAATTTGTTACTGCTTAGCTGATTCCACAATTTAGATGAAAAAAACATTTGCGATGTTAAGAAAAATCCCACATCTATAAACTTTCAGAGGCTTTTTGTATCTGACTGACAACTGAGGAAACAGCACAAACTACAGAAGGGCTAGATTCTGCATATTAGGTCCCCCAGTGTAAGACCTCAGAGGTTCAATCTGAAACGTGTTAGTTCAGAGTCAGATGTATATGTAAAGTTTACCATTTTTTCCTGTAACTGAGATCTTTTATCTTCAAGGACATCACATTTCAGGAAGTGTTCCAATGTTCCAGATGGTAGAAATATCATGAAACTAGAGGGAATTTCAAGGTTTCAAATGGAAGTTGAAGTGTCTTCCTGTGGGAAAAAAAAAATTGGTGTTACATACCTGACTCATTGCTTTGTTGAGGCAAAATAATATCTTTAAAAAAGAAGTAGCAACATGTTATTTTTTTTTTGTTTTCCTTCATTTTTTTAAAAAGTCTATTTGCCATAACAAAATTAGGAAGAGGAACCTTCAGTTGGCCCAGCCAGAGATATGAGTGTATTTGATGCCTAGTGGCAGATATTCAGTACTATCCAATTTAGCATCGGAAGAAGAACTGAACAGCACAGTAGCTTTTGTATGGTAACAGTAATTGCTGTTAGGTTCCTGCCTAATATTTAGATTTAGGCAATAGTCACTGGCAATTGTTCATACTATCTAGAGATAGTGCAGGACTGTTTGATAAAGTCTAGATATTGTAACACTATTAACATGCAGCTAAACCGCACAAGCACTAAGGCTGCCTGGCAATAGGAAGCACTTGTTTTGCTCGGTGTTTAGAAATCCCCAGAAATAAAATTATAAGGACAAGTAACATGAAAATAAGCAAACAAGGTAACATATATGAAAATATAACTTTCAGAGCTTTTTGTAAAGCAGAAGAATTCTCAATCAATGAAGAAGAAAAGAAGAAAGTACATTTCAGCTGTTTTATGAGTGATTAAAATTCTCTACCATGTAGTGCTTTGATGCAGTTATGTCAGACACAGAACAAACTCTGTCAAGATTCAGTTCAGTTATTTTTTCAAAGCTTTAAAAATTGAATTTCTGACTCGATCTGAAAACCTTTAATCATGCACATCTGATCTACAACACTTTGTATGGAAGTTAAAAAAAAAGGGGGATTAGAGCACTGAAATAACCAAAAGAACTCCTGCTGTAGCTTTTGTAATGTGCCATCTATGCATAATCTTTTAGGCACCCTGTAACGTCATACCAACATGTGGCCCTATTCATACAATACACCAGTCTTGGAATCATGCTTCAGATCGTCACCAATGTCTGACCTTCAGTGGAAAGATAGCAGACAGAGCCTGAGGTACAGTATCATGACTCTCCAGCACAGACCATTAGCACTATAAGGATCTGGGTCAACTCCCACTGGGTCATCCAAGACAGCAATGATCACGGTATCTCCCAAGCTTTTTCTACAGTCCATTCCCTGCCAGCAGCCATGGGCTAGTTTCTTTGTAGGTTTCTATGATACCTTGACTGATGGACCACAGCCCAAGCTGGCTTAGAATTAGCATGTCCTCCACCATCACCTTTCCAAAATTACCAAAGGAATCATTGGAGAGGAAGTAGAATGATGTGTTGTGCCAATTTATAGAGGTAATTTTGGTATGAGTTCAACTATGTTACTTGCAAAAGCAAAACACCAATGAAATCAAATATTATATTACCATGTGTCCATCCATCCCATTTGTATCTGGTTACTGCTGTCTTTTCATTTGGCAACATCTGTCCTCATTTTTGTCTGCCAGCAAAGATAATATCAGAGCTTGAGACTTCAATAAGTAAAACCATATGCTGTAGGACTGCTAAGCCTAGTTGCTAATCACAAAGGTAAAACCAGAAATACAGAAAAACTTCTGTCCCTGTATCACCTCTTACAGAAGCTGCTGTATATATCTATGTGACCAGGTGGAGGACAGTCATATTGCAGCTCTGGCCCTAAAACCACATGGCCATAGCACTACTGTGTTGTATCTGTTACTCCATCTGAAAAAATGTGCACTACTATTATATACCACCAGCTTAGAACAGACTCAAAGGAGACACATTAAACAGTGATCTGACTCTGTTAAATGTTTCTGAAGTGTGAAAAATGAACGAGTGTGCATAGGTATATAAGTACTGTCTTCCTCCCTGTTCTCCCTCTGCACAACAGTGTAAACAAAGTTCATTACTATGATGTTTCTAGTTTGAATGAAAAAAAAAATCACTTAAAATATGACACATGACTAGAATTTGAGGCTCTCTTGATGCTCACAAGGGTCTGAATGGGATGGACTTAATTTTCTTCATAGTAGCTCATATGGTGCAGTGCTTTGAATTTGTGACCAAAACAATGGTGGTAACACTCAGCTATTGCTGAGCAGTTCTTGTACAGCATCAAGGCACTCACTCTGACCCTCCAGCAAGCAGACTAGGGGTGGATGAGAGATTAGGAGGGAACACAGCTGGGATAGCTCACCCAAACTAACCAAAAGGATAGTCCATATGACATAACATCATGGCCAGCAAGGAGGGGAGGTGGGGTTTAGGGCAGGTACCTGTTGCTTGGAGACTGGCTGTGCATCAGTCTACTTGTGGGAGGTGATGAGTAACTACTTTATTATCATTTGTTTGGGTTGGTTTTTTTTTTTTGTATTTCTTTCTTTTTCCTCTTTCCTTTGCATATTAAAATGTCCTAATCTTGAGCCGTAATTTTTCTCTCTTCTGGTCTTCCTGTTCTCTCCCCTCTCTTGCTAAGTGTGGGGCAATTGACTGTGTGGTGCTTAGCTGTTTATTGGGGTCAACCCGTGTGTGCACATATTTCTTGCTCTGGAATAGGAAAGTTAAAACCAATTTTTGTACACAATTTTTCAACTTTTTGTTTTATCCTTAGAGGAGAACATGAGACAAAAAGCAAGCACTGCATCATCTCAAAATCAAAAGTGAGCTATAGAATTTACAAATGATAGAGAATTGCTTTTCTCCGGAAAGTAACTTTTTCCTCCCTCTATTGTCACGAGCTGTAGGCAGTAGCAGTTTTAAGCAAAACTGTATTAAGCTTCAAGACAATTCTGTATCTCTGACAGGAGTGGTTACAGTTTCTATGTTATATTAGACTGTCCAGAAAGTTTTAAAAAAAAATGTTTAGGGCTCACTATAAACTAGGCTGCTCATTCAGACATTCATTTTCTATAGTTTCCATAAATATGGTAATTTTAACATTTGCCACCTCTTTTCCTCCCAGAAACGATCCTCTCAGCAAGCCCATCGCTTCTGACATTTTCCTTCATTTTATAGAGATAACTAGCAACCTGGAAGTGCCTTCTCCAGACCCCTTGTGACAAGAATTCATAATATTAATTGCCAAAAATTACCAGCTGCAGGGAGTTTTATCTAGCAAAGCTGCTCTGTGGCTTCCTCAAGACAATACAGCGCCATTTATGCAATCACTTAAGATTATAAATAGGAAGAAGCACAAATTATAATTAATATTTAAAAAATAAAATGTCAGGCTCAGCTAAACAATTTTTCAACAATCATATTTTCTTTTTTCTTTTTTTTTTTTTTTCTTAAATCACATGTTCCTCAGAGAAATGTGGTTTGGGATCTAAGTAAGCAACTTTCAATTGATCAGAACTAAACGTTTTACTCCAAAGTGCCAAGAACTACACAGCTATGTAAGACTTAGATATAGAATGAAAGGAAAATACCACTTAATTCTTGAAAATCTGATAATGTAGAATCATGTCTGGTTTCTGCTTTTTTTTTTTCAAAGAACATAGAAGCAGAAAAAAAAACCCCAAACAAATAAAGAAGGAACACACAATAAGAGGAAACTGTTACTAGATGCAGAAAATATAAAGGAGTGTTTGCTAAGCCTATGCAAATTAAATCTGTGATATAATCAAAAGAAAGAAAAAATCTTTTTGATGATGTATGTCAACAATGACAACTTTTATACTACCAAGTTACTTCACTGAATTTTTAACTTCAGGTTACAGAATAGGAAAGTAGGGAGCAGAGATCTTATATGAGGTATCCAACTTCTTGTACAAAGGTAGAAGCCACGTAATAAAGTTTGAAGAGAAATGTAATTCTGGTGTGCAGTCTGGATTTCAGCTACAAAATTAAGTCTTCTACTAAAAATGCAGGGGAAAAAAAATCTACTTTTTATAAAAAATTCAACATTTACAGCAACTCAAATAATTTTCTGTTTTGTCCTAACAACACTGTGCTGAAATTATGACATATGTAAAGCAAAAATCTATAGATGACAGTGCTTCCGAGAATTATTTCTCCTTGTCCAAAAAACCACCAAAACTAGAGAAGGTCCATGAATAGTAATGAAGTTTTCTGTCCTTTTTCTATGCCCATAGTTAAATGCTCATTCTTATTTAAATGATCACTCTTATTTAAATTCTTATTATTCCTATAAATGTGAAAAAAAAATATTTCTGAAACAAAATTAAGTAGAATTAGGTAAAAAACCAATACAGTCAAATGACCAGCAAATATGAACAATGAACGAATACTGTCAAAGAACCAGCAAACTGCCAAACTGAACAATAACAAGGGAGGGAATATTTTGCTCTCTGGTAATCATAATTTTCTGAAGTTTGAAATACCTGAATTCTTTGCCCAGGACCAATTGATGACTGTGTGTCTCTAGCTCTAAGCGTCTCCACTTATCAATGCAGAATTTAGATATAGTATGTTATTTTTTAACATTTACATTTTGGGAGCACATAAATTTAGCTTGTCAACAGGTAAATTCAATAGTGTCATATGCTGTACAAATATAAAAGTGATAGACGACATAATAACAGTCTCCTCTCAGTGTTTACAAAGTGCTTTCAGAACCTAGGAGACTTTAAGACAAGTAAAACCTAAAGTGTTTACTTGCAGATAAAAGCACTAAAACCCAGGTGAACAGATGAAGAGGGCTGCTGTTGTCAGTGAATTGTTTATTGCAAAGCAAAAGAGACAGGAATTTTTCTGAGGGAGCCAGTGCACCATCAAGGTAAACATCAGGTTGGTACTGTAGGAGTAAGTACTTCTGCATAGAGGCTGCTGGAGGAGCCAGATACTGTTAGGGCTGAATGTAAGTTGCGCAAAGTGAAGCTAGTGAGCCAGTTGTTCAAGCTATGGCCTGTGACATATTAACAACCCTATGAACTAACAAGAGAGAGAGAAAGGAAGACATGCTGGTCATCAGATAACAGCAGCAGCTGAGAATTTGCATCAGATTCTTGTAAAGGACAAGGTTAAGTCCCTTGTTCGAAGTGCAACATAATACTTGGGATGATGATTCGGGATACCCAAACTTCTCTCCATTCTTTTATGACGAAGAAAACAACAGCTCAGCAGATTACACCATGATCTCTAAAGACTGGCCGACATACAGCTGCTCTACAGGTGATTTTGCCATCTCCTTTCTGTTTGTAATGGTTAGCAGTGCAAAAATAATGTACTACCAAGTGGTCCTCAAACTTTCAAACTCTGTTCTGCTACTTTGACTCTCTGAGAAGTGTAAGTGTATATTTTGGTGCATTAACTGCATGTATGTTTGCATAAGACAATTAGAATTGTTCACAGAGATGTCAGCTAATTACAACACATAAAGCAAAAAAAAATCTGATCTGTGTGACAAAAGCATAGAATCATAGAATTATTTTGGCCAGAAAAGACCCTTAAGACCATCAATTCTAATCATTAAACTATCACTACCAAGTCCACCACTAAACCACGTCCATGAGCCCCACATCTACACGTCTTGTAAATACCTCCAGTGATGGTGACTCAATCACTTCCCTGGGCAGCCTGTTCCAGTGCTTGATAGAAGCTTACGTGAAGAAATTTTTTTTAATACCCAATCTAAACCTCCCCTGGAACAATTTGAGGCCATTTCCTCCAGTCCTATCACTTCTTACCTGGGAGAAGAGACCAACACTCACCTTGCTACAACCTCCTCTCTGGTACTTGTAGAGAGCTATAAGGTCTCTCCTCAGCCTCCTATTCTCCAGGCTAACCCACCTCAGTTCCCTCAGCTGCTCCTCATAGGATTTGTGCTCCAGACCCTTCACGTGCTTTGTTGCTCTTCTCTGGACAGTCTCCAGCACCTCCATACCTTTCTTTTAGTGAGTGGCCCAAAACTGAACACAATATTCAAGATGTGGGCTCACTGGTGCCAAGTACAGTGGGACAAATCACTTCCTTAGTCCTGTTGGCCACACTGTTCCTCATACAAGCCAGGATGCTGTTGGCCTTCTTGGCCACCTGAACACGCTGACGGCTCATATTCAGCTGGCTATTGACCAAAATCCTCAGGTTCTTTTTTCCACTGAGCAGCTTTCCAGTCACTCTTCCCCAAGCCTGTAGTGTTGCATGGGGTTGTTATGACCCAGTTACAGAAACCAGCACTGAACTTTGTTGAATCCCATACAACTGGCCTCAGCCCATCGATCCAGTCTGTCCAGATCCCTCTGTAGAGTCTTTCCACCCTAAAGCAGATCAACATTCACACACAGTTTGGTGTTGTCTGCAAACTTACTGAGGGAGCACTCAAACCTCTCATCCAGATTGTTGATAAAGATATTAAACAGAACTGGCCCAAATACTGAGCCCTGGGGAACACCACTTGTGACCTGCTGCCATCTGGATTTAACTCCATTAGCCAGAACTCTTTAGGCCTAGCCAGCCACTCAGTTTTTTATCCAGCAAAGATTATGATCATCCAAGGCATTAGCAGCCAGATTCTCCAGGAGAATGCTCTGGGAAATGGTGTCAAAGGCTTTACTAAATCCCAGGTAAACAGCATCCACAGCCTTTCCCTCATCCGCTAAACGAGTCATCCTGTCATAGAAGATCAGATTAGCCAAGCAGGACCTGCCTTTCATAAACCCCGTGCTGACTGAGATTGATCATCTAGTTGTCCTGTATGTGCCATGTGACAGCACTCAATATGATCTGCTCCATGACCTTCCCTAAAACTGAGGTCAGGCTGACAGGCCTGTAGCCCCCTGGATCCTCCTTCTGGCCCTTCTTGTAGGTGTGCATCACATTTGCTAACCTCCAGTCAACCTTCCTAGTTAGCCAAGATGGCTGAGAAATGACTGAAAGTGGCTTGGTGAGCACTTCTGCCAGCTTCCTCATTACTCTTGGGTGGATCCTATCTGACTACATAGTGTGTGTTCAAGTGGTGTAGCAGGTCACTAAACATTTCTTCTTGGATTATTGGGGTTTCACTCTGCACCCCATGTCTGTCTTCCAGCTCAGTGGGCTGGGTACTCAAAGAACAACTGGTCTTACTATTAAAGACTGAGTCAAAGAATGCATTAATTATCTGAGCCTTTTCCTTATCTTTGTCAGAATGTTTCCCCCTGCATGCAGTGGGACGCCTTCCCTAGTTGGCTCACTCACCAATCGTACCACATGCTCCAGGAACCTCCTAGACTGTTTCCTCTCTGCTGTATTGTATTTCCAGCGGATGTCTGGTAAGTTGAAGTACCCCACAAGAACAAGAGCTAGTAGCCAGGAGACTTCTCTTAGCTGCTTATAGAATTTTTCATCTTGGTTGGGTGTTCTATAACAGACTCCCACCATGACATCTGCCTTGTTAGCCTTTCCCTGACTCTTATCCATTAACACTCGACCCTTTCATCAACATCACCAAACTCTAGACTGTTAAAACACTCCCTAAGACATAGGGCTACCCCACTACCTCTCCTTCCTTGCCTGTTTCTTCTGAAGGGCTTGTAGACATCCATTGCAGCCCTCCAGCTATGTGAGTCATTGCACTATGTTTCCATGATTGCAACTACATTGTAGTGTTCCAGCTTCAAAATAGTTTCCAACTTTTCCTGTTTGTTGTCCATACTGCATGCATTGGTAATACACTTCGGTTGGGTTATTGGTCCTGCCACTTTGTTTAGCGGAGAAGCCCTAATTCCTATTTAAGTTTACAGATGCTTCTGTGGTTTCTAACACATCGACAACTCTTGTGCCTTCACTGTCACAATGATCTCCATCCTCTACCTCCACTAAGATGGCTAGGGTGCTGTGCGCATTTGTACAGGAACATTTCAAATGTGCTGCAGTGTACTCAGCATATCATGGAGCAGACTGAAGGACCTCACTAGCACAGCATCTCTCAAACATTGACATGCCAGTCTATGGCTTATCTCCAGCAAGTTTTGTTTTATCCTTTTCCCCCTTCAAATCTAGCTCTTTCAATGAGCCCTACTACCTAAGATCCTTTTCCCTCTTTGAGAAAGGTGTACTCCCATGTGTCACCAGCAGGTCTGGTGTCATGTAGTATGACCTGTGATCAAAAACTGCAAAATTCTGCTGGTGATAACATTCTCAGAGCCAGATGTACATCAACTGATTCTTCCTGTTTCTTTCAATATCATCCTCTGCAACTGTAAGGATAGAGGAAAAAAATACCTCTGCTCCAGATCCTTTACACAGTCAATATGCAGCCAAGAACAACTTTGCAAAGTTGTCAGATCAAGTCTGAAATGAACATACACAATCCTTCTCTCTTTTAAAGACAAATATTATTATGAACAATAGATTATGATGATTAATTTTTAAGTTTCTGTAGCTAAAATTGTGTTAATATCTTCTCTTTTTTTTTTTTCTTTTGAAAGCAAAAGCATAAAGTTACTTGTTTTGTGGTATGCTTAAAAAGCAGAGGAGGCGTTGTATAATGTCATAGAATAACACTAGTAGTCCAGGAGGTAGGAGTAAAGCATCCAAAACAAAAACAAAGGCCAGATGTTTTCTCTCAGAAACCGGACTAGTTTTTATTCAAGCGTTTCTAAAGCATTTGCCTTTAGGCACAGATGGAATATTGAAAATATTATTAAAAAGGTCAATGTTTTGAATGATTTAGAAATAACAGGTTACAATGGAAACTGTTTTGCATAGCAGCCATTTTCTGCATCATTTTTAACCTTGAAAATATTTTCATGTTTTAAAAGTAAAAAGACCTAAAATGACTTGAGGCTTTCAGACTCTACATGTTTGAGACAAGAGACATACACCGCAGAGTACCTACCACATGTTTTAGTATCACTCCCATCGAAATAGGTAATTCTCTTAAGAAACACTTACTTCATTTACAAAATACAATTTATAGCAGTAACAATGCAATACAATTACAAAATGTCATTATAGAAATGTCAGTGATTTATCATTACAGAGTTACCATTACCATCCATCTGATGCACTCAGGTACGTGACAGAGCGCTCTTGTGTTTAAGTACTGAACTAGAAAAGGAGAAACATGAGATGAGTCATGTATGATCTTGGACAAAGCCTAACAACTTCTCACTTAATTGCTCTTCTTTACATCACGTGAATGGATTGTATGCATATCTCTGCAGACATTGTAGCCAAATGCTTCTGTGGTAGATTCAGTTAATATAGTGAGACTGTATTACCCGAGACTCTGTGTGTGAACTGTTGGACATCCACTACAAGATGAGACTGTTGGGAAACCTACTGGTTGACTCCTTGCAGAAAGGCTCCCAAAAGTTTCAGTAGCTATTTTTCCCCTTTAGAGTATTTGTTACTACAGTGAAACAGCTACTGTAGTAGATGCGTGGTTAGTCTTTGCAGTATTCTACTAAGGTAGCAAAATAATATTAAATACAGCAGTTTTAGTTCTGTTTGTCATACTCTGAGGGAACATTAGGTAACTTGGGAACATTTCTGTGAGGTGATGGAGGCAGTTAGTGCTGATAAATGTTTTTTCAAAAGGTTTTACTATCTTCTTTTGTTGGATAAGACAATTTTTTTTTCCAGGATATTTACAGACAGAAGGCCATTAGCAGAATACAGGACACATCATCCATATGATACTCTATGAGTCAAGTCCCTAGCTCATGTTAATGGGCTGATTATCATTCTGGAGGGTCTATCCTACCTCCTAAGTGTTAAAGTTATTTTTTTTTAATAGATTACAGTGAATGTGTTCAGTAGCTCTTTTACATAAATTACTGTCACAGAATATGAAGTATAGCCAAAGAGGTAGGATAAGACACGTGCCCGGCTCTACCAGAAATACTTAGATTTTTATTGATATCTAAAAAGTTACTACACAAAGCCTTTGGAATATGCAGAAATATCTAAACCACTCTTCTTGAAGACTGTATGACATGTTGGAGAGGGTCCAGAGGAGAGCCACGAAGATGATCAGAGGGCTGGAGCACCTCTCCTGTGAGGACAGGCTGAGAGAGTTGGGGCTGTTCAGCCTGGAGAAGAGGAGGCTCCGGGGAGACCTTATAGCAGCCTTCCAGTACCTAAAGGGGGCCACAGGAAAGATGGGGAGACACTCATCAGTAGGGCCTGTTGTGACAGGAATAGAGGTAACAGTTTCAAAATAGAGGGAGGTAGATTTAGATTAGATATTAGGAAATTTTTTTTTTACACTGAGGGTGGTAGAACACTGGAACAGATCGACCAGAGAGGTGGTGGATGCCCCATCCCTGGAAACATTCAAGGCTAGGTTGGACTGGGCTCTGAGCAACCTGATCTGGCTGGAAATGTCCCCCCTTCTTGCAGGGGGGTTGGACTAGATGACTTTTAAAGGTCCCTTCCAAACCAAAACATTCTACGATTCTATGATTCTATGTTCATATTCAAGCAGTAAGTAATGTTTGAAGCAGGGTTGCAAGTGATTAAGAAACAAGTATAAGCAGACCAACCATATCTTAGCAAGATTCCTATCACCAGGCTTACTCCTTCCTCAACCAACTGTGAAAAGACAACTCTTTCTTTCAGGGAGTACGGATTTTTGTAAATTGTGGGAGCTACTAAACTGCTGCTCAGAGTTAACATGGTAAGTGACCTGAAAGTTCAATTCCAATCACACATATGGTGAAATGTGCATGTACACATATGCTGATACAAATCCCTGTACTGCGGTATTTGTAAAAAAGTTTGTGTCACCTGCCCTGTTTTTTGAAACATGTTGATGAATTTAAGTGCAATTTAAGCCCAAGGTCCTCTCTGCCTTCATCAGTTTTAGTCAAGTTGGACTGCAGGAGGTGGGTGTGACTTTGTTTTATAGACTGATTCAGACTTGCTGGATCAGACAGAAAGAAAATGCATCACAATGTAGATGCCCTGGAACTGCACAGGATCCTCGGCATGCAGCACAGTGTGGTCCCCTCGCTGCATCCGGAGACTGATAACAGACTGGGATGCTCCCCTGAGAGAGTGACTGGGAGTGCCTCATCCGTGCGGTTTAGGGTAGCCCTCGCTCTTTCTGCTGGGAGTGATGACAGGAGTCGAGGGAAGGGAAGGTGCTGCTGGCATTTGAGGTGACATGGGCAGAAGCAGCCCGCAGATGGGTCCAGGAGTAGCCTGGTCAAGTGACAGAGCTGCTCAAATGGCAGATGTCTGCAGGGATGTAGGGAGCAGCAGAGATGCTGCCTTCTGTGCAGCTGTTTTTAACAAGCCCTTCTTAGACATGTCCTTCTAGGTTGCTGTTGTAAAATCCTTATTTATTCCCTCAAGCAGACTTTGAGGGTTGACTGCTGGAGGTACAGGCACATATACCTCAGGGCTCTGCTTATAAGCAGTCCCTGTAAGGGGAGGGGGCTGACTGAGGCTGCTCATGGTTCCTGCTTCACCGGACACCTAGGACATTAGTGAGAAAATGCTGTAGGAGTGGCATTTTCTGACTGCGTTGGTGACAATAGTCTGTATCTTTTGTTCAGTTTAACATGGCATGAGTCTTCCCCATCCTGCTAGCTGCAAGGAAGTGGTTTTCCTCCTTTCCTAAAGAGCAGAAATCACTGCAGGTGGTACCATCTTAGAGGTAGCCTCGCTTCTGCCTTGGGACCCCATAATGCAGCTCCTGTCAGAAATCCCAAAGAGGCTGGGAGATTTTTTGTGTGGTGCCATATGCCAGCTGAAAACAGTGTGTATTTTCTTCTGAATTTGTCAGTCTCAAAGGAGGTGCAACTGCACAGGTTATCAGTTATTTTGACAATAAAGCAGCTTTTCCTTTTTCTACTCAGTGATCTGATATAACTCTGCAATAATGACAAAGCCATTAGCAAGCTGAAGCAAAGTCACATGAAGGTCTCCATTGCTAGTCTGGGTTTATTTTATGATTTAGTTTTGCTAATGCTGCCTCTGGGCTGCCTACTTTACCTAGTTAGGTAGTTAGGTACTACCTTTTGCTGCCTATATATAGTAAATGAGGTAGCTGTATTTGGTGCTTTATAAGTAAAGAGAAAGACAAAATGTTTTATTTATTTGGTGATCTTGCTATGTAAATAGACATGACAAATTTACAATAATATATGCAACACATCTTCTAAAAGAAAAGACACAGACTGAACATTGGAAATGCTAAATAATGATTGTTGCTTCCAGAATTATTTCCTTCTGTAGAATATTGCAACAGACTGTTTCACTGCTGTGCCTGCATTTTTTTTTTACATACATAACTATTTGCCAATAAAGACCAGTAGCATATTATCTTTATAGCTGTCATAGTTCAGCCCCGATCGGGACCAGACTACGCAGTCTCTGTCCCGCTCACCCCACCCTCCGAGAGAACAGGGGGAGATGATATAAGGAAAAATGGCTCGAGGTTTGAGATAAGGACAGGGAGAAATCCTTAAAGTTACCGTCACGGGCAAAACAGACTCGACTTGGGGAAAACTATTCATTTATTTCTAAAACTAGCAGGAGAAAGAGACAGGGAACAAGACAGCAATATAGGGCATAGACTTACATCACCAACAGCTTTTTGCCATTTGGACTCTACAGTGTTCCTCAGTCAGGCATAAGACTGATTTAAGTTACCATTTCATTCCATCTCATGCTGCAAGTTTGAACTTGCAAAATTCTTATCTGGATTTTGTTTGCGCCCTTGCTAGATAACTTCTCCTCATGAGTTTTGATTCTGATTTTGATTTTGGTGATCATCTAAGAACAGGGCTGAAAAAAAAGGTCTCTTATTGGGGTCTGGCATATTCTTTTTTTTGCAACATATCCAGACATTCTGAGACAGAATTAGCTTCCAGCCAATATCTACATATTACAGGTCTTCCCAATAAAATAACTGCATAGAATATAACTGTAATTATATGTCCTATGCAGTCTTCCATCACCGAACTCTAGTTACTCCTTATTGCTACAGCAAACTGTCTTTAAGAAATAATAGATTTGTTTGATACAAAAATAATGAAACATTTCTCCTTTCTATAGGCAACAAATTTTCGCTTTTAGCACTCCATAAGATAGCCGGTTTGTGACTCTGCTGAAGTCAATAGATTCAACATGGAAGAGGTCTAGATATTTTGAATCTCTGCCTATATGTCAAATCCTCTTTGGTCAGTCATCATTTTACTGGGAACTCAATACTTTAAACAGGAACTGAGAACCTAACTGCTTTGTCAAATCTCAGC
>WHYT01017089.1:115075-134253 GCA_009806455.1 Tetrax tetrax | reverse complement strand
TTTTTGTGTGGTGCCATATGCCAGCTGAAAACAGTGTGTATTTTCTTCTGAATTTGTCAGTCTCAAAGGAGGTGCAACTGCACAGGTTATCAGTTATTTTGACAATAAAGCAGCTTTTCCTTTTTCCACTCAGTGATCTGATATAACTCTGCAATAATGACAAAGCCATTAGCAAGCTGAAGCAAAGTCACATGAAGGTCTCCATTGCTAGCCTGGGTTTATTTTATGATTTAGTTTTGCTAATGCTGCCACTGGGCTGCCTACTTTACCTAGTTAGGTAGTTAGGTACTACCTTTCGCTGCCTATATATAGTAAATGAGGTAGATGTATTTGGTGCTTTATAAGTAAAGAGAAAGACAAAATGTTTTATTTATTTGGTGATCTTGATATGTAAATAGACATGACAAATTAACAATAATATATGCAACACATCTTCTAAAAGAAAAGGAAAAGACACAGACTGAACATTGGAAATGCTAAATAATGATTGTTGCTTCCAGAATTATTTCCTTCTGTAGAATATTGCAACAGACTGTTTCACTGCTGTGCCTGCATTTTTTTTTTACATACATAACTATTTGCCAATAAAGACCAGCAGCATATTATCTTTATAGCTGTCGTAGTTCAGCCCCGATCGGGACCAGACTACGCAGTCTCTGTCCCGCTCACCCCACCCTCCGAGAGAACAGGGGGAGATGATATAAGAAAAACAGCTCGAGGTTTGAGATAAGGACGGGGAGAAATCCTTAAAGTTACCGTCACGGGCAAAACAGACTCGACTTGGGGAAAACTATTCATTTATTTCTAAAACTAGCAGGAGAAAGAGACAGGGAACAAGACAGCCTCCCCCCACGCCTCCCTCTTCCTGGGCATAACATTATCTCTACCACCTTCCCTCCCCACACCCCAAGCGGCACAGGGCAGGAAGAGGGAATGGGGGTTGCGGTCAGTTCATCACACATTGTTTTATGCTGCTGCTTCACAGTTAGGGGAAGAACTCCTCACACTCCTCCCCTGCTCCTTCGTGGGGTCCCTCCCACGGGCCACAGTCCTTCGTGAAACTGCTCCAGCGTGGGTCATCTCTTCCACGGGGTGCAGTCCCTCCAGAATAGCTGCCCCAGCGGGCCCTCCATGGGCCACAGCCTCCTTCAGGCCTCCACCTGCTCCGGCGTGGGCTCCTCCATGGGCTGCAGGCGAATCTCTGCCCCTCCGTGGACCTCCATGGGCTGCAGGGGGACAACCTGCTCCACCATGGTCATCACCACAGGCTGCAGGTGAATCTTGGCCAGGAGCCACATTACTCCTCCCCCTCCTTCTTCACTGACCTTGGCATCTGCAGCAGTTCCTCACAACAGGCTGGGAGATGCCTCTCAGGATCCTTTTTACATCTTACTCACTTCTCATCTCCTCTCCACTTCTTGCAGCCACGCCAGGCCCGAGTTGGGCCCAGTCGGCTGCCCGGCGGGAGGCCAGAGGGTGAGGTCTGCAAGGCCTACAAGGCTCACGCCTCCCCCTCTCTGCCCCCGCTCAGCTGCTTCACATCTTCTCTTCTCTTTTTTTTTTCTGTTTTTCACCTTCTTAAATACGTTATTGCAGAGACGTTAGCATGGAACATTCTGCTACCAATTGGCTTGGCCTTGGCCAGCAGTGGGTCCGCCCTAGGCCTGGCCGAGTCCACTGAACAAAGGGGAGCGACTTCCAGCAGTTTCCGACAGAAGCTGCCACCTTAGGCCCCCCCTCACTAAACAAAACCAGAACAATAGCTGATCTGGCTTATTAGTAGGCTTTTTGGTTGTAGTTGTAAGATTAAATTTATTAATACAATTAATAAAATTTTTGAGACAAAAATTCAAGCCACAAAGCTTAGCTTTTTTTTTTCTTTTATCACCTATCATGTTTTTTTTCTTATCAGCTATTAACTTTTTTTTCTTTTGTCACGTATCATCTACTTTTGGAGCAGCACACCAGCCAAGGTCATCCCAAGAATACTGCTTCCCAACTCACCTATGAGCATTTAGTTCTAACAATTACAATTAATGAAATATTCTTAAATGTTTCAAAATACTGTTATGATCAGCAGAGGACTGGGATGTAGCAGCACAAGACAGATGTGTGAGGTGATAGCAAAGCAAGTAAACACATTTTCTGGAGTGATTCACTTATATTCCTTCATTTTAGTTAATTCTCCTAATTTTTGTTAAGAACACATTGGTTTTGAAGGAAAAAAGCCTCCCCAAACTGGAAAATAGAAGTGGGAAAAATTATTTATTTGAGAAGCAGTCCACAGAGCTCAACATTTAAGCTTTTTTTCCAATGAATTATTCAAGTGACTTGTTCAGAGAAGGGATTGGCTCTGAAGATCAGAATTTCGGGCTTTCTAAATTTTTGCCTTTTGGAAATTCTGTCTTTAAGTAGTCATAGGTTGTTTTCTTTCCTTTCTGATGTGTAGTATCATGAGTTTTCAGGATCTTTTATTTTGCAATATAGGGCATAGACTTACATCACCAACAGCTTTTTGCCATTTGGACTCTACAGTGTTCCTCAGTCAGGCATAAGACTGATTAAAGTTACCATTTCATTCCATCTCATGCTGCAAGTTTGAACTTGCAAAATTCTTATCTGGATTTTGTTTGCTCCCTTGCTAGATAACTTCTCCTCATGAGTTTTGATTCTGATTTTGATTTTGGTGATCATCTAAGAACAGGGCTGAAAAAAAAGGTCTCTTATTGGGGTCTGGCATATTCTTTTTTTGCAACATATCCAGACATTCTGAGACAGAATTAGCTTCCAGCCAATATCTACATATTACAGGTCTTCCCAATAAAATAACTGCATAGAATATAACTGTAATTATATGTCCTATGCAGTCTTCCATCACCGAACTCTAGTTACTCCTTATTGCTACAGCAAACTGTCTTTAAGAAATAATAGATTTGTTTGATACAAAAATAATGAAACATTTCTCCATTCTATAGGCAACAAATTTTCGTTTTTAGCACTCCATAAGATAGCCGGTTTGTGACTCTGCTGAAGTCAACAGATTCAACACGGAAGAGGTCTAGATATTTTGAATCTCTGCCTATATGTCAAATCCTCTTTGGTCAGTCATCATTTTACTGGGAACTCAATACTTTAAACAGGAACTGAGAACCTAACTGCTTTGTCAAATCTCAGCACTCAGTGGTGCTGCTTGTTGCCAGTGCATACTGTGGTTTAACCCTAGCTGGCAGCTGAGCCCCACACTGCAGCTCACTCTTCCCTGGTGGAGAGAGACAGAGAGAATTGTAAGGGTGAAAAAAATTGTAAGATAAAATAATGATTGTTTAGTAGGTAAAGCAATCAGCTAGCAGGTGTTTAGTAATTTCTGGGGAAGTAGGGCTTCATCACACCTAATCATGGAATCATAGACTACTTAGGGTTGGAAGACATCTTCAAAGGCCATGCAGTCCAACCCCCCTGCAAGAAGCAGGGACATCTCCAATCAGATCAGGTTGCTCAGGGCCCGATTGAACCTGGCCTTGAATGTTTCCAGGGATGAGACATCTACCACGTCTCCGGGAAACCTGTTCTGGGAAGACAAGTGCTACAACATTGCATGTTCCCTCTTCCTCATTCTTTCCTCAGGTTTTATTGCTTAGCATGACATCATATGTAATGGGATTTCCCTTTTGTTAAACTGGGTCCATTGTCCTATCTGTGTCCCCTGCCAACACCTTGTGCAGTACCAGGCTGCTCACTGGAGGGGCACCATGAGAAACATAGAAGACCATGATGTTGTGCAAATGCTGTTCAGCAATAGCTAGAATGTGAGCATATTATCAACACTTTTTTTGGTCAGAAACCGAAAACATAACACTCTAAGAGCTGCTATGAAGAAAATCCACTCTGTCCCAGTAATTTTTTTAATAATTCTAATTTTTTTGAATTAGTTTAATTTTCTTGTAATTACTTTGTAAATTGGTAAATCATTACGTGTTTCCTTGACTTAGATTTTGGAGGTATTTGAGCTATTCCAGTATATATTTTATCTAAAGGGGACTATGGGTTTGTGAATTCAGGACCTCATAAAGTTAATTGTGCTAATACAGACGTGTTTAAGTTTCAGCCTTATAAAAACCTGAGGAAGGTAAGTAAATAAAATCTCTCATAGATATGAAAAAGAATTCAATAAAGTCTCAAAAAAACCAGACTACTTCTATTTTTATTAAGATCTTAAGAAGAGTTGCTTTAATTTCTTTGCTTTAGTCAAACTTTTAAGTGAATTCAACGATCCTATCTTAAGGCATAGGGTAAGAAGACATTTTTTCCAGGGTAGGATCTGATCTAGGGTAGGCTAAGATAAATTCTTGGAAACATACATTTGATTTCTCTTCTCAATAGACAGAGTAGCCACACACATTTCATCCCTTCCTCTATTAGGTTATTTTTAACTGGTCATCTTTCGCTCTGAGGAAAGAGTCTGCAGACAGCATCATGTGCAATTTATATTACCAATTACCTAATGGTTGACAGACATAAAAGGTGGCTAGTGGGAGGAAGCCAGCTGGCTAAACACGAGAATGTTCACTATTCCTGTTGAAGAAACTTGACAAGCTTCTGGTGGCCAGGCAGCCATAAGTCAGGCAGGACAGTGCTGACCTCCATCAGGTAGCTTTGGAAGATTTGATTTTTTAACTTCCTATATTACTCTTTTGACAGTTGGGTTTCTTGGAGCCTCATATACAGTTTTGTATCAATATGACTGGAATCTTACCAGTACTGCTGCTCTGTAGTATCACCTTTTTGTCTGGACTTCTATGTTGTACCTTTAGTCATCTTGTTGCTGAATAAAGCAGCTAGTAACATTGAGCCAAGCCCCCAGACAGTAGCTCACGAAACTGAACATAGTGTCAAAGACTGCTGATATCCCAGGCCAGGTGTTACAAAAAAAAAAAAAGCAGCACACCAAAACAGGGAGTTTTGACCACTGTGCCATACTTAGCCTGCAGATAAGAAGGCTGAAATTAGGAATCCACAAATCAGTCCTCCATGCAACTGATTATCAGGTAACTGAGCCACCCCAGTGGCTGTGTTTTGTTTGGCTCTTCTAACTCCTTGAAATGTGTAGAAGCTTTCTTCTTCACCTAGACCACCTTACTCTTTTGCTTGGGTGCTCTCTGCTCAGCTTCGGTGTAGATGGTTTTGACTGCCTCACACGGATGCCAAAGTGGATTTAGACAAAGATGCTGTCAGGTATTACTATGTTGAAAGACATTCAGAGCAAATTTATTATTTTCAGGTGATGTGGAAAGAGTAAGGACAAAATAATTCATAAGCATACAAAAGTGGAAGTTGTTTCCATCAATGTTTTGGCATGTACATCACTGTGAATTTGTCAAGTGACTGAAGAATGGACTCTATCTGCATTTCTTCTGAAACAAACAAGATTAATAGAAATTGACTTCTATTAGCTTTTGCACAGTGTTCATAACAGTCTACGACAGTAGAGCCTACCTGAGTCCTATGAAGAAATAAATGTATTTTAAACGCAATGGCTCAATTGACCCTAAATCACTTACCTAAGTATAAGTTTATCTTGGTGTTTACCTACCAAGGACATTCTTAGTAAGTGCATTCATCTTCTGAAAAATAAATGTTTGCCATCATATCCCTGCAAACAAGCTCATAAAATATGAAAAAAAAAAACCCACCCAAAAACAGAAACAAAGAAACAGAGAAACTAATTAATAACAATATGAGAAAAATATGGGTAAATAATTTATTCACTTTAAACATATTTGAAACTACTTTTCTTTTTGTTCAGAGTTCACCATAAATCAATGGGTTTGGGTTTTTTTTTTAGTGTGAGCTGATGTAGACAACTGTAATTGTCTGTGTTATTGTATGGCAATGAATTTATTCTCAAATTAGTCCAATCATGTTCTCAGTTTCTTGAAGTATCTAAGAATCAACGAGAATAACAGTAAGATATTTATTAGGTGTTTGAGTTTCCAAAACCAGTAGCATATAATAGCTACCAAGATTTTTTAAAATGTCTATAACACAGTAGTATCATCAATCTAATTAATGAAGTTAACAGTACCTGTACCTTAGACTACCCTTCCTTCCATGGAACCATTACCAAATACCAAGAGCTATGAAAGGTAAAACAATCTGAGAATTCATTCGATCTGGAGTGTAGTGTAGCAGCAACAACTCTGCAAAAATTAAGCACATCAGCATAAATGTGTGCCTTGACCCTGCTCCAACCTCTGACATAACAGTACTGCAAGAGAGGATGAGTGAAGAGAATGATATCAGCTATGTCCATAAATGTCCATAAAACTATGTCCATAAATAGGGATTTCAAAAGCAATTAAAACTCTTTAACTAGACTTTCAATAATTTGTCTGATATCTATTTATGGAGAGTTTATCACTCTAAGCCTAGGGTTTAAAGAAATTCACAATTCAAATGACAAATTATTTTCTCTCATCTGAATTTTTAAACCATGTAAGCCAGAAATTCAACACACATTTCAGATTCAGGTATAGGGCTTGTTTTTCTTTTAGAACTTTTTTGGCAATAAAACTTTGGTAAACTTTTGCCTCAGCCAGTTCTTGTTTGAACACCTACCGAGGCTGCCGTAAAAACACCACTGTATTGCAAAGGCAAAACTTCTGGGGAGAGCACTCAGATTAAGACAGAAGGGCATGTAGGTTAAAATAAGCAATAGGGAAAGAGTGAAGGTGAGTACATGATGGCAGAGTCAATAAACTCATTACTGCTTTGCTGTTCCACTTCTGAAGAGGAGCTGTACTAAATTACACTTCACTTCAGGTCTTGTGAATAGATGCAATCATTTTAGTTTCCAAGGTAATCAAAGTAAGACCAATGCATTTGAATTCTCTTTTGAAGATGGAAGCAACTGTCCCAGAGCTTGTCTAATATTCTAGTTGAATGACTGGTATTTCATATTAGTATATAAAAATTGAAAACCATTAAAATACACTTATATCACAAAAAGATATGAGAAAAGCAGAATCACTGAATACTTGGTACAAGTTTTTACATATATTCTGTGAAAGAAGGTACCATATTTAGATTAACTCTTCTAAATGATGATAGCACTGGATGTATTCAAACCAAAGCCTCAAAAAAATGATCTTAAGGACTTTGCAGAACCTAAGGCAACAACAATGAAGGAAGAGCCGCTGGAATTCTTTAGAAAGGCTTTGGTCTATTCAAAGAAAAACAATATGAGGAGTCTTATAAGAAGCGGCTGAGAGAGTTGGGATTGTTTAGTCTGGAGAAGAGGAGGCGCAGGGGAGATCTCATTGCACTCTATAGCTTCCTGAAGGCAGGTTGTGATGAGCAGGGGTTTGGCCTCTTCTCCCAGGCAACAAGCAGGACCCGAGGTAATGGCCACAACTTGTACCAGAGGAGGTTTAGGTTGGACGTGAGGAAAAACTTTTTCTCCCAAAGAGTGGTCAGGCACTGGAATGGCCTGCCCAGGGAGGTGGTGGAGTCGCCGTCCCTAGCAGTGTTCAAGAGGCGGCTTGATGAGGAGCTACAAGATATGGTTTAGTAGCTCTGGCAGCAATGGTAGTGGGAAGACAGCTGGACTACATGATCTTATAGGTCCCATCCAACCATGTGATTCTATGATTCTATGATAATATAACTTGAACATTGTCATTAGCTTCAGAGAGATTCTTTGATGACATCCAAGAGGAACTAGAATGGTGGAAAAGATCTGTATGGATTTTGCTCTGAGTGTGCTGTCATTGCACCATTATTACCAGCATCAGTGGACAAGGGACGGGCAACGGATATCATCTACCTGGACTTGTGCAAAGCTTTTGACACTGTCCCGCATGACATCCTTCTCTCTAAACTAGAGAGGCACAGGATCGATGGATGAACCACTCGGTGGATAAGGAGTTGGCTGGATGGCCGCACTCAGAGAGTGGTGGTCAACAGCTCAATGTCCAAGTGGAGACCGGTCACCAGTGGCGTCCTTCAGGGGTCTGTGTTGGGCCCGGCCCTGTTCAACATCTTTGTCGGCGACCTGGACAGTGGGATAGAGTGCATCCTCAGCAAGTTCGCTGATGACACCAAGCTGTGTGGTGCCGTCAACATGCTGGAAGGGAGGAATGCCATCCAGGGGGACCTGGACAGGCTGGAGAGGTGGGCCCATGCCAACCTCATGAAGTTCAACCAGGCCAAGTGCAAGGTCCTGCATCTGGGTGATGGCAATCCCAGGCACAAATACAGGCTGGGCGGTGAATGGATTGAGAGCAGCCCTGAGGAGAAAGACTGGGCGTGCTGGTGGACGAGAGGCTCAACATGAGTGGGCAATGTGCCCTTGCAGCCCAGAAGGCCAACCGCATCCTGGGCTGCATCAAGAGGAGCGTGGCCAGCAGGTCAAGGGAGGTGATTCTGCCCCTCTACTCTGCTCTGGTGAGACCCCACCTGGAGTACTGTGTCCAGTTCGGGAGCCCCCAACATAAGAAGAACATGGACCAGTTGGAGAAGGTCCAGAGGAGGGCCACAAAGATGATCGGAGGGCTGGAGCACCTCTCCTATGAGGACAGGCTGAGAGAGTTGGGGCTATTCAGCCTGGAGAAGAGGAGGCTCCGGGGAGGCCTGATAGTGGTCTTCCAGTACCTCAAGGGGGCCCACAGGAAAGATGGGGAGACGCTGTTCAGTAGGGCCTGTTGTGATAGGACGAGGGGTAATGGGTTTAAATTAGAAGGAGGTAGATTTAGATTGGATATTAGGAAAAAATTTTTTACAATGAGAGTTGTAGAGCACTGGAAGAGGTTTCCCAGAGAGGTGGTGGATGCCCCATCCCTGGAAATGTTCAAGGCCAGGCTGGATGAGGCTCTGAGCAACCTGATCTGGTTGGAGATTCCCTGCTCCTTGCAGGGGGGTTGGACTAGATGACCTTTGAAGGTCCCTTCCAACTCTAGCTATTCTATGATTCTATGATTTCTTATAAGAGGTGACCGTAGAAGGAAAGTAACCTGCCTTGCTGCCAGAAACAATCTTTGTAGCAACACATGGAAATGCAATAGATTCTACAAATCCACAAAAGCTGATTGGTCAGGATCTCAAAAGAGTTTATCTTGTACTCAACGTTCCATCTGATCTTTCGGGTCTGCTAATGGCAAAAATCTGAGTGCACAGGGATTGTTTAAAAATAAACACAAAATCAAAGACATTGCAGATCCAGCACTGAGATAAAAATCACTTTCCTTTCCTGAAGATCAACATTACAAAATTTGTACTTTTTGTTAATGTTAGTAGTATTAATAGTTATGGTGTATAAAACAAGTAGGCTAAAGAAGTCTCAAAACAAAGAAATAAACAAATCCAGTAAAGCTCTCTAAACAAAACTAAAAGTCGTCAAACGAACAATTGCAGAAAGTTCTTGGTCAAACTAAAAGAAAAAAAAAAAAGGAGATGAAGGAAAAGCAATCCCTTTAATACAATTTTAAAAGACTCTGAGAAAGAGACATTTGCTATATGACAAAAAGAGGCTCTGTGTTTTTGTTACTTTCTCTACGATTTAGGGCACATATGTGCTGCAATTTCTCCAGTAATAACACTGAGATTATAATAGTCGCCTCCTATGTAGAAGCTTTGGTCTGTGTGCGCTATTGCATGCATTAAAATACACAAGGAAATACAGCCTAACAGATGACTCTTCAATGAGAATTCTTGCAAGCATATTAAACTAATCAATTGCTTTATAAACATACAGAATTAAAAATATATACATATACTTTGCAGTTGTATTGGTGTTTAATTTCTTACAAGTAGAAATTCTCATTAAGTTGTTTCTTCTAGACAATATTAGACAAGAAGAAGAATTGAACTAAAAGTAGTGATAGAAATGGACATTGACCTTATCTTCACTCAGAAAAAGTAAAAAAAAAAAAATGATATCTAATCATGAATAAATCTTTCCCCATCTACAAGGAAAGATACTAAGGGCATAAACCAGAAAAGCTATTACAGAATAAAAAGGGAAAAAAAGGGAAGCTTGGGAAAAAATGTATTTATATTTAGATGATTTTACCAACCCATGAGGATGCCTTGGCAAAAGTGCTGATGTCTCATGAGATGATTGTTCATTCCTTATCATATGTTGCCCCTCAGGATGAGTTGGACAGAGTGAAAAAGTAGATCTGGGACAGGTTCAGGTCTTGACTAGAGGAAGGACATGATCAGAGTCACAATTACATATCCTGACCAAAACAATTGAATCTGAGGCATTGGATAAGCAAGGTCTCACTGATGTGTTTTGTACATTTAACTGCCCCTCTCTCCATCTCTGCTCAACCCATCCCTTTATGTTTCAACTCTATTCGTTGCTTCTTAGAACCTTGTGACTGTGGTCTTCCTTGAGATGTCAATGGCAGATGTGATCTCAAAAGAATTGTCCAACAGAGATAATAGCTAAGTTTTGAAGCTAAAGAAAAACATGTCCCAATGAGTGCCATTTGAAAATCCCAAAAAGCCTCTCCAGTTTAGAAACTCTTTGCTATTTTTCTCCATGCAGGCTTCAGTGCTGAGCCTCTTCTTAAGGAGACAGGTGAATCTAGGACTCCTTTCCACTGTATTTTCACTTATTTCTTGTGCCAAATCATTGCAGCTTAGGAATTGTGGTAAATCATCTTAACTTTATACATAACTGTGGCTAATTTTCTTTAGGCAGTTGATACACTAGGTGAAGCCTGAACATGCTCTTCATTAGTCATTGAGGCATCGTTTCAAATTACTGAAGTAAGTCTGAATAGAAACATTGTTAATGGGATTTGTGCATCTCTTTCCCATAGAGAGTTTTGCAAATCTCACCCAGAAAAAAAAAAATCTACTCTTCTCACAGGGGGCAGAGATATTTCACACTCTTGTTTCTCAGACTATGAATTAGTGGGAGTTAGTTTTAATGGCAAAGTTCTTTAAGGGAAACTTCATACTCTCCACAGTTCATACATGTAATTTAAACTGGTCTGTCAGATTCCAGAAGTGCTGCTCCTCTCAGAATTTGGGCTGGGTTAGGCTCTTAAAATACCTAAACTTAATCACAAATGGAAATAACAGAAGCTACTCACAGAAGGACTTGAAGAGGACTGTATGGAGTAGGTCACTGTTCTGACATTTGTGTCAGTTCAGGTTGGTCCACTATGAACTTCTATGCCCAGAAACTGGAAGAGTACTTACACATCTCTATTACACGTTGTTATTAATACCACAACCTTCATCCTAAAATGGGATATTTCCGGTGATTTGGTATCTGGATGTAATTAGTATAATATGCCACAAAAGATTTTTTGCATACACAGTGAAAATGAGAACTTAATTGAACTGCTTCCAGATTCCTTGTTGACTCAAACTTTGAAGTACTAGTGGGTATAAGTCATTTTTTCCTTGACAGACTGTAAATTTAATTTTTGCTTTTCAATCTAGTGTTTTGCTTCTTGCCTGAGGTTAAATTGAATGAGCAGTGGTGACAATTTGTTCTGCCTCTGGATGTTCTGCCTCCACAGCAGCTGTAATATCAGAAGGTTTGATGTCTGCAGTAGAGAGTAAATAACTTCACCCCAAACTAGGAGCAGGTACATCAGTAGATAAGGAATGGATTAATGTATCATACTTCCTCAGTACTGGTAGTAACAGTACATAGGCTCATTTAGAGCTCCAAGTCTAACACTTTTCCTGTAGCCCCTCCATTTTCCTTTGAGATGCACTTGCATAGGGAAGACTCTTTGTAGCTTTCTTGTGTGGTTAAAGGAGAGCAGAGGTTGCTGGGCACTGCACCCTAACTTGCCATCCAGCGACTGCTTAAGGAGCTCAAGATTGGGAGCAGGCTACTGGGCCTCAGCTTCTCCTTTAACACAAACACTGGACTGGTTGCTGCAGAAGAAAATCAATTCCTTAATTGATATTTCCTAATTGAAGGGAGAGGAGCATGGGCATCTATCCCTGTTCTAGGAACGGCAGCAATGGGCGAAGTGTCAGCTATAGACAGAGTACTCCGTAAGCATTAAGATGCAATGTGGATGTACACTTTCCTTTCATAATTAAATACATCGTTTCATCAATATACATTTAACTTGGAGACTTAGAGCTCTGTTGGACCATAGAAAGTGTACAGTTCTGAAGAAAAAGTATTGGCTGAAAAACATACTGGCTACAAATCCAATAGCATGTTTCCTACAGCATGAGAGACTCAAGGTAGTCCAGGGTGAAAAATAAAATAAAATAAAAGAAAGAAAGACAAAACAAAACAAAACCCCCACTTTCTTTAGAATTTTAACAGTATCAATTTTAATTTTTCCATCCTAGTAGCAATAAAAATCCAGTTCCAGTTTTTGGTTCTGGAGTGGTTTTCCCACCTTTCTGTTACTTTTCTTTCCATGCCCTTGGAGAAAAAGAAAAGGTTTCATTAAGTGCATTTGTAATTTATTTTTACTATACAGAAAAAAGTTGATGAAATGTCTTGACTACTTAAGAATCAGATACTGAGAACTGGCTTCTCAGTTACGAGGGGCAAATAGCATTTGGAATCAGTGAACTGCACAAGTTCACACGAATTGAAACTCCTACCATGTATGATTAAGTTCCTGCCAGGTAGTTAAGCATCTGAGAAATGTAAAGTGAGAAAAAGAACTGTGACAATAGCAGAGGGTTTGTAAGCTTCTTTCTTCGTCATGCAAGCACTGATGTGGCAAGAAAAAAAAACATGAGATAATACCTGCTTTGCTAATGTAACTGCATCCTGTATCACAATAATTTCCTTATGTAGTGAATGTGGGTAAACATCAAGTTGTGACTTACAAAATAAACAGGTGTGAGATAGAAAAAATACAAAAATTATTGTACAAAGTCTCTTCTAAAGCAGGAATACAAAACCACTGCTGCCTTTCTAAAGTGATATTAGGATTATGACAACATTTGTAATACTTAATTTTTACAGATTTCTGCAACTTATGTAAATTAGTAATTAATTTTTCATTCAGTCCAGCCAGAATACTTTCCAGAAAACTGGAAGATCAGATTTATGACACTCTTCTCTTCAGAAACAACAACTTAATGGCAAAACAGAAGAAGGTTTAAATTTACATTTTTCTCATTTTAAACAAGCCGTGTGCATCCTAGTTGTACACTTCCTTTCCATATCTGTCTATCATTCCTTCTGAAGTTTAACACGAAAATTGGGTTTTGGAGAGGTTAAGAAGAGGGTATTGAGGATACATGTAGATGCAGATCAATAAAAATCACAGAACAGATGCGAAGGTCATTGCTTCTTCCTTCATCCTGGTGTTGATGATACTCTTTATTGGGTGTCGCTTGCTTTACTGAGATAAGACTAACTCTTCTCTCATGTTAGAATCACTGCAAGAGAAAACAAAATGCTTAACCTACATTGCCGTAACAAGGTTGTGACTCTGGGCCCTCCACAGCTGGGCTGAGAACCAGAGTAAGGGGATAGCGTTTTCCTATTCACACTTATTTCTGCATGTGGTCAGGCACATAGCATGTAGAAGAAATTGCTGCTGTGCATTAGATACATTGAGAACATATTACGCATCTTTGGACCCTTTTTTACCACCTAAGCAGTCTAGGTAAAGTCCTTATTTGGCAGATTCAAGATACTTTATCTAGTGTCTTAAGGGATTATTAGTAGAGTTGGGTATTCTATTTGCAGACTACTTCCTTGCTAAAATGTGTATATGCAGCAAGCTTTTAAGTAGCAAACTATTACGAGTTATTGTAGGCCTCAAGTATCACAAGCCTGACTTGTCGGATGACCAAAACGTGTGCAGTCAACAAGCACCTAAATCCTGCTACAGACAAACACGGCTCTTTGAAATTGTTTTGGAATATAGAGAATTACAAGCAATTATTCATTGCTGGACATCCTGGCGTCTTATTCAGTCCAGTGTAAGTGTAATTGTGTTTTTGTAATGGTATGTGTAATGATTCACAGAGATAAGCAGATTAGTGTATCTCTTGAAGAAAATTATATTCTATTGTACCTTAGTAAAAATTAAGTAAGCTCGGTTTTCGTTAGACATGGCCTCAGACTCTGACATGAGAGGGCAAGAGGGCAAGGAGATGATGCTCTGATGTCTAAGGCCCCTCTTTGGCTGGCTTTCAGCATTTAACAGACTCACAAATTTAGTCTTGCGAAAGATGGTCTTTCTCTCCCTATCCAATAATCAATTATTTGTTACTGGTAATAAGCATGATGGCTTTTTTTTTCCTCCTGACTGGACTGATGGTTGGTTACTTTCTAGACAAGTTTTCTTCACCATCTACTCCTCATAGAATTGTAGAATCATAGAATAATTTGGATTGGAAGAGACCTTCAGAGGTCATCTAGTCCAACCCCCCGGCAAGAACCAGGGACATCTCCAACCAGATCAGATTACTCAGAGCCCCATCCAACCTGGCCTTCAATGTTTGCAGGGATGAATCATCCACCACCTCTCTGGGCAACTTCTTCCAGTGTTCCACCACTGTCAGTGTAAAAAACTTTTTCCTTATATCCAGTCTGAATTTACCTCGCTCTATTTTAAAACCATTACCCCTTGTCCTATTGTAACAGGCCCTGCTGAAGAGTTTCTCCCCATCTTTCCTGTAGGCCCTCTTTAAGTACTGGAAGGCTGCTGTAAGGTCTCCCTGGAGCCTTCTCTTCTCCAAGCGGAACAGCCCCAACTCTCTCAGCCTGTCCTCATAGGAGAGGTGCTCCAGCCCTCTTACCATCTTCGTTGCCCTCCTCTGGACCGTCTCCAGCAGGTCCATGTCCTTCTTATGCTGGGGGCTCCAGAGCTGGACACAGTATTCCAGGTGGGGTCTCAAGAGAACGGAGTAGATGGACAGAATCACCTCCCTCGATCTGCTGACCATGCTTCTTTTGATGCAGCCCAGGATGTGGTTGGATTTCTGGCCTGCAAGTGCACATTGCCAGCTCACATTGAGCTTCACATCCACCAGCACTCCCAAGTCCTTTTCCTCAGGGCTGCTTTCAATCCATTCTCCACCCAGCCTGTTTTTGTGCTTGCGATAATCATCAGTGTTGAGTGGTTAATTCACATTTTGTATGACAGTAAAGTAGTCTAATATGATTAATTCAAAATAGACTTTTGTGTCTTCCACTAAATCCTTCCCAAAATAATCTTACCTAACAAGATAATTTATTATATATTTTGAATTATTGCCAGGGGTTTACAAGTCTGAATTTTGTTGTGTATTTTACTACTTCATCTCTTATTCTTGCTATACATGATAACATTTGGGAAACAAATGTATACATAAACCCATGAACCTCAGAAAAATTCAAAAACCTTGGTGATAACAAGATAATCCAAATATCAAGTGTATTGGTAACACATCTTTAGGACAGGGAGATGCAGTTATTTATTGAAAACAAATGCTTGTGTCTAAAATAGCCCCATCATAAGATTTTTCTCCAGTGAATTGTACCCATTCTCTTGAGCTGAAAAAATACACATCTAACTCAATAAAATCTTCTGCAGATCTCAGCTGAACATAACCCTGTCTAAAGCAATTATCCATGTTTCATTTAGAAAAGTGAGCCTCCTGATGGCTCAGAGTATTTCTCCTTTAATAAGTGAGAGCATTTACATTTCATTAACATGCAAAGAGTTTCCTTAGTGTATTTTGTGAGAATGAAAAAGAAAGAAAAAAAATAATCCAAACCCAATCCTTTCTTAGTGCTGTCTCAGTAACAGTAATACAATAAATTAAAGTGTTACACTAGAAGTAATTTTTAAAAATTAAATATATTGAATCTGTTCTTTGCCTATGTATATGTAAAATGAGAAAGGTGTTGTTAATCTATCTAAATTCTAAGAGTTTTTAGTGACAAGCAAGTAGGCATTTTTATTAGGCATCAGTAATGTAATATACATGATACTATCATACGATACAGAATTCAGTTATGTATTCAATGCTACAGTATAAAAAAAAGTCTCTGTTGGCAATGACCCCCTTTGTAGGAACCCTAAGTGCCAGTGTAAGCAATCTCCTTTCTTCATTTCTGTGCACAGTGTTTACACCACAGATGTGCAACTAATAACTTCAATTTCTTGTCTAGAAAAAGTGCAAGCACTTCCAATCTCTGGATACTTAAAAGGAATGCAAGTTTAAAGAGATATGTTAAAAATTTTCTAAAAAGTACTTCTTTTAAAGCTGTGTAGGTAGCCAGAGTTACATGCAGGGTCTAGTAATAATAATATTCAGAGCGCTTCTTCTCCGAGGTCAAAGAGTTCCTATATGTAGAGTGGATACTTGGGTATATACAAGTCTTCTAACAAAAACTCCTGGGCTCCTAGCAACAAATAAATTGAAAAGTGTCCTTACAAGAGTCACCATGACACAAAATGAGGTGCTGTTGGTGGTACGAGCAGCTGAGCAACAGTTTGCAGTGTGACTGCCACACAGATGCACGGTACCCAGGACATGCAGAGCACCATGGTGAAGCTAGTTTCAAGGGTGCTGGGGACGGTGTAAACATAGGCTGCTTCATTATTATCACACTGAGGATACAGGTCTTATTCTGTTGTGGGTACATCAATTAGAAAGAACAGAGGGAGTATAAAACTGAATTAATTAAGAGCAGCGTAGAGATTTTTCTCCCATAGAAATATCAGATGTAGAACTTTCTCTTGTGCCTCGGTGTGTTTTGGGAGATCGAGAGCACTTGCTGTGGATTTTATGGAAAATTAAGAATGGGAAGTGAGACAATAGACATGTTTCTGGTTTCTTCTGAACTCTGAGGTGAGTGTTACTTTACACTCTGTAATTACAACTTCTCTTGTTCTTTCTGGCACAGCTTGCTTGCATATGACTTGTTACACTTGTGGTTTTTACACTGCACAAAATGCTTGGCTTTCGGAGGAAAAGATTTTTTAAAAAAAAAAAAATTAGTATCTAAATGCTTTGATTCAAAGGCATTCTGCCTTCTATCACTGACTAATAGAGCAATGAGGAAAACAAGATGGAGTTCACGGAGATCAACAGTGATATTTACCTTCACGGTTTTCTGACATGAAATGTCCTTCATGCTGCTTCTGTTCTTGCTGCTGTTCAGCTTTTGCTATTGAAAATGGCGTTTGGACTTGGATTTGGAGACAATGTGTCAGCAGTTCTTAGTTAACACTTAGCCACTTTTCCTTGATCATGATGAGACTTGAAAGAAACCTACTGTGAAACAGAGAAAACTAATGTTACTCCTAAACTTCTGTCTGATGAAGAATTGTAGCATTCTTCAAGACTTTTGCAGCCATCTCAGTATCCTTAGGGAATGGTATCTTCCTCAGTAGAGGAAGTTTTCTGCCAAATGTTTATCTGGTTCAGTCCTGGTTTTGGAGACTTTCTTGGGTGGAGGAATTTTAGTATTCAGCTAATTTCCTTTACATGAACATGTCTTATTGATATAGTTAATACTAATTAATCTAAAGCAAAATATTTTCTTTCTTTTTTTTTTTTCCTAGTATGATTGTTCTGTGACCATCACTAGCTAGCACAAATGAGGCTACTTGTGGAACTTGTTCTGGTTTTCCAAATTGAGAAATTCAGATTTGAGAGAAGCAGTAAAAGAGAGAAGAGAGTGAAATTCTTAACAATTCTTAACCATTACATCCTTTCTCTGCAATAACGTAGGACCTGGAGTTTAAAGTCTGATTTGCATAGATTCAAGCTTTAAAAGATATGTGTACACACACCATATAAACTGACAGAAGTTACATGTTAGATAAGAAGGAAAGAGAAAGAAAAGGAAGACTCATCTAAGGCTCTGCAAGTCCTGTTTGCTGCAGAAAGCTTTGATATGAAGTCTTTCTTATTGATCAGCACAAGGGTAAAACAACATAGAAAGCAGAAAGTGTCTGACAGCTGATGAAAAATTTGAATTTACTTTTTGCTTGCAAGAAGCTACACGTGAACAATAATAAAAATACTGTGCTGACTGGAAAAGCTGTTGTCTGTGACTCCAGCTCAGCAGAACATCCAACCTGGCCATTATGTCATTCACAAATTATTAGACCTGACAGATTCTGGAGTGACTCTGCTGTCACGCCAATGAGAACAAATCCTGGTTTGGATTTGGACCATGCATGGCTTACCATGAATACAGATAGCTCTCTGATATTGTAAATTTCTATGCATGGCCTTCAAGAAAAAAGTTTTATGTACAAGTGCAGTGCAGAATTTACTCTAATTAATGTAGTGCTTAAGAACAACAGGCATGTAACATTTAAACTGTTTACTACATGTGTGCCAAAAGCTACCCTTGAATAACAGCAGAGGTGGAATGGAAATCAACAAAAAAAAAAAATTGTTTTACTTCAACAAACTCTAAGCCAGGGGTGGCAATTTCTTCTCCTTTAATAGTGAGAGGCCAATACAAGCTACTTGATTTTAAGGGCATCCTGACAGTTTTAATTTTGGAGTATGAAGTTTTATTATGTTCCTGCCTACATCTTTATTGCTATTTGATATTATCTTCTATATTGTTCTTGAAAAATGAAATACTATTATGTAGATTTAATAGTTGCATTTATCTGGTAATTCTCTCTTCTAAAGTGTCAATGTTGACTTCTTACAGACTAAGTTTTAACCTGCATTATAAACTCACCCCAAATTAAATGCAATTTAATAACCTAATGTATTGTTACTGAGCAGTAGTCTTGAAAGTTATACTGAGCTCTTAAACCTTTCATTGTTTTCAGGAGGTGAAAGCCATCTTACAGGTCTGTAGTTGTGACATAAATTAAAGGCAAACCTGGAACATGCTGGTTAGATTTAACATAGATGCAGACATGAGGAAAAATTCCAGTTCGCAAAATAGGAAATTCATTTTTAGAAAATGTGCCTGCTGTGGTGGAAGTTTTCTCAAACTAGTCACTGTGAGACTCATGATCCCTGCCTACTTCAATATCCAGTCTCTAGTCATGCAGTCTGAGTTATGTTGCAGGGCTGTACAATAGTTTCTGCAAAGAAAGGGTCTTGCATACTACTACACTTTATCACAGTCTAGTCAAAATTCAATCACACTTGCTATCCTGTAATAATTTGAAGATAATCCAAGTGCTACATTATTCTGAATTCTCTTGTTGTAGATTCTGTAATGAACCAAAACAAAAAAAAAAAAAAAAAAA
>WHYT01017089.1:103619-115055 GCA_009806455.1 Tetrax tetrax | reverse complement strand
AGTTGTTCTATCTTCAGAAAAAAAAAAAAAAAAAGTGTATATTTGTGTGAATTTTATTTTATGTAGAATCTAGAGACATTTCACTGGAAATAATCACTGAAAGATAGTGTTAAGATAATGACATCACAAGATTTTGAAAGATTCAGGACAGAGCTTGAAGTTAAAACTTTGACCATCACATTTTTTGATGTAAGTGCTGATACACGTATTAGCAAACTATTTCTTACTCCCTGTAAAATCTCCCCTACTACCAGGTTTATCACTGTCACCTTTGTGGTTCAATACAAGCATAACTAAGTTATGTTAACTTCTCAAGACATTTCCAAGCCACTACTTTCTTTCTTGCCTTATGATGGGTTAACGGCCTATGAACCAGCTCATTAAAAAACTCTCTCTAATGCTGCTGCTAAATCCAATATTGCTTTTCTTCTTCAGCCTCAGGGCATTTATCTTCTCTTTTTCCTTTTTTTTTTTTCCTTTTGCACATGAAAATGCATCTTTAGAACCCAGCACTGTATAATGAATAACATGAAGCAATGGCAGGATTATCATACATTCATTGGTATAATAATAATGTTTCCTGAATGTTTCAGGAATTTCTTTTTGCCTCAAACTAGTCAAAGTACCTCTGTCAATACTGAATCTGTATTGACTCATAGCTTGATTATGATGCATCATGCTGACCACATCAATCTTCCCATAAAGCCTGGCTTCTGCTTCTGACAAAACTGTATTGATATATTTGATTCATCCTGACATGGCAAAGCTGAAAAACTGCTGAGATTTTCACTCTCTATAAATTTGTGTATATTATTACTCTGAAAGGACATGTGCAGCAACATCCTGCTAGGTTAACTGCTGCTTCCGTTTGTCCCTTTTTGTTTCAAATGCAAAAATGAAGCAAAGCAATAACAAACATCAAAACCATGTAAGGGTGAAGAAATAGGCTTTAAATTGTATCTTCTCTTGTGAACAACTTCTTCTTCCTCAAAGAAATCTGAAGCAATCCAATAAAACCTCAAAGCTTTTTATTTTTTGGGGGGGGCATTTGATGATTTTTCCCAGCAAAACATCTTTGCATGTGCTTATCTTTGTAATATTACAAAGTCCTTTACTGAAGAGATATATGTTTAGGTGCTAAAAGCTTTTGTAGAGCTCTGCCCAAGATTACTTGTTGTTTTTTAATCTAAAGTTTTATAAATTGATACATTAGTTTGCTGCCTTGTTTTTAAAAGGAAAATATAAATTCACGAGAATAGAAATGTGCTTAGGAATTTCATCCATCTATTATTTTCCCTTTAGGGGTTTGATCTCTAAACTCAGTTAGCTTGTATAAAAATAACACACACATTCACATGAATACTGAATCACACAGTTCATCAAAATATCTGTATTCTAGGGTTTGGGTCAGAAAGTTAGTAGATGGGAATAGTCTTAAAAAAATGCTAACATCTATAGGATACGAGTATTGATAAATGCAGAACTGGTTTGTTAGAAGACAAAGTCAAAAGACAACAGGCTAAAGCAAACAGGAGACAATGAACTTACTGCCACAAGGCATATTTGAAACAAATATGTCAGACTTGAAGTGGGAGATTTAGATATTTATGTATTTACCCTTGCAGAAACAATATTCAGGTGTATGAAAACTTCTGGTTAAGAGAGCAGTAGATTAAATAAAATGCATCCTCATAAATGTTTGCATGCAAGCTCCTGCTCTAGCAAATGCATGCAGAAATTCTTACAGAATAAAGAAGAGCTGGTTATATCACTGTTGAGCAGTCATAAAATGATAACCATCTACTCTGTTACCTTCTACAAATCCATGCTTAGAAAGTATAAAAGCAGCTTCCTATTCATTATAACATAATTTTGTGGTAGGTTCTGTAAACTTACTGCAATATACAAAATCAAATATTTAGAAATAACTCTTAAGGACCAAATATTAGATCTTTGAAAGTGAATCTGGAGTACAGTTGTTGTTACTTATTAAATGTGCACTGCTTGATATTAATTTTTTTATAGTCTTTTCCTAGAGGTCTGTTCTCTTTTGGCTGACATCCCATGTAACTTCACTGGCTCAGATGTGATTTTATGTATGTCAACTCAAAATTGAAGACCGTATTTGGCCTAAAATTTCTATGGGAAGGATCACCAACTAGCATATATCAACTGAGACTGACCAGCTTTGACTTAATATTAGCTCAGAGAGTATCCTTTATTTTTGCATTTCATTTAATTTTTCACTTACCTGAAAGTAGTGATTACGCCTGCCTCAGCAAATTTCTAGTTAGCACTGCATATTTGATTGAGGGTCTGACATTACTTTTTATTGTTGCATTGTCTGCAATGTTTCTTTTTCTCCAGTAAACAGATAAAATACTAAAAAATCATGTTTGTACAGTCAATCTTATTATTATAATGATGCTGTACTATCTACTGCCTTGATTTCTAGTTTAAGCATCAATAAAAACCACTTTGCAATGTCACAAGGAATAATGACTGCAAGGGTACTCTGACAAATCGGTATTTCTTATTGTTATAATTTGCTATAGGAATGGTCAGATATTTTGTCAATATAAAAATTCAAGGTGTAGCCTACTCATACCTGCCTGATTAAATTCGTGAATCCTTGTTTCTTTACATTGTCTGTACTTCGCTGTTTTTAGACTCGTGACTAGTTGTGGCTGAGTCTACACATCCCTGAAGATACAGGGATTCTTTAAGCAAGCACAGTAGTATGAAGAGAAACAAAGGACAGTACGTAACATCTATGGCTATAACAGCAAAAGGTTCAAATGTAGGGAAGACAGAAACTGTTACCAGCTGTTAATTCAAAGGAATAAATAATTGCATAATCTCACTGTCTTTCAGCATACTGGACAACTGTTTATTGCCAAGGAATTATAGAATCATAGAATAGTCAGGGTTGGAATAGATCTTCAAAGGTCATCTAGTCCAACATCCTGCAAGAAGCAGGGACACCTCCAACCAGATCAGGCTGCTCAGAGCCTCATCCAACCTGACCTTCAATGTTTCCAGGGATGGGACATCCACCACCTCTCTGGGAAACCTCTTCCAGTGTTCCACCACCCTCAGTGTAAAAATTTTCTTCCTTATATCCAGTCTGAATCTACTCTATTTTAGTTTAAAACCATTATCCTTCGTCCTATCACAACAGGCCCTACTGAAGAGTTTCTCCCCATCTTTCTTATAAGCCCCCTTTAGGTACTGGAAGACTGCTATAAAGTCTCCCTGGAGCCTTCTCTTCTCCAAACTGAACAGCCCAAATTCTCCCAACCTGTCCTTATAGGAGAGGTGCTCCAGCCCTCTGATCATCCTCATAGCCCTCCTCTGGACCTTCTCCAACTGGTCCATGTCCTTCTTATGTTAGGGACTCCAGAGCTGGACACAGTACTCCAGGTAGGGTCTCACCAGAGCAGAATAGATGGACAGAATCACCTCCCTCAACCTGCTGGCCACGCTGTTGATGCAGCCCAGGATATAATTGACCTTCTGGACTGCACACACACATTGACGGCTCATGTTGATCTTTTCTTCCACTAGTACCCTCAAGTATTTCCCATCAGGGCTGCATTCAATGTCTTCATCCCCTATTGATGCCTATTGATACTGGCAGTTTCCCCAAACCAGGTGCAGGACCTTGCTCTTGGTCTTATTGAACCTCATAAGGTCCACAAGGGCCCACTTCTTGAGCTTGTTCAGGTCCCTCTGGATGGCATCCCATCCCTCAGGCATGTCGACTGCACCACTCAGCTTGGTGTCATCTGCAAACTTATTAAGGGTGCACTTGATCCCACTGTCCATGTCATTGATGAAGATGTTAAACAGTTCTTGTCCCAGTACAGACCCCTGAGGGAAACCACTTGTCACCAACCACCATCTTGTGATCATTGATCACTACCCTCTGGATGTAACCATTCAACCAATTCCTCATCTGCCAAACAGTCCAGTTATCAAATCCATCTCTCTTCAATTCAGAGATGACGGGGACTATGTCAAAGGCCTTACAGAAGTCCAGGTAGATGACATCGGTATCTCTTCCCTTGGCCACTGATGTAGTCACTCTGTCTTAGAAGGCCACTAGGTTGGTCAGGCAGGACTCGCCCTTGGTGAAGCCATGCTGGCTGGCTCTAATCACTCCCCTGTCTTCCATGTGCCTCAGCATAGATTCTAGGAGGATTTGTTCCATGATCTTCCCAGGCACAGAGGTGAGGCTGACAGGTCAGTAGTCGCCGGGATCCTCCTTCTTACCTTTTTTTAAAAAAAAATTAGTGTAATATTTCCCTTTTTCCAGCCAGCAGAGCCTTCACCTGACTGCCATTAGTTTTCAAATATTATGGGGAGTAGCTTGGCAACTACATCAGCCAGCTCCCTCAGGACTCTGGGATACATCTCGTTAGGTCCCATAGATTTCTGTATATTCAGGTTCCTCAGATGGTCATGAATCTATTCTTTGCTCCACCAGTCCCCATCTTGCAGCCCATCCACTTGAGAGGTGTGGGAAAAGGGGTTATCAGTGAAGAGTGATGCAAAAATGTTGTTTAGTACCTCAGCCTTCTCATCCATTCCAACACATTTCAAGTCTCCCCATGAGCAGTTCAGTACATCTGATTTACAGCTGTGACTAAATGCTGTAATCTAGATGTTGAAAGTAGGTTGCTTGGCCATTTGCACTTGTGGCTTTTTCCAGCTGTACTTTTTTAGTTGATCTCTTTTTAATGTTGTGAAGAAAGCCCTACAGAGAAAGAAAAATCTCCCTGTAGAAGTTGGGATGGAAGTAATTTGCAGTTTGCAATAGGAATTTGCACATTTTGGATCCCAAGCACATTTCGGGATCTCAAAGTGCAAAACAAAGTTCTTCTCGATCAGTAGTGTGAAGTACAAGTCCACTTTTATACATCTATAGATCTCCACTTCTTTCCTCATGATGATGACTAACGATCCCAGGCTGTGTCTGAAGCTGGTAGCAGATCACACAGCATCAAAAAGCCATGCTGACATGCACAGGCACCAGAATATGATGAAGTCCTCACTTGCCTTCTTTGACATCTAAAAAGAGTGTCACTCCAACATCTTGAACTACAAAAGATTTTGCTCTGCATAGAAGGATCCTCTAATTCATGGCGAAGCTACCTTAACAAATACGCAGTAGTACTAGAGAACTGTCATGCTCAGGACAAAGACTCAGGTCTAAATGCTTCTCTTGCAGGACAGTCAGGTTATCCTCATATGGCAGCAAGTAAAAAAACTTAATTGCAGATCTAGCTTATTTTGAAAATAACCAACAGTAAACCCATGAAAAATTAACAGTTGTTATCAAAGCAATAGACTTCATATATAACAGCTATTTATTATATTATATAGAATATGTGTTTATGTATTTATTATATGTTACATGTTATGTATTCTATATTATATATTGTCTGTTGTATATTGTATAGTGTGTATATATTAGATATATTATAGATAAGTGGCTATTTATTTCCACAGTATGGCATGAAACATGTAGACAAATATAATGGGCTATTGTATCACCAGCTCTGGGTTAAGAATCAACCACTGTAAAAAACATCTCATAGCAAGGGACCTCCAAAAAGACTATGCGTAGACCTGTGGCTGATAATTCTGAAAAAATTTATTGGGACTTTTATCTGTGAGTGAAAATAACTTTTTTTTTGTTACTAGAGTGTATTAATCCTGGTCTAGAGGAGATGAAGTCTCCATGGGAAACAAGAAGTATCGTTTAAAAAGCAACAAATGAAGGCAGGAATTTTAAAGCAGAATTTCCATATCCTTTGAACTTGAAAAATCTGACTACTGTAATCAAGGGTTAAGTAAAGTAGAGTGAAATCCTATTCCTACTTAAGTTAATGGTAAAGTTACTTGTCATCCACAGAGCTATATTTTCTCTCAAAATTTATTGTCTCGTGTTCCCTGAATGTGCTGTGAAATATGTATTCTAGGAAGGATGACTCTTTCTCCTGGTAAAAAACAATTCATTATGCCTACAATATGCAAATCTCACCTAGCGTTAACCCAAAAGAACTAACTACTTGTTTTAAAGTGTCTTTATGAGGTTAAGGCTGGAAATTCACTGCTGCTCTCACGCAGGAATTCATGGCATTTATAGATTTTTCTAGAGCTTGATATTATACTTCAGGAACACAGTGGCAAGCACAGTGAAAATGGGAGAAGGTCTTTATGGAGCTTTTTTCTACATTGTCCTTATAATCTTACTGCTCTCTGAGCCTCAGAAACACAGACATTTGGCATTGTTCATTGATGAACTAACAAAACACCTTGTATTCCAGGCAGGAGAGTTAAATTTTGAAGTGTTAACTACTTCAGAGTATATAGAAAAATTGGGAAGAATGTAATTTAGCTTAACACAATTCTTTGTTTTACAAATAAATGAAAGCAATAGAAGTGTATTTGTCAATATAGTATTTTAATTTCTATGATTAGCATTGTGTTTGTGAAATACTATTTTAAAAATAAAACACGATCTCTAAATTAACGGTTTCTACTTATCAGTACACTGCAGTGTCCAATTTGCATATAAGGAGCCATTTATGCCAATGTCATCTTGATTGCTGATGATTTCTTTTTTTTTTTTTCTTGCAAATTATGAATTTAAATAATTTGAATATATATTGGTTCACTGTAATGCTCCTAACTTATGTTTCTATGTCATAAACACACTTGGAAAACTGTTCTCTGAGGAATGCATATCTATTTTCAGCCAGAAAGAATACCTGCATACACAGAGCAGACTCATGCAATACATAGGTGTCTGGGAAAGGTGTTTTCCACATTGTTGTTGCTTAGTTTCAGCTTTAGAATCTCATCACTTTTAAAACTTCTTGATTCTCAGATTCTCCAGGAAAGTATAAACATGAAGAAAACCATTCAAATGTTTGAAACAGATATGCCCCAGTCAGTGGAAGTCCACCCAAAATCTGCATTCGGTCCTTCTTGAACTAAGCAGCGTGATGAGAAAAGGACACTTGAGGTTCTTCAGTAGATTGCGTGATGGTATGATTTTTTTAAATGAATTTTTTAAAAAGGAAGGCAAAAAAAGAAAAATTAACATCTGATTCATTCACCCATCCTCATGCTCCATTCCAGAGCAGGTTAGTCACATAATGTTCCCCAGGTGGGTATGACAGTAAAAGAAAATTAAGTCTTGTCATTTAGTATCCTTGCTTTACCTCACATTTGAGGCTAGATTGAACAACTAGAGCAGCAGATGCTGTTTCTTCTGCTATTGAAAATAAAAGCACTGGGTGGAAATTAAAGTGAGAGGTACAGTATAAGATAATGAGATTATGCTTCCCATTTCCCACGTGCATAAAAAATACATGGAATTAGCCTAGTTCTGAGTATTTATATCATCTTGTTAGAAGTTGACATACAGTATTAATGCAGGAGACTCAGGTCAATTCAGGCTTCATGATTGCAAGGAAAGGCATCCAAGGGGATGAAGAAAATATTTCCAGGGGATTCATATCCCTGTATTTCATACTTCTAATGGAAAAGAAAAAGACATATATAGACACTCGGAAATTCTGCTTTTGCCTCTGATCGTGGGGAAGGCAGTAAAGGAACAGGAACACGCAAGGAGAAGAAATATGAAGGAAGATCATCTAGTCACAAAATATTCATAGTTTTTTTTAAAAAAGGAAAAAAAAAAAAAAACAAACAAAAAAGTGCCCAGACTTCCGCACATTAAAATCTGCTCCTACAGACAATCCATTGCACGTATCAAAGTATCTATCAAATTTGTATACTGTCTCATGAACAGAACATGAATTGCTTGTGGACTGAGAAGTCTGATCAGTTAGTGGTGGTGTGGAATTGTCTCTCAAGAGACAACATAGCAGTAAAACTAATTTAATGACAACATATTGTCATCTTTAGTCAGGTCTAATTTCTGTGAACTGTAAAAAGGAAATATACTGAGATTACATTATTATTTTCAAAGTGGGGAAACAAGTTTTAGAAATATTTGGTTATATTTTCTGTCTGAGTTAATTTAAACCTGTCTTAGGTCCTGATAGGTTTTTCAGTTTATGTTTCACACTGTCTGTCAGTGTCCTCTATCAGATCTACAAGCATGCGTAAGCAGACAAGTAAAGGCACTCTAGCCTATATAGAAAGGATTTTTAAAAGTACCAGGGAAGTAAGAATATACATACAGCCTGTCTCTTGCACAAATCATACATCCTTCTTGATGTAAAGTTGCAAAAAATAGGGAAATCTAGTCATTGAAAAGCCTATCAGCAGAGACCTCATGGTTCCATCAAGACTGCTTTTTTTTTTGATCCTTTTTCAGAGAAGGTGCAGAGAAAAAAAACACAACAGACCTAAGGAACTAAAATTGACTTCTGAAACTAACAATATATCACTGGTTTTGAGTAGCTTAGCAGTCTGTTGACAGTGGATCTACTGACATCTGTCACAATGATGTTGAGGCAAATTTCATCGTGGATGTTACGGGCTGGGATGCAACTCGCTGCAGACACAATTTACACCACCAGGCAGCAAATCTGGCTGCAGCATGGTTGACATGCCCTAGTGGAAAAGCCTTTGCTTTGTGCGTTGATAACATAGTAGTGTATCTAGAAGAATGGATATTAGTGATCATGAAGGATGATCATAGGATATAGTTACAAATGCATACAAATGCAATTTATAGATTGCAATTTGGGGAAATCTTTCCGTTTTCTGCCCTCAGTAAGAACAATATTTACTCAAGGACAATTATGCCTCCTTAGAATAAATTAAAAATACCCCAACTTTGTGAATGGCCTCATCCATCTTTTTTTTTTTTTTGTCCTCCAGAGAGAATGCGATCAACAAGATGATACTATGCAATTCCATTCCCCCAGTGGAACTGAAAAGTCTACATTTCTTTGAAACTATAGAAATAGAAAATATTTCACTATTGGATAGCTATAATTCCAGTCCAGAGACATTATTAAACCTTTTATTCTACAGTTGATATACGGTTGTTGAGTCAGTAGAAAGACTCCGAGGTTGCAGGGTAAAGTGGTACTTCAAAAAACGTATATGAGTAAAAAGTGTACATACAAAAACAAGTACATAAAAATGTATTTCCCAAAGTTTGCAATTAAAGATTCAGTTTCTTATAGACTTACCTGCCCTGTTTCTGCATTTTGCAGGCATTGAGAAATCAGATTTCCTTTGCAAAACTGGTCATTAAAGGTCTGCTAAAGTACACTTGCTTAAAAAGTGTTTTGTTTAGCATGTCTGTTGCCCTCAATAAAATAGTGGATAGCTGGGGCTATGAAAAATTTCACCTAGAATATGACTGCATATCTTTGTATCTTAACAAGGTACAATTATTTTAAAAGTTAAGAGAGGAATTAATTATCTAATATTTATAATAATCTAGCCAAAGGAAAGGTCTATGCAGGCTTGAAAGATAAATATTTAGAATTCTCTAATACTCTCTAATTCTGCTTCTCTGTTTCCTACATGAATTCCCCTACTCTTATCTTTTTTTTTCCCAAAAAATTCAGATTACATTTCCTGAATTTTTTTTTTAACTTTTGCTATGACAAAAAAAAAAAAAAAAGTTAAATCACAGCAGGAAAGTACCCCACACATGAAAAAAAATCTTGTATTAACTAACCAACATTGTTGAAATGTAGCAAGCACAGAATTCCATTAAAAAGTTATATATAATTCATAGAACGAAAATATAGTTGAGAAATCTCAGTCTCAACAGACTTTACAAAAACAGAAAAAGAAGTTAATTTCAAGGATTGTATTACTGGGAACTATCTATTCTGAAGGTTCGCAACATTATCACCTTTCATTGTGATTTAGTTATATTATGTTTCTGAATTGCAGAGAAGTTTGTCTACAGGGATGACAACTACTCTACTCTCTTGCTCAAGGTGGAAATTCTGTTTATGCTAACATTTGAGTCTCACCAAGCAAATTCTTCATTATCATTATGACAGTAGGATAAATAGCATGCTGTCATTTTAAGCATGCACTAAATCTCTATTTGAAAGTGTGACTTAATGGAGACACGTTGACCAAGCAACCACTAGATCTTCACTGTGCACCATTATTTAGCATAAGCTTTTCTGTAGATATGATGCATTGGGACACTTCAGTCTTTAGTGACCCCTGGAGCAAAGATTCAACACTACAGAGATAGTGAAATGTCAGTATTTTTCACTGAGCTGTCACATAAAACATTTAGATCTATTTAATTTTTAGAAGTCAAAATCACTGTAGCAACCAATGGAATATTGCAGAAGGAAAGAAAAGAAATTTGAGAGAGCATAATTTCTTTCCTTTTTATGATGTTTTTCTTTGTTAATTGACATGTTTTCCTTCCACATATACAACAAGGCAGTTAGCTAACATTTTTTTTTCACATGGACACCGTAGTTGATGGATTAAGTAACTTTGTTATATTCATTAATATCAGTGCCTGAAAACGCACGTATCACATGCAATCTATGTTGCTTCTCTCTCCTTAACTGTCTAGTTATGAGTATTTAATGGTTACTTGATATTTTCACCTCAATTATCACATATTGGGAAAGTTTTGATACTGACTAGACACATCAGAAACAGAGAATTCAAAAGTGGATTTGTTGGGAATTTTGTTCCCTCATCGGAACTGCATCCATAGCCATGCAACTCTTCATTAAATTGCATTTAATTGCAAAATTTTGAATTTTGTTCAAGACATGTTGTTCTGGTTTTATTTAGTGAAGGGAGGCTATGGTGGTAGCTTCTGTAGGAAACTGTTAGAAGTCGCTCCCCTTTGTTCAGTGGATTTGGCCGGGCCTAGGGTGGACCCGCTGCTGGCCAGGGCTGAGTCAATTGGTAGCAGAATGTTCCATGATAACGCCTCTGTGATAACATATTTAAGAAGGGGAAAGCAGAAAACAAAAAAAAAAAAGGAAAGAGAACTAAAGATGTGAAGAAGCAGAGTAGGGGCAGAGAGGGGGAGGCGTGACCCTCGTGGGCCCTGCAGGCCTCACCCTCTGGCCTCCCACCAGTGGCCGCCTGGGCCCAACTCAGCCCGGCCCGGCTGCAAGAAGTGGAGAGGAGAGGAGATGTAAAGGGAACCTGAGAGGCGTCTGCCTGAGCCGGTTGTGAAGAATTTTTCTTGTGAGAGGAACGGCTGCAGACGCCAAGGTCAGTGTAGCAGGAGGGGGAGCAGTGATGCTGCTCCCGGCAGAGATTCCCCTGCAGCCCGAGGTGCAGCCCCTGGTGAGGCCGGCTGTGCCCCTGCAGCCCATGGAGGCCCCGCAGGAGCAGGGATCCCCCTGCAGCCCGGGGAGGGCCCCACGCCGGGGCAGGCGGGTGCCTGAAGGAGGCTGTGGCCCGTGGAGGGTCCGCACTGGGGCAGCTGTTCTG
>WHYT01017089.1:77647-101833 GCA_009806455.1 Tetrax tetrax | reverse complement strand
AAAAAAAAAAAAAAAAAAAAAAAAAGGTCAACTTGAAAGTCAAATATGAAGTGAGATTGAACTGGTATATTTTCAGGAAGCATTTTAGCATAATTTAGAAATATGTCTGTGTCACTCCTGAAAATATAAAAATTATACCAACTTCAAAATAACAAGGACTATCTTAGGAGGAAAAGACCTAGAGTTTGGCAGGTTAAATCTGTATCTCAGCTAAAAATTATGAGTGTAGTATAGTATTTCTATCTTCTGCCCAACATAACTCCCCAAAATTTATAAGAACTTTAAACTGCCACACACCTTAAAATAAGTGCATTTTTTTTCATTGGATCTTTTCATTTTTATTCTGGTTGTTTTTAATAGAGAAATCTAGTAGAACTACACGCAACTAACAAATAAGAGAGTTTTTCTATTATCTTAAACTTTTTCTTCAGACCAGCTTTTCTTCACTAGGAAACCACTGGCTTGTAAAATACAGACCTCTGTTTTATGCCTATGCAGCACTGCATTTCTCTCATTTATTCAAATCACTAAGAAGTAAAAGTTACTTTAACAGGAAGGTCACACAAAACTTACTTCAAGGACTGGAGCTTTCCTTGTGAATATGGAATAAGAAGTAGTACTTTCCCCATTTTATTTAGCTATGCAAAGGCTATCTCTCCCGGGTGACCTGACACAGACCCAGTCAACACCATCCATAATGAAAATCAATGGCACCAAGTCACTAAACAATTACTCCATCTTCTTTAAAAATGCACAAGTCTTCAAAAAAACAAGGATTCAGAGACTGATTAATTTGCCATTTGCCTGGGAGATTGCACAAGTTGCATTATTTAAGCAGTTGCCTTGTCTTTGTGTCCTCAAAGGATGGACCAAGATCAAAGTCTCAAAGATCGTCGTGATCCCTGAAAAAAAATTGGCAACTATATGATGGGAAATACAGATCTGAGCCCTGGTTGTGGAAGTTTTGTAAATGCATGTTTCTGTAGGTTCCTAATGAACACTGTTCTTCTGTACACAAAACCCACATTGATTAAGTTTTGCAAGTCCCCAAATTTGAGTTGGTATTGAAGAAAGTATTTTATATACAATAATTTAAGTAAAATACAGAAAAATATCTATTAAAAATATATAGAAATAACAACTTTGAAACAGGGTTAAGAGCTAAAGGACCATTTTAAGGATGAGAATTTTCACGAGTGATTTTAAACACTGGGCATCCAGGGTCTTAAGCTTTTTGTAGGCTCCTAAAAAACCTCTGAAATCATAACTGATTCATGACTTCACATTTTCACCACAATCTTCCAAATTGAGATATTGCATAATTTTTCATTTCACAAAAGATCATCTAAAGTCTCAGCTATGGTGTGCAACAGATGTTTGGAGGAAACTGTATTCATAAGGTAATCAGAGTACTGAATGCAAAACCTGTGTGGCAGCTTCTTCTGCCTAGATTCAAAACTGATTTCTAAACCTCTCTTTCAGTCTTTCAGAATTAATGCATTATATTCAGAAGAGCCCTATCTTGCTTTTAGCAAAATTAGTTCACAAGACGAAGAAGTTTTGTGACAAAGTCTCAAAATGGAGGAAGACTTTTTACAAGGGCCTGTAGTGTCAGGACAAGATATAATGGTTTTAAACTGAAAGACGATAGATTTAGATTGGATATAAGGAAGAAATTTTTTATGATGAGGGTGTTGAGATGCTAAAACATGTTGAGCTTAGAGTTGTGGAGACCTCATCACTGGAAGTGTTCAAAGTCAGGTTGGATTGGTCTTCGATCTAGTGAAAGATGCCCCTGCCTATGGTAGGGGAGTTGGAGAGATGACCTTTAAATACCCTTTCCAGCCAAAACTATTCTCTGACTCTATAATTTTATGAGTTTCCAAGTTACTTTGACTTATCATTGAAACTTGAATAAAGAGGTCCACCAACACTTTCTAGTGGCAGTCATGTAAGCAGTTCAAGTACAAAAATATTTTCAATATCAAAATAAAGAATCAGTAAAATATGTTGGATATGACTCTTAAATGGAGCAGACTTCAACATGGAGCAGAAAATGTTGCTGTGATTTTGCTGTGTTGCTTAGCTCGTACAGCAATGACAACTATAGATTGTCATATTTTTTTCACTATTACATGATGAATATGGTGAATAGACAGAAGGAAAGACATGAAAGAAATGTAATAAATAGTTTCCTTGACAGAAGGATGTGCTGTTCGCTTCTGCACTCACGTCTGTGAGTGTGTTAATGGTCAAGCTTTGCCCTATCTGCAAGGTATGGTCCCAGCAGAGAATGAGGGAGAAGCTCAATTACAAAGTCTTGGCTTTTCACTTCCTGTACTCCTGACCTTTCTCTTTCTCCTTTAAAGTGTCATCTAAAGCATTTTGGAACTATTCTTCAGACTGAGCCCGTTTGTTTTTTTTCAACAGAGGACTATATGCTTTAAACAGCAGCTTTCTTTTTAATGTGCTTGACTTCTGTATCTATTATCTCCACATATTTGTATCTTAAAAGAGAGGTACTGAAATAAACAGTGTACATTTACCTATACACATGTATGTATATGTGTATGTTTTCATACACATATAGAGAGACTTTAACATTTTCCTCTACATAGCTGTTTCATTCTCTTTCGTTCTGTGCTTCCCAAAGCCTTACTATGTCTTAAAACAGCTCATGTAATTTATAAAAGATTATAAAATCTCTTCTGCTATTCCCTCTATCACACCAAACCTCATTCCTCTGTTGGTCTGTCATTTATAGCCTGGATACTAGCCCCTGTCAGCACAGAAATGTGTATTTGGATAAACTTCTACTTCTGTTTCCAAGATTGTTATTTCTTTCTTTCAACAGGTGTGCAGTTCACTTGTCAGTTATCTTTTCTGCTGTAGAGTTTTTGTAACCATTACAAAAGCATCACCTATGTGATCAGATTTCTGTAATGCCTAACTAATTAACTTCAGATTATTTATAGTGGAAATAGGGATTGATCCTGCAATATTGCTGTCTGCAGCTGAAATCACAGGATTAGGTCACATGCTGATGTACAATAACAATGAAATCTGACATACACTGTGTAGTTACAAGTCAAAATAACTGGTCGCCATTATACAGTATTACCAGAGCCATCAGAGCCCTGATGCTGGAGGGTGTTTAGGCACCTCAGAGTATTGATCTTGCTCCGTTCGACTCCATTATGAAATCAATGGGAACTGCTTGATGCTCAAGACTTTTGTAAAATCAAGCTGCCAATTCAGGGACATAAATATAGATTTAGAAATCAAACCTTGGACACCAGTTTTTTAAAAAACTTGACCCTGGGAGACCAGCACAGCAATATTAAAGGTCATGTGCAAATCAAAGAACATTGACAGGAATGCTGTTTTGAGCACAGATTTTAAAGATTTACTCCAAAGTGGTAGGAAATTACAAGTCGTAATGCAGTTTCTCTCCTAAATCAATTTGTTTGTGGTTTGTGTTATTACTACAGTCACTTGATATGACACTGAATGCAACTTGAAAAGAAGGGCATTTGTTCTTTGCTTTCAGGAAGTTATCGTAGCTGATTTCTTTTTTTTTTTTTTTCTGATGTCAGTTTGAGTGAGTGCTCTTGATATTTTCTTCAGTTAAAATTAACACTGCTAAAAATCAAGGACCTTTGTTTCTTTGAAACTGTATTAAATAATTCATGCAGCAAAAGAAACTCTAAGTCTTTGCTCAGAATAATAAAAAAAAAATATCCTTAGATAATTGCAGTTTGTCTAATCAATGCTTCCAGATTGCTGTCTAAACTAGGCAAGAGCTATGCAGGAACTGTGGTGACACACCACTCTGTAGTGGTAGAGTAAAAGCCTTAAGTACAATGATAGTGCAGGACTAATTGTATAAAACTGATAGACCCTAGAACTAAAACCACAAGCCTTACAAGAGACAGCTGAGAGAACTGGAGTTGTTTAGTTCAGAAAAGAGGAGGCTGAGGGGAGACCTCACTGCTCTCTACAGTCACCTGAAAGGAAGTTGTAGCGAGTCCCATCCAACCATGTGATTCTATGATTCTATGAGGTGAGTGTTGGTCTCTTCTCCCAACTAACTAGTGATAGGATGAGAGGAAATGGCCTCAAGTTGTGCCAGGGGAGGTTTAGATTGGATATTAGAAAACATTTATTATCAGAAAGAGTTATCAAGCATTCAAACAGGCTGCCTGGGGAAGTGGTTGAGTCACCATCCTTGGAGATATTTAAAAGACATGTAGATGTGGTGGTAGGGACACGATTTAGGGTTGGACTTGGCAGTGTTAGACTAATGGTTGAATCCAATGATCTTAAAGGTTTTTTTCAAAACCAAATAATTCTCTGATTCTATTTACTGCTCAGATACATGAATGAGATTTTATTCCTTTTATGCTAGTTACATTTGTTCTAGGGAAGTGCCTGTGTTTGTAAGATTTTTTTACAGCAAATATGTTTACTGGTTAGTTTTGGTCATATAGAAAATAATCTCTGGGTCAGTGAGAAAGAAATCAGGATTGATCCTAATGTTGGTTAGGGCTAGGCAAATACGGCATCCAATTTCTGTATAGATTCTGCTGGATTTCAGAACCTCCTCTCATCTAAGGAAGTGAAATGTTTCATTTAGTCTCAGCTATCTGGACTGAAAAATGAGAGCTTCTGAAGAGAGAACTTTGCAAACTGTCCTTTCTTATAGTAGGCCAAAGTCTTCTCTTTAGTGTTCAAATCCAGTATCTAGAGGAGCACTTATAGTCAGAGAAAATGGATCATTGCAATCATTGTCACTAATTTGGCCTCAGGCTTCTCTTGCAGCAAGGAAAAAATTCACCAGAATCCTTCCAAAATGAAAAAAAAAACCCCAAACCTCCAGCCATCTCACAGCAAAATTTTATAATTTCTTTGTCTCAGTAGACCCCAAATGTGCTTACCCTATGTACAGAGAGCAGCAGGCTCCTGCTGAACGTGGAACAGGATTTGTTGCCTCCTGTTGGCAAGGAGTCTGCAGTACCCACGTCAGTGTGCCCACTGATTTCATCAGTGTCTCTTTCAGGAGGAAGGTAAACATTGACTCAGATCGCAATTTTCCCTATATTTTTCACATTGTTCTTTTGCAGAAGGATGAAATATCTTCATTTCAAATTTTTTTTTCATCTTTTTCTTTCATTATATTGCAGCAACATGTCTTGATATGAACACGATCTCATGCAAAAGGCCAATATGTAACAGATTACAATAATTACTCCTCTTAGTGAAAAGTAATTGCTGTAGTTTCAGATGGCTTTCTAGTAAAATAGTTGCACTAGTGAGTCTGGCAGAAAAATAAGCAGACAATGTTAACAGGCGCAGGTTTTTATTCTGCACATGTACAGTAACAATATAAATTCATTGTAAAATGGATAAGTCTTGAAAATTAACAGTGATTTAAAGGAAGAGAAAATGGGATGACCATTATTTAATATTAGTGCTGCATTACTGTTACATTGGTGCTAGGCAGTGTAAAAGTTATACCACACTGAAGAAAAAAGTAAGGAATTGCTTTTACCAGCACCCATTCCACTGTAAATACTAAAATTTAAATTACATATATGAGTTGCAAGGAGAATGTAAAACTACATTTGCAGATACTAGAGCTACATTAAGCATTAAAATAAAACTGTTTTACAGTCAGTAAAAGTACTTTTAACAAGGAAAAAAAATTTAATTTCAAAATTTCTTGTACATTAAATTTCAGTGAATTAAAGCTGAGACATCTACATGAAAACTGAATTATGTTTCACATTTTTGACTTAAAATGCACTATATTTGTTGTAAAAATACACACAACAAGACATTGAGACACTAAACATTTATTAGATATATTATGATTATGTCAATATAAATTGTGCCTATTTTTTCTCTGGCAATGTAAATGTCTTGTATTCTTTCTCGTCAATAAATAAAAATATCCCTTTTCAAGAAAATTAAAGAGCTGTTCTGGTTGTAACTGAGCATTTAAAAGGATATATTTAACAGTTTTCACACACTAAACCCCACAAACTGGATTAAGGACAAAACAGTTCATTTAGTGCATTTGGTATGTACCTATCTTTCCAGTAATTTCAAAATGAATTTATGATGGGGTTTTATTAAAGGGTTGGTTTTTTGTTTGTTTTATTTTTACTCTGAAGTAGTTTAAAATATGGATGTTTGAATGTTAAAATGGTTTAAAGGAAGATTAAGAATGTAGAGAAGATGCTTCTTTCTTCAGTTTGCAGAGCAATCTATTCCATAAAAACTGATTGCTTTTCTTTTGGAATGCCCTTGATTTTTTTTTTTTTTAATGGCTTCTGATAATAATCTGTAAGACATTGTTAGAAAAAAAAAATTCACCTCATCAGATATTCTGTGCAGAATGCAAAACCCCCCTTCTGATAAATCAGGTCTATTCTCAAAGTGACAATTCTTACTTTGAGTTTCAGGCTCAATAAATTTGGGGGGACCGAAAAAAAAAAAGCAGAAAAACACTCTGGAATAAAAAATATTCCTGGTGACTTTTCTGGATTGGGTCTGTATTTTGGTTTTCAGGAAGCAAAACAAAAGAGGATCCCATGGACAGAGCATCCAGTGTAAAAGATACTGGGTTAAATATCTAGATTATTTTTTGATCACCTAGTTTTAAAATTATCAGTCTTGAGTTAGCACCAACAGGCATATTTTATGAAAGATCCCCATTGTTTTCCTCTTCTCATTTGATCTTCGATAGATATAAAATTCTTCTGGATCCTGGACGTCATTTAAAACAGTTAAAAACAGGAGTATTTTTCCTATGAAACCTACTAGTACCTGAATGACATACAAAATGCAGAAACTATGTAGTGAACAAAATTTGTGTGTTTCTTTAGCAAAAAGAAAGGACAGCAAAGCTCCCAACACACGATAAGAGCCTATCGTACAATTATCACAACAGGTACATTTTCATATAGTGAAGCATCCATGATTTGGCTTTAGGTATTGTGCCACGCTTTCATGTCCTCTTTTAAACATGTCCTCTTTCCCCCATTCTTCCCCCCCTGCCTTTTAATGCAGTGAAAACTTTCGTTAAATTGTGCTACAAATACAAAAATAACTTTAAAGAGTCTTGAAAGAGCAGTTCTTTTTAACTGCTGTACTATTACCTCAACAAATAAAGATGGGTAGATTAGAGAAAGGGGCCAATCTGAAAGTATGGCCTACAGTCTATTTTCATGCTGTATCACAGCATGACTGTACAACAGCAACATAGTCATTTTATCTTTCATAAAAGCACCATATGTTAATTCTGGGCTAATTATTTCTCATTAATGCTTTTTTTTTTTTTTTTTTTTAAAAAAAAAAGTGTTACAGAAAAGGGAAAAGGATTTTCCTCTCATTGGTTTCTCAAAGGATTTTTTAGTAGACAGGACCTGGCTGTTTTCATAGAGTTAGACTCTGAGTTATTTTCACTAAAACTAACATTCTTTCCTATCTAATACTTCAAAATCAGCAGGAATAGAAAATAAAAACCCAGTAAGCAGGGAAAGAAAATGTAACATTTTATTTGTAACTAATGAACGCTAAGGACCATTCCCCTTAAAAAATCCTTACCTCCCTCTGGCTGATCAAGCAGGTACTTATCCCCAGCCTGTCTTGTCCTGTGTTTGAAACTCACCAGTGCCCCTGAGGATCAGCAGCTTTTCTCGTCTGAAATCTTTAAAGGGCTTGGTTTTTTTCTTAGAAGTTTGTACTGAATTTTCTCTCCTTTTTCTCTTGGTAGTTGCTTCACTACTGCAGCCTTTACAACTATGTAGACAGAATCTGACGGGGGTGGAGAAGAGCCTAAAATTAAGCAGAAATTATGTTTATCCCTGCTTCTAAATTCACACATTTTTTTTCTTTTAGTTTCTTTTTATCCTGTTAGGCAGCCGCTTCCTAACTTAAATAACTGCAACCTTTGGCTATCTGTCTTGCTTTGATGCCATGGTGTATTTATATATCTAACTCCTTGAAGAAAGCCCCCGAATGGGTATCACAATAAATTTTTTAGTCCCTACTAGTAATATAGACGTGAAGACAGGGGTTGAAAGGCTGTAGTAGACATCTTAGATCTGCCAAAAAGTAAATACTGCAGGTACTGCAAAATAGGTCCTTTGATCAAAAGGGGAAATTTCAGTTCAAAGAATAAGGGCTTCATATCTAGTTTAAGTGCATGTGAACAGCTAGCTGGCACTGTTAGTTAGAATCAATGGATCTCCTTTTCTTTTTCTTTTTTTCCCGTAAAGTACAACCAGTTTTCTTTGATGGCTCCACCTTCCAGATGAGGAAAAATAAGCTTTTTTTTTTTTTCCCTAAAACTTTAAAAAAAAAAAAACCCAAGTAGCAGACTTCCACTCTTTTCTGGTTTTATTGCCCAGAAAAGCAGCTGGATTATTCTGCATATAGTTGTCTGTATAACCAGATTTATTCTAAACACAGCCTGAGTTACCCCTTAGACCTAACATGAGAAATGTTTCTAGAACATTAAATCCACTTCTTTGACACTTTGTCATATCAGGACTCTAAATCTGTGTTTGTTCTGGTTGTTTGTTTTGGTTTTTTTTTTATTTCTAAGGACAAAGGAGAAATTATCTAGTCCCATTCGAACCAGTTAGTAATACCAGTTAGTAATAGTGTATTTATTCTATTTTATTTTATTCTTATGTTATATATGTAACTTGTTTAAACTGCTGTTCTGTGCTTGTAGTGTTTATAATCACATGAGAGAGTGCTATAAGGTCATATTCGTACCTGATAAAGAACACCAATCAGAGGGATGAAAGCAAAAAGAAATTACACTAACCTATTACTTCTGAAACATTCTATTGTATCATAAATAAAAATAGTAAAACTCTCCTCCAAGTGGAGGAGATTCCTACAGGGGTAGGAATACCTTTTTTACCCTACTGTTTAGCCCTTATATTCTCTTTATATAATGCAAACAGACTTTTTTTGTTAGGTTTCTTTATCTAACTGCATTTGTGAAAGAAGACATACTGGGTCCTCAATCTTGTCCTGTAATTTGAGCTTGTACATTTTTATAATCGGCTTCGTACTCTAATGCAAAAGTTAAACCCCTAGTTATACTCAGCTATAAATGTAAATATCTTTCTGCTGTATGAAACTTGAATGCCCTCTGTAGGTCACAAGGCTTGGGTTTGGTGTTTAAAGAAAGTGGTGACTGAAAGCTCCATACAGGATTTCTGGAGAGCTCAGGAAGGTGGGACTCTTGGAATCTTGAGTACCTTTCCAAAGGCTTGCCCCATAAGAGCCTAGTAAAAGGCAAAATTTTTGTCTGCTTTCCAGAATCCTTCTGGGGAGGACAGGAGAATCTCAGTAAGATGCTAGAAACTAAATGAAGACTGTGAAATAGTTGGCAATCACTGACGACATAATCTGTTGCCCTCTGTGAGTTATTTTGTCCCCTTAGACTTAATATCTGAATCTGTTTGTTTAATAGCCTAATACATTATTTTTTAAATTTCTTTCCTAAAGCACGTACGTGCTGATGTAGGCTCACTTATTTGCAGAAATGTCTAAAGAGGCAAAACCTTTTCACTGTTCTCAATCATCAATTCTAGCCTGTCTTCAAAAGCTAATCTTTCTCCTTCTTTTATCAGATTACTCTCTTCTTTTTCTCATTTTCCAAATCCAAGGGAAGTTTTCATTTAGAGGTACTTCCATCTGAAGTTCATTTTTTTTTAACTGTCAGTCTCATCAGCTATCATTCGTTATCTCAATCCAAGGTACATCTCTCCTATACTCCTGCAGCCTAGTATTTCTGTCATTTAGTTACTGGATTTGACCTCAAATTTAGCATTTACTAGTATTATCGTTCTACTGTTTGAATTGTGCCATTGATTTAGTTCTGCAGAAAAAAAAATGTATCATATGTACAGTGGAAAAATATATACTTTGTAAAGACTGGAGTCATGAATGAAACTCTCTGAACTCCAGGACTTTATTTTGCAATATATTAATTTACATAATGTAAGGTGCTAGAATGCTTTCTTGAAATACTGAAATTGAATTGTTTTATCTCCCAGTTTTGATGTAGCTTTCTTATACATGAAGATTTACTATATCTGTAACACAGAGACAGTAATTACAAATACATAAAATCACTAAATGGGGATTAGAGAAATGGACTGAGGTAGCACAGAAGTACTCTGCACTGCCCGTGGTGCTCCTGCTCAGTGGGAGACAGATCATTAGCTGGTGTGAATCAGCATAGCTCCAGAAGCCACTGGAGCTGCACCAATTTATGCAAGCTGAAGTTGCAGCCCTGGAAAACAAGCTAGTAAAGACAGAAATAATGGGAAGCAAAATTAGCATTTTAAAAAAAAAAGAAGATTTCCTTTTGCTATTTATTATTCTTGCTGCACTGAAGTGAAACAGTAATAAAAGAGAGTCTGAAAAGACAAAAGGCAATTCTGATCATCAAGAAAAAGGGTCCTGGATCATAGACCCAAAGTCAAAACACAGTCTGACTGTGCTGCAGGAAGAGGATTTTTTTTTTTTTCCATTCATGAGAATATACACAGTGAATAGTCTTAATAACCAGGATACGTCAAAGTTAATCCATCTTCTATAACAGAAACAGGTATACTGGATCAAGCTATAACTGTAGTAGCTGTAATTCAATGTATCTTTGAATCTGTCTGGTACTATAGAATATAAGAAGGTCAGGTAATGCTTTTTCTAATTTTGGGGACTTCTTAGAACAAAAGTTGCACTTACATCTGCAAAAGCACTGCTAGACATTTCTTCCATTAAGTCTTCTGATCTATTACTGGCACCGTACAAGCCATAATAGCTATAACTTCTATGACTCTGTTGGTTATTAAGTTTTAAATCTAATTATTTTAAAAAATAAAACTAAGCAAAACCCTATATCTTATCACATAATTCAATAATTTTGACTGAATTCTACACTATTAAAAATGTTTAAATTATATGGATGATCAGTATTTAAAAAAAAAATAACAACCATCTCTCAGATAAGGAAGTTTGGCCAATATCACAAATTAGCACCGTTGTGGAATAGCTACCTTGACATGTACTTGTTTATAAACTGTGGTTTCTATGCTCTGACTCTTTGTCTGCTTCTGTACATTTATGGAGGTGTAGTAACCCAAATTCACCAGTTACAGACTTGTCCAAGAACAAATGGTGTTACTGCAGCTATGTGCAAACATCTTATGGTATCTCATCTTTGCTACTAATGCGTTCCTCACAATAAATAAATAAATAGATAAGTAATTAAAAAAAAAATTTCCAAGGCAAAACATGGCCTCAGATGTTAAAGGCAGATTTTTGTCACAAATTCTGCAAGATGCCACAAAATGCAACAGACTGAGATAATCTCCTAAACCACTCAGTTAACAACAGTTACTGCTGCTGTTTACAATAACTTTTTGCTTTCCTTTTCTTCCTAATTCTAACCATAATAGTTATCCTCCACATTGCACAGATGTTTGTGTAAAATTCTAGCTCAATACTGGCATAGCAACGGAAAACTGGTATTTTCGGTGTCTCAAGGTCATCTTCCCATTATTTAAAACAATATACTGCATTGCACTGTCAGTCTCTTTCCTTATTAATTTCATACATTTTAATAGTATTTTACAGTGAATATATTGATTAATAGTATTCTGGATAGATCTGAGTTATACAGAGCCTTATGTTTTCAGTGCTGTTTCTAAGGAAAGTGCGCTCAGATGTCCCCAGTTGTAGCATCAGAATTACTGGTTCCACACTCGAAAGTCACTTTCACAGAAGGTGAAATCTACCTAGAAGAAAAACTCAAGTTACTTAAAACATATGCAAAAGTAATTTCTCACTTTACTTACCACAAACAGGTGATTCTATGGGTGGTACTGGACAAAAATACTTATTTAAGTTGATGAGGATCATGCAAGCTAAAAGATATAATTGATTTCAGTTCACCAAATTCAGCTGCTACTAATATGCAACATTCATTTCTGTAAATTTGTCTGTCATGACTTTGTGAATCAGAATTATTTAAATATAGACTGAGAAGTATATATAATGCATCCCCATCCCTCCTAAAATCTACTCTGTGTGGCATATTTGCATCTGGCATTCTGGCTTCATCTTTTGTCCATATTGAGCTTGTTCTCAAGCAATGATGTCCTTAATGAAAAGAAGTGTTCAAATCTGGGCTTTAAATTGAGGATACTTTTTGTTTTGTGAAACTATTGTGAATGCTGTTATTCATAAGAACTGTATTCTATGTCAAATCTGAAATATACCAGATTACTGTTCTTTGTTTTCCCTTAGAAAGATTTTCTTGATGGTAGTTTTAGCTCTTACATCCCATGCTTTGAACTGCGGTTTATGAATAAAAGTAAAACTAATTACTATCACGCCCTCTTTTAGCCAGATATACAAAATAAAACTGAAATTAGAATCAGGGTTATTCACCTATTTTGATTTCAAAACTTCTCTTAAGGGTACCCAAAGATTTTGTAATCCTGTTCCTGGCTCCATTCTGAGGACCCTCTCTCAAACCCTGGCTGTCAGAACTGGGAATTGAGATGAACTTGGTGCTCTGTATTTGTAGTATGTAAAAATATAAATATAGATATATAAATAAATAAATATTAAAAGCATATTATAAATATGAAGTATCATATATAGAAAATATCATATCATATATATTATAGACAACATATGCACCGAACGGAACCGAACCGAACCTCTCCTCTCCTTTCCGAACCTCTCCGAACCTCTCCAAACCTCTCCTCTCCAAACCTCTCCGAACCTCTCTTCTTTTCATATTTTATTAAGATCAGCACATCAAATTTAATTTTTCAAACAAGTAAGAACATAGACAAGCTTGCGTTTACATATGCACAGATTGTGCCGTGACACTGCTTCAACACAGTAACTTTAAATGCACAAGGTAAAAGATGGGAAATAGTCCTGCTGTCACAAAAGCCTGCATCTTTGTAAGCAGATATTTATTGATTTTCACTGAACTATATCCCTGAGCTTTAATGGAAAATGCCACTAACTTTTCTGATATGATAGTCTGTATTTACCTTTGTGAATATGCATCCTGAATTAGAATCTGCGTGGGAAAAGATTTTCACAGGAGTATAAGCTGGCTGAGATTACAGTTTCCCCAATTCGATTAGCTTCGCAACTGGGTTCTTACATTACAAGCTTTTACTTTAAAAGTCTGTAATTATTTTCAGTAGCAAATATGCCTTTTAAAATAACTGGAGACAGTCTGTTGCCAAAGATTGACTCCTAAACTGCAGTTTAGCGTGCCTGAGCAAAGGATGCAATATTTGTCTTCTTAGCAATGCAACAGTGTTGTATAGGGTGCCTGTTTTTATTTGCCAACCATTGAAATTAAAGAATACAACAGCAGAGTTTGGCACAGCTCCAAACACGATCACGTGGTATTATTTCTTTCAATATGTACTTTCAATTAACTTTCTGTGTCTGATGACCATTTCATTCACTTTTATATACATCCTAGTTCTCTCTTTTTCTTGAAAGGTGAAATGCCCTTTTGAAAATCAGTTTTCTATAGTGACTGTGAAGTAATTGGTTTCTTTTATGTCAACCTTTTAACCAAAAAAAAAGGTATAGGGCATTGTGAAATTATCAAGGCAATTGAACCTGCCTGTTTCACACAGAGAATTAACATTGTTAGGTGAAGCTGTGAAGATAAAATCTCTAGCCCTGAAATTTTTTTGTTGTGAAATGGTTTCCTTATCAGTGAGGTTAATGAAGATGTCAGCAAATGGGATGAGGTTTTGCCAAATGGAATTGCTTTCACCTCCAGTCCAACTTGGAAAAGGTGTTAATCAGTACATTAATCTTATCAGCAGCTGAGAAGACTGCTTTGAAACTGGCCATTTTGTTTTTCATTAGGAAAAACTGAAAAGATAATTATTCTCAAAATCCATATTACCAATATGATTCTTCCTTCTCACTCTACTGCAAGTGCCTACTTTTGCAAAGATACGACAAGGATGGATGTGTGAACAGTGGAAGTGTAGGTAAAAAGATTATTTGCAAATGGAGCTGAACTTTCCCTGGACTTGTCAAGATATGTTGAATAGCTTTTTTCATGAACAGTTACGAAAATACTTGTGAAATTCTGTGGACCAATATGCTTTTTAGATTATGCATATTTGTCTTACACTATTCCTATTATGCTTAGAAACTCTGTGCTCACTGTGAATGATACTCAGAAGTTTGAATCTCTTTCAAGAAAATTTTTAGACACAAAGAAATGCCTATAAAATATTTACAACAAAATTACCAAATTATAAATTGTCTCTGTAACATTTCTTTCTCATTCACTTAACTGATATGAATTCATTAAAAATACAGTGTCTTTATTTTTTCACTGTCTCCAAAGTAAAAGGCAATTAGTGGCTTCGTTGATTAGTGAAAAGCAGAAAACCTGGTCATCTTCTGATGTAGGTGTTTTAGCGCCTAGAATTATATGAGACATGTTTTCATAAAACTGCAGGACAGAATAACTTCTGTCACTAGTCATGGGTAAACAATGCAAGTTTTTGTGTGATAAGGGCCTTAGTGCAGTAGGACACGGTGGGAGAAAAACAATCCAGACAGAATTTAGGCAGAGTAGAGAAAGAATAAGATTAGCAGCAATATCATGAGACTAAATATTGGTACTCTTGTCCTGTTGTTGACTTAGGTATGCAGTCTCTTGTGTGTACATTAAACAATGTGCTTCAGCCTCTTATGCAGGACCAAGAAGTGGTGGGTTTTGTCTTTTATATCTTACGTTGGTTTCAGTTTTTGTCCTTGCCTCTCTTGTCTCGACAGTATTGCAGGATATGAGAGACTGTGGAGGTGGTGGATTGGAGGAAGGGTGTAGGTACAAAAGTTTACCAAATCCTTTCTGAAATCTTTCAGTGACTATCATAGCTTAGTTACAGCTGGAAATGGTGAACACGTGCTCTCCAAGGTTTTTCAAGTCAAGCTGACAGGCCAGCAGGCAGTTCTCCATGACATCTACTGTGAAAAGTCTGCTTTATGTACTACAGCTTCTATTTCCTTATGTTGTGCAGTTCAGTTATTATTTCAGTGCTAGCTCATTATATTTCTCATGAAAACTGTAAGTAGCACGCTCATAAGAAGCAGCAGTTTAACATAATGCTGTCACTTTGTTGTTGTTCAATCTTGTGTCAGCTACTAATTCATGCTGAAAATTGTGTGTTCCTAAGCTTATACCTTAACTCTAAGGTTCTTATGGTTGCTTATCACTTCAAATGTACATTCCTTTTTCTATATTTTGAGCTTTGCAAAATAAAGGAAGGTCATTCCTCATTCTCTGTGTGTCTTCTTCTTCAACTTCTGTCACTCTCACTTCTTTTTGAAAATTAAGGTGGACTGAAAATTTAGTTAGTGCTTACTGTCCTTTATGGCCTTTGAATCAAATCTGCTCTCACTTCTGAATAAATGAAAGGATCTAGAGACAAAAGAACATAAAATATGTCTAAAATGAAACAAATATTTTTCTCCTACCTGAAAATATAAATGCCAATACTGAGTTACCCTAAGTCCATTATTCTGTCTTTGGTGAGAGCCATATGCTAGGTACCTACATATAAGCGTAGGAGGAAAAAAAAACCCTGAAGTTTTATATGTGTAGCCTCTGTGATGAGGATCCTGAGTCAGAGGTGTCTGTGTATTTAACAGCTACTGATGTATTTTTCTTCCTTGAGTTTGTTCAATAGCTTTTGGAACAGCTATAAACCTTTAGCAACCATCAAATGTCATAGCAAAGCATTTTGCAGCTTATCAACTCAGAGTGTGAAGAAATACCATCTTTTGTGGATTAAACCTTTCTGATGGTTACATTTTATATCCAATATTTCTTGTGTTAGAGGAGGAGGTAAATATATTTCTCTATTTATTCTTCATGGTATTCATAATTTCAAAGACCTCTGCACTATCCTTCTTCCTGCACACTCAAGCACAACTAGAATCACAGGTTTCATCATTCCACCTCCTGAATCTGTTCCAGACAATTAACCATCTTTGGCTTTTCAGTTTTTCTGTATGCTTTTGAAATAGATATCAGAACTGACCTGATCTTAGGGATGCAGGTACTATATATGGTCATACAGTTGGAGTCTTTTGCTAAAAATACTTAGTATTCTGTTTTCTTTACCTGCTACTTAATATTTTCATTAAAATATATGTCATCACTCAAAGATTTCAACTCTATGTAGAATAGTCAGCTTTGAACCCATTACCGCGCAAGAAAGGAAAGTTTGTGTTTTGTTTGAATGTGAATGACATGACTCTTCTCTAAGTTGAATGTCATCACCTATTTTTTCTACCTATTCATTTTGTAACAAGCTGCTTCTGCAACTCTTTATACTTAGGCCATATGCTTACCTTCCAAATAACTCAGCAAAGTTTGTCTGCTTATTGTTTATTCTTCTTTCGTTCTTGATCTGAAGATCTTAAACATTTCTTAATTCTGCAAAGTATCTCTTTAATTAATTCCTTTCAGTTTCCAGCATCCACTTCTTGCTACTTGTAGCAAACCACTTTTAAATTAGAACATCTCAACAGAAGCAAACTGCCTAGGAGCCTAAACAATACTCTGTCTTTGCCAATGTTTTGTTTTGCCAGCTGAGTCAATTCACCTTAATCTAAGAAGTGATAGATTCTTGATCTCTTTGAAAATCAGACCCTAACTAATTTCAATTTCAACACTTAAAATCAAAAATTAAAGCATGCAGAATTAAATTAATTTTGAAAAGTTTGCATAATTATGTGCCTGAAATATCAAAGGAAATCACTAACAAAGTCATGAACAAAGCATGGGTCTCCTAAAGTCAGGAGCATTGGCACCACATGGTAGTTGCCAACAATGCTGACTAGAGCTTCCCCTCAGTAGGGCAAAACTTAGCCAATAAAGCAAGTCCTTCCACTAGGCAGTGAAATTCCTCTTACTTCAAAGCATGTACTCATGACAACCTCATCTCACACAAACTTCATGGTTATCATCCACATATGCAAGTCTATAGCATGGAAAGGAACATAAAGGCAGCATTGAGCTGCCTGCCTGACACAGGACTGATAGAGGACGTGATCTTTGGCCAAGACTGTTCCAGGACTGAGGAACAGAAAAAATGGCACTATGGAACCCATGGGCTGTGAGTGCTGTAGGTCCTGCTTACAATCTTACTGATATTCAGAGAAAAGTGAACCTTTGCTGTCTTCACTGAACCATGAGGTAGCTTGCAAGGGTATAGAGAGATACAATAAAAATTCTGGTGCTGTAAATGTATTATGAAAAAATACTGAAAACTAGAATTAAATTTATTGAAAAAATAATACACTAAAAAGTTTTTACAGAAATTAAGAGAGTTTTTCTTTCATCGGTATTTTAAATTGAGTAGAGTGGAACAATGAAAATTGAATGCTTTACAAGCCATCAGTTACATAATGATATAATGGGCACTTTGCAGAAAAATTAGAGAGTTGAGACTGTTCTAGCAGTGCAATGATTTGATTCCTTAACAACATTAGAGTGCTCTAGAATCAGATTTTGAATCCTCTTGCCTAAATTCTACTCTAATTTTTTGCACCACTTGTGTTAAACAAGTCATCCTGGTGTAATGTGGAGCAGAATTAGACTCTGTGCCTTACTATTGCATTTTCATTAGAGCAATGCTTTGACTTTCCATATTATCCTGTCTTCATTGAGCAATAACGGCTATTTGTGGAACAGTATTTTTCTTAAAGGAAAGCCTCCTTTATGATATGCAGAAATCAGGTATATACGTCCTTCTGGATATATTTTTTTTCAGTATCAACAGGATCTGCAAAATTTGTGAACAGAAGACACTTAAGATCTTCACAGAAATGTAGAGTTTTTCAGTAATGTCCCATTAATACAGTTAGCATAAGGTAGTGAAACTATAACTTTTTTTTCTTTGTGTGTTTTGCTGGACTATTCAGAATAATGAGATGAAGGGAAAAGAGGGCTTTCATAATGTCTGATTCCTATGGTCACCTTAGGAACTATGTTGTTCAATTCCAAAGGAATTCTGTCAAGTTTCCCACACCAAGATAAATAGCTGGGAGAGATCTCCTAGGAGATGTCTCTGCAGTGTGGTAAATAGAAGCTTGCTGAAGGCTTTGATAGTAGACTAGAACAGGCCATAAAAATATGCTTGAAGAAGAAATTAGATGTTCATTTTCTGAAGTATGGGGAGCAATTTTAATCCAAGTATGCAGTGATAAAAACAATAGTTGTTTCTAATGAAAGTGTCAGGTGCTTAAGAATTTATTCTTCAATATTATCATAAAAAACCCCACAATTTAGCAAAAGATAATCTGTAATATTCACATTATAAGCTAATTGCTTTGGTCATTATGTTGTTTTCTGAACAATTGAGTTATTTCATTTAATAATAATCTTTCAAACATGTTCAATACTTTTTATTTTGTTGCATTGGAGAAGCTGTGATTGAGGCAATGATCTGCCAACTGGAAAACTCAATAGCTCAGCCTTGATATGGTAGGCCATAATATGCATTATAAGGGCCATTATAGTTAACCATGTCAATAGCACTGACATTAATCTGGCAGTTTATGATGCTTCAGAATAAGCTGGCAAAATTGAGTAATATTATATGTATTTTTTTTTTAAATGGAATAAAATATAACGTACTAAATATGGTCTTCAAAAAAGCTGTTTCATCACCAATATATCTCAGAAATCTCCAGTTCTACACATAGCAAAAAAAAAATAAGCTCAAGTAATTATTTAAGATAGTTATATAACATGTTTTATATTTTGATAAAGAAAATTTCTTCCACTTTCAATGAAGGAACTGTTCACTAAAGTCTGGCATTCATTCACAGGAAGTCATCACCATCAATGCTTTCAAGGGACAGCAAAACTACAAATCATAGTCCCAGAGTAAAAACATCCATCCAAGCAGAAAGGGACCTCTGCACAGCTCCTGTGCAGCCTCTTGCTCAATGAAGGGTGAACACTGCATTCAGATTAGGGTGCTCAGGATGTCCTCCAGCCAGGTCTTGAAGACATCCAAAGATGGAGATTCCACAAGCTCTCTAGGCAACCTGCTTCATTGCTTAATTATCCTTGATTTTCTGCTGCCCTATCTTCTATCTGGTAGGAACCTTTCTCACTTCAGACTGACCAATTGTGGTCCCACAGTACACCTCAATAAAGAGCCTGCCTTTGTCCTCTTGACAACATCCTTGCAGATATGGGTAGGCTCCTAATAAGTTGTTCCCTCCATATCCCCACAGATCAATACCCTCTCTACTACAAGCTGACTCAACCCCAGCCCCTCACTTTTTCCTCACAAGGCCTGTGCTCCAGCCCCCAACAGTCTTGGTGATTGCCCCTGGATTTGATCTGTTTTTTCAGCACTTAGCATGCAACATTCTAGATACCAGTTGCTTGAGTAATAGAGAATAATCTCTTCAATGGCTTCTAGGCTATGCCCTGTTCACTCCACCTTAGGTGTTGCTGGCCTTTACCACTGCTTGAGTGTAAACTCAGCCCCTGCCTGCCTGAGACCAAGATCCCCTCACTGCCTGCCTGAGACCAAGATCCCCTCCAGAGCTGCTCCTAGTTCCACCAGCATTTTTGCTGGGGTCTGCCTGCCGTGGGCAGAGCTGCTCTTTGCTCCTGCACCAATTCCACAGGGCTCCTGTCAGTCCCTTCCTTTCAACAGACCCAGTTCCCCTAGATGAAGACCTTGTCTTGCATGCATCAACTGGTTTGCCCACACCTGCCATCATCTGCTAGCTTGGTGAATGTATACTCCACCTCTTCTTCCAGATCGCTGATAAAGATATTAAACATGAAAAGTTCATCTAGGCATAAAGTTCAAGGAGACTCTCATAAAGACCCAAAGAGGCAAAATATTGGTTAGCTCATCCTTATCTGCATTCACTGTCACTGTATCACCTATCTATTTAGCAATGTATACATACTTTCTTGTTTATTCTTTTACTGTTAAGTTACTGGCAGAAGCCCTTCTTGTTGCTCTTGATTTCTGTTGTCATTTCTGGATCTAGTTGAGTTTTAGCTCCCTTAACATGACCCTTGCATGCCCAGACAATGTTTCCAAATTCCTTCTTTGTAGCCTACTTCACCCTCCTGCTTACTCTTTTTTTACACTGCAGGTCTGTTAGAAGTTCTGTGCTTTGCCAAAATAGTCTCCTGATATGTCACTCATTTTCATGAGGATCAAGATGGACTGTTCTTGTACTTGCAAGAGGCTGTTCTTCAAGATCTGACAGCTCCCGTGAGCAATTTTGCACCAAATGAGGGTTGCTCTTCTCAAGTACAGGGTCTGTACTCTGCTACTCCCTTTCTTCACTCCCTCAGCATTTTAAACTCCTCTGTTTCATAGCCACTGTATCCCAGGGTGCCACTGGTTAGTCCATCCTTAACCAGATTTTTTTTTAATTTCTGAGCTGCAGATCCATGACCACATTAGCCCAGTTGGCCTATCTTATATCATTAAGAAGCTGTCCCCTGACACTCTCCTCAAACTCCTGGGCTGCTTGTGACCCACTCTTCCAGGAGATGTCAGGAACATTAAATTTTCCCATGAGAACCAGTCCTCATCAAATAGCATAAGGGAGTCTAGTCCACTTGGGCAGCGACTGTTATCACTGTCACCCTTACCAGCCTCTCATCTTGACTCATCCAGGCAGTTGCCCCCTCACTGGCAGGGCTTCACACATCTGAGCTGTTCCTCCACATGAAAGACAGACTCCTTCTTCCCTCTCCTTCTAAGAGAGTCTATATTTCCCCATCACAAGACGGTAGCTTCACAGACAGTCCCACCACATCTCAGTTACTCCAGCAGTGCTACAGCTCTGCATCTACACAGAGACTTCTGTCTACCCCTACCCGTCAACTGGGCTGCACACACTTGAGTACGGACATTGAAGTGGGCTTTCTTTTGACCTGTTTTATCTCTCCTGAGGGCTCTCTCTCTTCCATTACCTTGCTCGTGTACTTAACTCTCTGACCTCCATTTCTTCGCCATCCTTTTGTTTAAAGCCCACTTCACCAAGCTGGCCAAGTTACTGGAAAAGATAAAAAATAAAAAATAAAATCCCACAATACTTTTATGGATGTGCACTGCTATATATTGCTCAAAAAAAATCCTTCTTAATTCTATTCACTGTAGGATATAAAGTCACACTTGGAAAGAAAGTGATCTAATAGGTTTTGTGGTACTTTTCTAACAAGGGTCAGATGTGTGTCTTTTTTCTTCATAAACATCAGCGATATAAAAGGAAGAAGATGGAAGAAAATCTGTATTTTGGAAGACCTCTAACTGAACACATAAACATAAGTGGCAGTGACATAGATTGCATGTTTTGGTGTGCAGCTTGTAACACACTATGCCCAAATGTTTGGAAAGTATTGTGCAATGTTTACATGTAAAAGGTAGTATTATCAGAATTTCATCAAACCTAAATTATACATCTCTTTTTTTTTTTCTGTAATTAATGCATTAAGTGTACAAGTAAGGTATAATATATGACACATACGTTATAGAAAGGTAAGCAACCTTGTTCAAAGACATTAATTAACAGAAACCCTGTCATTACTATGAAGTCAAATTAATTCAGAACTGGATACTTGAGAGAATTTTAAAAACTACAGCAAAGAAGTTGATAGTATGTGCATGTGCTTTGGGCTGCACAGAGCAGCAGTGATAGCAAACTCCAGTAGAGACTGCAGTAGTTAGTGCACAGGTTTACTGTGATTACAGAAAACAAATACAGACAAACTCATCAAGAGGAACATGTACTGTAGGTATTCTAGCAAACAATGTTTTAATGTTACTTAATCCTAATCTCTAAATAGTTAAATTCAATCTGGAGTAATCTAGGGTTCAGAGGAGAACAGGTCATCTCCTGAAACATAGGCTAAAAGTACATTTGCAAATTAGGCAGTAGTCTCAGACTAATTCCTTCAAGATAGATGTAGCTTATTGATTAGAGTGAGTGCAGTTAATTCCAGTTTGGAGAAGAAAAGAGAAAGAAAGAGAAACAAGAGAAAAAAATTTATCAACTTGAATAATTTTTCTTTTGTAAGATAATGCTGTAACATCCTGAAAGCTGCACAGGCAGCCTCTTATTCCTCTTGTTGCTGCACATACAGTGAAGTGTGAGAGGCCAATGCAGAGCAGTCCTCTTGCATTCCCAGATGCAAATTTTGCAAGCGAGTTAGTTAAGTGCTTACATGGGTCACTGATGATAATTCAGATATCCAGGCTACTTTTCTGCTTTGCTGCTGTGCTCATCTTCTCCAGTAGTATGAGTTTTGCAGTTTTTCAGCCTCTCTCTTCACTGATATTATGCATATAGTTCTGTATAAAACTGAATGTTCCTCTGTAGAGGGTTTTCTTTAATTCCATAATAAAACAGAAAGCTATACAGCCTGGCTGTATTATGCAATGGTCATAAGGTGGTATAAAAACTTTTCCCATATGGTAATTTCCATTTTGTCTTTCTTTGAATGTATCCTCCAGTTCTATTTCTGTATAACTTCTGTGTAACTGCATAGCAGTATTGATGCAGACATTCCGCGTAAGTTTAAGTTTCCACATAGTTTGTAGAATTTTATTGTAAAAATCATTAAGTTCAAGACTAATTTTTCTTCAGAGTTTAGACTAGCAAGTGGAGTTCATCTGTTGATGGAACATAAGTAAGTGTACAGTGATACCCTTGCTGATGCATTCATGAATCAATTGAGGTGTATACTTACCACAAATATATGAAATGGTCAACAATATATGTTTGAATAGCAGAATATGTGTGACCAACTCCTGTCGTAGAAACATGACAGCACCATAAATACAGCTACAGACTACAGCATGACAAAGTGTCATAAATATATCGAGTAATACTGGTTGCAAAACAGTGTCCATGTGTTTTCAGGGATCCTTTTGCCACACTGAGGAATACTGGGCAGAACAGTCACACTGTCTCGCTAGTTTCCAAGTTGTTTTTCAGGATGATTCATAATGTGCTATACTATACTTATTACAAAAATTGCCTCTCTTCCACACTCCTGCTTTCTTCATATCAGTAGTATGAACTCTTGTATTGTTCTAAGGAAATGCCTTAGTGTATTACTTCTCAAAATATGCTCCTACTGAGATCTTAACACAATGAACTCCTATTCTATGTTTTCCAGAATAGATAGAGTCATTTTTACCTTGCTATATTAAGCATGAAATTTTCAGAATAATTCAAGAGTAATACACTGTTAGAATGAAACCCATTGAAACCATTGGGTGCAGCTGCCACCCATCATCTGAAATGATTGTGAAAAGCCATTAGAGAACCAGGCAACTGAAGTAATCACAATATCTAACATATTTCATCATAAATGTCTATGCAGAGGTGTGTGTTTGTTTTCAAAGCAAAGGCTATATGAGCCCCCTTGGGATTTTAGTGATTCAGGAAGAACAAATATGCATTGCTAATGTTTGAGAACATGACTATTTACCTGTACAGGAGAAATGCTAGTATGAAAAGGTGCTAGATATTTTTATTAATGGCTAAGGTCTGTGTCAAGCATGTCATTAGTTACCTGAAAAATACGCTGTTATGGGACTCTATATAAACTCACCTCATAAATTGGACGTAAATATCCTGAACATCAGAACACCAGCAAGGGAAATGGGGCAGCACTGAAATTGTCTTGTCATTTTTCACCTTCTCAAGGAAGTAGTTTGACATTTAAACAAATAATTTCAGATAGATAAAGGCAAGCCAAAGTTGTATTTAATCCTTTTTTTCTATTCACCTCTGTGTCCATGTTCTTAATTGTTCTTTACTTTTAGATGTGCTTTAAGAGTATTAACAATATTAACTAAAGATCAGTAAAAAAATCATAGAATCATAGAATCATAGAATGGTTAGAGTTGGAAGGGACCTTCAAAGGTCATCTAGTCCAACCCCACTGCAAGAAGCAGGGACATCCCTGACTAGATCAGGTTGCTCAGAGCCTCATCCAGCCTGGCCTTGAACGTTTCCAGGGATGGGGCATCCACCACCTCTCTGGGCAACCTGTTCCAGTGCTCTACAACTTGCATT
>WHYT01017089.1:47572-75757 GCA_009806455.1 Tetrax tetrax | reverse complement strand
TGCCCATGAGGTCCCTGAAGAGACTGAAGTCCGCCTTCCTGAAATCTAGGGCAGAGAGCTTGCTGTGCAGTTTCCTCGCCGCCCCGTGGATCTTGAACTCCACCGCGTCATGGTCACTGCAGCCAAGGCTGTCCGTCAGTTTCACGTCCCCCACCAGCCCCTCCCTGTTGGTGAACACGAGGTCCAGCATGGCACCCCTCCTTGTCGGCTCCTCTAGCGCCTGCAGGAGGAAGTTGTCATCCACGCATTCCAGGAACCTCCTGGACTGCCTGTGCCCTGCCGTGTTGTCTCTCCAACAGATGTCGGGGTGGTTGAAGTCCCCCATTAGGACTATTCCTATTTCAAACTTTTTCTCAAACTACTTTATTTCCAGTAATTGGCTTCAGACTATCATAAGAATGGTTAATAGTGTTACATTTCTACAAGTCCAGAGGAGGCCATGAAAGATGATCAGAGGGCTGGAGCACCTCTCCTGTGAGGACAGGCTGAGAGAGTTGGGGTTGTTCAGCCTGGAGAAGAGAAGGCTCTGGGGAGACCTTATAGCAGCCTTCCAGTACCTAAATGGGGCCTACAGGAAAGATGGGGAAAAACTCTTCAGCAGGGCCTGTTGCTATAGGACAAGGGGTAATGGTTTTAAACTAGAAGGAAGGAGACTCAGATTAGACATAAGAGAGAATTTTTTTTTTACACTGAGGGTGGTGGAACACTGGCACAGGTTTCCCAGAGAGAAGGTAGATGCCCCATCCCTGGAAACATTCAAGGCCAGGTTGGACGGGGCTCTGATCTAGTTGAAGCTGTCCCTACTTCTTACAGGGGAGTTGGACTAGATGGCCTTTAAAGGTTCCTCCCGATCCAAACATGCAGGATGTGCATCCTACAGTCATGGGTTTGACCATCTTTCTAGAGTCTATTTTTTATTATTGGGTAGTGCAGTTCAAATAAACAAATTCACAGCTTTTAAGTAATCCTTTTTCATGGATGCTAATAACTCCTGGCTGTCCCTGTGGTCTGATCCCTCATTCTTAGCTTCTTTTTGTTCCAATCTTGAATGCCTGATGTGGGACTCAGCATGGGAAGTTGCAGGCTGCTACTGAGGAAACAGTATTGTATTTGCCTGTGAACAAAATCTTTTAGCTCCTGGACTATTCTAGATTAATGTTTGGACCATGAAATTATATAGAGGAAATGATGGATATCTCCCTGGTAACTGTTAGAGTCATTTTATGGCACAAATTCTGATACCTGCACCAGTTTATATCTAGCTGCGTATGGCTCTATGAAGATAGAAATGGAGACACATTTTCATGACTAGATACCAAATATATGTATTTTGCTACCTCTGTTCCTTTGGAAATCTGCTGCAATACCAAACGGCACTTAAATCCAGCCATTGCCAATTCAAGTTCCTAAGTCAGTGGATAAGGCTTTTGCAAATTTAGTCTTTAATCTAGAGCTATGTCAGTACTTCACATTCTGAACTACATGTATTTATAGCAGGATAAATTAGTCAATGCAAAGCTCTTGTACTGACAGAGCTCATGCAATTTTAACATCTTCTGTAACTGTCTCAGAACTCCAGTTTCACTGAATCGCATCATGGTCTACAGTCAGCAAAACCACGTATTCTGTGGTAGAAATTGTAACCAATAGCCGTATATTACAGCATTGCAACTGCTAGTAACAGGCTGTAACCTTTGTAGCAATCGTATTTGTACACAGATGGCAGTTACAAGCAGTCAATCTGTGAAGAATGAGATATTTCTGACCCTAACTTTAGCCACACAGTGTAGAGAAAGGCCTGGTACGACAGTAGGAGGGGAGACACGGGATGTGGCATGCCATGACAAGAGGCGGGGCACAGACTTGGCACTAATGGCCCCACAGCTATAAACAACTCACCCATGGTCAATTGAAGAAATACAGAGCTAGAGCTGGGCAAAACTGATTTTAAGGACAACAAAGAGAAAAAAAAAATGTTCTACATCTATGTCTAATATAGATAAAAGCCACCTTATACAATAAACTAACATGTAATCTGGAGCTGTGATAGCAAAGAAAGAGGTATGTGTAAAAGTATGTTAGTAAACATATAAGACAAATTCACATGTCTTGTGGTTTTGTTTAGTGAGGGGGGCCTAAGGTGGCAGCTTCTGTAGGAAACTGCTGGAAGTCGCTCCCCTTTGTTCAGTGGACTCGGCCGGGCCTAGGGCGGACCTGCTGCTGGCCAAGGCCAAGCCAATTGGTAGCAGAATGTCCCGTGATAACGCCTCTGTGATAACATATTTAAGAAGGGGAAAACAGAAAAAAAAAAAAGAGAAGAGAAGATGTGACGAAGCTGAGCGGGGGTAGAGGCACAGAGTGGGAGGTTCAGGCCTCCGGGTCCTTGCAGGCCTCCCCCTCTGGCCTCTCGCCAGGCGGCCGACTGGGCCCGACTCAGCCCGGCCTGGCTGCAAGAAGTGGAGAGGAGATGAGATGGATGATGTGAAGAGATACTGAGAGGTTTCTGCCAGCCCGTTGTGAAGAATTTTTCTTGTGAGAGGTGAGAGAAACGGCTGCAGACGCCAAGGTCAGTGAAGAAGGAGGGGGAGGAGTAATGCGGCTCCTGGCCAAGATTCCCCTGCAGCCTGTGGTGCAGCCGATGGTGGAGCAGGTTGTCCCCCTGCAGCCCATGGAGGTCCACGGAGGGGCAGAGATCTCCCTGCAACCCGGGGAGGACCCCACACCAGAGCAGGTGGAGGTCTGAAGGAGGCTGTGGCCCATGGAGGGCCTGCTGGGACAGCTGTTCTGGAGGGACTGCACTCTATGGAAGAGACGACCCACGCCGGAGCAGTTTCACAAAGGACTGTGGCGTATGGGAGGGACCCCATAATGGAGCAGGGGAGGAATGCGAGGAGTTCTTCCCCCAGCTGTGAAGCAGCAGCGTAAAACAACACGTGATAAACTGACCACAACTCCCATTCCCTCTTCCTCACTGTGCCGTTTGGAAGGGGGAAGGCAGTAGAGATAATGTTAAGCTTGGGAAGAGGGAGGGGTGGGGAGGAGGTTATCTTGTTTCTCTGTCTCATTATCCTGCTAGTTTTAGAAATAAATGAATAGTTTTCCCCAAGTCAAGTCTGGTTTTGCCCGGGATTGTAACTTTAAGGGTTTCTCCCTGTCCTTGTCTCAAACCTCGAGCCTTTTTTCTTATATTATCTCTCCCTATTCTCTCAGACGGTGGGGGGAGTGAGACTGCGTAGTCTGGTCCCAATCCTGGCTGAACTATGACAACATGGATCCTAGAATGAGGAAGAAGAAACCATCAACATGGACATCATATTCTTCCCAGTAAAGGACTCCAGATGCTGAAAACCACTACCACCACCACCATCAGTGTGAAATCATCAACCTTAGGATCCCGAGGAGCAGCAGGAGGATTAATATAACACGAAGAAAAAGGGTAGAAAGAAAAAGAGTGTGGAATAATATTTGAAGCAAACACAAAAAGAGGACAAGGTATATCACTTTTCAGTCCGTGGGCTTACTTAATTTTTAAAACCATATTTGTCACTATTTAGCAAAAGGGATACTAATTCAGACAATAAAAACATTTTTACTTAAAGCAGTTGGGAAAAAAAGTGATAGGAAAAAAATCTAGGATAGAACATTCTAAATGGCGTAATGTTTTATTCTGGAGCAGTTCAAAGATCAACTGCTATGCAATGGCAATACATTATGTCTTTGACTGAGTCTTTATGACAATTACTCAAAATAAATAGCTTCATCTCCAAACCTGAGCCACAGCTGGAAACCAAATTAATCTGAAGGACAGCTTGCCAGTGTCTCAAGTTATATATTATTCCCAGCTTATTACCAAAATTGCCTTTATCCTTTTAATCCACATAATATTTTGTGCTATTTATCAAGCAAATTATTATTCATTGGTGTGACATGCATAATTTTAAGTAATTTACTGAGAGCTTGTTTTGCTTCCTCTCTTAATAAGAAGCTCAAGGTTTTGAAGAAAACATGACAAAGAAATCCCTAGCTAAATACATTGAAATTTTTCTCAGGTTGCCAAAGACCCATTCAGCATAGGGTAAATGTTTAGCTCCATAACCTTATCTAGTCTGAAATGTCCTAACACTGCCGTAGACAAAGCAAAGATTTCTCTTTATTTTCAAAAAGCTGGAAACAAAGTCACACTTTAATTGTTAAAAAAATCATCATAAGCAGAAAAAAGACTCAACCAAAATATTAAAGATTTCTCACTTCATTGTCAAAGAATTTAATTGGACAATGTAATAAGGTTCCCCTTTCACTAAAATACAGTGGTGAGAACCCAGATATCTTTTAAACAATGAATTTTTGTCTTCTACCCTCCCATCTTCTTTCTGAAAAGTTATCTTTGAAACCAGTAATTATGAAAGGAGTCCTATATCCTAAAGAAAACAGCAGGGAAGCTCTTTGATTATTTATTGAACATACTTTTAAAGAGGGTGATACTTTGATCATTTTCAAGGGTGATACCCATTTTCAAAGACTCTCCAACTCTGCATAAGAAGAACTGAGGACTTTGTTGTGATATTAAGGAACATTTTTTTCTCTAATGGTAGTGGAGTATTCAAGATCTGTAAATGCACTGGAGAAGAGTAGATATTGTAGTTCCAGGAATTTGTAGGTGTCACTTTTAACAGACATTTGCCTGACAACTTTGACATGAAATTGTTTACATTTGAACATCTGTAGAGAACACACTTGTCTTATCTATGCATATAATGCATTAGGATTTTGAGAAGGGTCCCAGACAACTGCTAATGGTCTTTAGGGTTTATGCAGTATTGTAACATATACATCTATGTTTATGAGGTTTCTTTTTCTCTGCTAGAATGAATTTGGGGTTATGCAAAGTATTTTGTGAGTTGAAAATTGCTAAATAAAGAGCTACACATAAGAGATAATAACAAACCTCAGTATAAGATGAATCTCCTGTCTTCAGCAACTTAGGAAGGACAATGATGGTAAACAAGTATGATTTACATCTGTTTCAGGCATTCATGGAATTTATAAAATTTTTTCCTAATTTCTAAACCATCTGATCGGTTCTTATTTGTTATTAGCTCTGAGAAATATTTCTTCTGAGATGCAGCAGCTGCTTCTGCTTCTTGTATAATATCTGATAATTGCACTGCAACCTCAAATGTGTTGGAGCTAACTTGAATAGAAGCTTCCAGCTGAGACCTTTGTCACTTCTCTGAAACAGTGTGTATGTGTGTGTGTGTTTCTAGGGGTGGTGATATCTTCTTTAATGCTGTGAATTTTAACATTTTGCTGGTGCTAAGGGAAAGAGGGCACACTGGACATCCAAAATACTCACAATCTTTTTCTGGGGATTCTAGAACTGGTGTAAGGAGCTTTAATAACCTCTAATCTGTTTAAAATTGAGACAAATTCTGCCAAAGCAAATCAAGGATGTGCAGTAGAAAACTTAGATGATATTCAAATATAATTCCAGAAGTGCAAAAAGACATCGGGTTTTTAAAATATTCCTTAGGCAAATTTGTTCAAAAAGCACAGCACCTTGTTAGTCAGACGTCCTGCTTCATAGCCTAACCTGTAACAGGCCTGTGGTTTTTTTTTTTGTTAAAATGTAATTTCTTATAGACATATTTGAAATACTTACAGGTATAGAACAGTATGATCTAATATCTACTGACATTAACTATGACAAAATCTACATTTTAAAAATAAATACAATAATTAAATTGTGCTCATTAGATGTTTGGCTGTACAGAACGATTTGTTTCAAAATCAGACTGAAGGATAAGAAATCTAGCACAAAATACTCACCACATATCTCCTCTATGATTTCAGAATCTCCTTCAGTTTTCTCTTCTTAGTTATCTTCAGCCTATTTTTCCAGTTCTTCTTAAATATTTATAAATTTAACTGAGCTATGACATTTTATTTAGAACAAATGCAGTTTAAAATGTGGTCTCTGCTGTTGTATCATCTCTGACTACACCAAACTAAGTGCTTGTTCACAAATTTCAGGAAGTAGAGTGAGTGCAGAGCATGTCAGCAAGGACAGAATTTTTATCAAAAAATAAATTGTTGTTATGATGGAGCCTAAGCATGTTTGTTTACTTATAAAACAAAATGCAGAAAAGGATTAAAAATTAATAGGTTTTGTTAAAATTTTTGAAAATTAGAGGGTTTTATTACATTCAATAACTAAATTTTTCTTTTATTTCCTCTGTCTCAAACAGCTATTTAATGAAGCTGAAGAGCTAAAAAGAATAAGTCTAAGACACAGATGAAGAGAATTAAATTAACAGGAGCAACTGATACCCCCTTTATCTAATACTAGTCTAGCCCTGCCAGTTATTAAGCAAGTTCTTTTAAGGTACTCAGCTACCTCTCCTCACACTATATTCTAGAATGAAGACTTTTGATTTTTGTGGTCAAGTATATTTAACAAAATGAGAAAAGTATGGACATTTTATAACTTGACGTAACCTCTCTTACGTGCCTAAGTGTGACTATATAAAAAATATTATGCGACTTTTTTTTCACCCTGTTAAAGAAGTATAATTTTCACTTTCTTTAGAGTATGAACAATACAAGATAAAAAAACCACATTTAATAAAATGCAATACACTCAAAATATACTGCATATTACCATATCGAAAAATGTCTAGTTCTGGTAGACTTAAAGTACTCTGATATAGAAGGCTTAAGTATGGTATTACAGGTCTTCAAGTTCTAATTGAGGCATTTATGCATGATAAAGTTAACAATGGGAAACAGCTGCTATTAGAAGTAAGCATGTTTATTAGGAGAAAGCAGACTGGTGTGAACCAAGGTGTGGTAGGTATTCTATGTGCATACTTAAGATAAATTTTATGCAGTCAAAATCAATCAAATGGTTATTTAATGGCCATTTTTAGAAGAAGCTGAGTCTTGGGCTAATACTGCAACCATATTGATTCATTTCACATTCCAAGAACAGCTGAAAAGGCAGCCCTTCTGGACAGTCCTTTGTTTGATGTTTTTCCAAGTCGTAATGGAAGCATTTAGGAATTTTGGAAAAACAACATTTAAACTGAAAACACTTAGAGTACTTAAGAACAAGAAATGGAATTGGAAATGCAGCATATAAGAACAGATTAAGAAATAATTGGCCAATTTGTGTTCTGTGCACTTTGCTATGTATACCTGTGCTAGATTTACTGTCACTCCTTTACATTATGACTACATATATTTTTTTTTTCCCCCAATAAATCCTTTACCTCAATTCAAACACATAGCTTGTCTGTGTAACTGTTTCTTTGATGCTGTGCATATCGGGAATTTGTCAGTAGAGCTGATAGAGACATCAGTTTTAAATTGAGAGAGAGAGCTGTCTAGTATTTTACTGATACATGTAAATTTCTGAAAACAGTTCCTCTGTGAAAAGAGGAACACTCCATCCATTTTACCTGTTCAGCATCCCAGTATCAGCAATTTGACCACTCAGGGATCAATAACAGAATGTCCAAATATGTGTTTGCATCTCAATCCAAATCTATATTTCACCAGAGTTATTACCATATTTTTTTCACTTCTCCCTGCAAGGTTCATTCTATCCAAATAGAGTGAGATATGTATTGTTTGCAGACAGAGGAAATCTGGGTCCAAATTAGTAGAGCAATACGACATTCTATTGTTCCTGTTTACTTTTTGTTTCTTCCACTTCATGTTTCATTTTCAATTCTAAATGGTGAAAGAATTTGAGATGAACTTTGCATGTGACTTCAGATGTGCATGCATTGTGTTTGGAAGTATTATAACACGAAAAAAAAAGAGTACATGAAAGACTGGTATGTACAAAAGCAAAGTAGCATAGTCAAAAGACTGTGTCGAATATTTGTCTCAACATTGTTGGAACATCAAACCACCACCTGAACAATGGAACTTGAATTAAGCCATAGGAGTCTTCCCATTATCTTGCAAGCCAACTCCTGTTGTCCTGCGAATCTGAATGCAGAGCTGATTCTTAGAAATTTAACCCTACACCCCGGCATGAGCCCAGAGACGGCAAAGGGCGTGTGTATCACCCGGTAATAGGCATGCATATCACCCCCAGGTGAGGGGTGCGGCTAGGAAAACCAGCTCTTGGAATACAATGAGTATGCAATGAAACGCACATAAAAGGGGAATACACATCAACGGAATCCACATCGACAGAGCCAACATCCACGGAATCAACATCGGAACCAACATCGGACAGATTGTTCCTCCATCAAGTGAACTGGACTGTCGGGACGCCGCAGCTCCGTAGTGGTAGCTGTTGCAACTGAAACTCTTTTCCCTCTTTCCTTTCTTTCTCTCTCTTCTCTTGCATTTGCCGACTTGTTCTCGGGTAAATAAAGCTACCTGGTGCTTGACTCCATTTTGAGTCTTAATTCTGTTCCCAAGAATACGAGCAAAACCTCGCTCCGGTGTGTGAGAGGTTGGTCTAGCCGCCCGTAGCCTCCCAGACTCATGTGAGGTCGGCAAGGGGGCCTTCCTCTCATCTCAAATGAGAGCGTGACAAAGCCCCAGTTCAATGCCATGTCAAGCAAAATTATTGCAGCAATGTAGCAAAACAATTAGACAGGTATAACTGCATTTGTGGACAGATACATTTGAAGTCAGCTAGCTTGAACCTGCTTGAGTTTTTCAAAAAGGATAACAATGGGCAAATTTACTTACACTTGCAAAAGTCTTAAAGCAATTATATTTTATTTAAAAGGATATGTGCCTAATTAGTATATTTGTCAAACAGTCAGTTTCTGACAATGAAAAACTGGACTGTAGTTTTGTCATGTAATGATATTTTTTCAAATTAAATAAATGTGCTTATCTGCAAATTCAGTTATGCCTCTTATTTTCTTCTAATTTTCATAAGAATGTAAATCCATTGTCATTTATGCAGTCATTGCTGTTTCACATAAATACAGGTTGGTGAATAAGCAAAACCACTCCATAAGTCAAGTTTTCTGAATAATTGTGACCTTTTTGTATTTGCAGTTTACATAGCAAATTTTTATATTCGTACAGTTTACATCTGTATTACATTCCCCTTCCCTGCAATGCGTTGCAGTGAAAGTCAAATAGGTTGGTATGGCAGCTTTTAAATAAGCATACAATTAATCATACAATAAAATTGGTTCCAAATCCACTGGAAAACTGAATTTACTACTTATCATATGTTTGAAGTGTAATTGAAGATATAACTCACCTCCTGTGTCATACAAGAGTTTTGTCCATGACATGTTTCTCTCTATCTATTTCATTCTAAAACCTGAAAAAGATCCTGAGACTTCTTTATTTGGAAGTTGAGAGAACTATTCCTTCTTACAGGCAAGCAGAAGCAAACGAGCTGAGGTAATTTTTTCAGACTACTCTATTTTCTCCTACAAGTTCCTACAAGAAAGTTATTCATTGGAAGGTGCCAGACTGTAGCCCAACAGATGGGCAACAATCAGGGGAATGGTACATCCCATGTTGACTTTGCTAACCATAGACCACACAGAAAAAAGATAAGTTGCATCCAGAGGACAAATGGGCTGGACATCAGTCTATCCAAGGGAGGTGATGATTGTCTTGGCTTCATTTGTTTTGTTTTGTTTTCTTTCTCTCGTATTCTACTTCTTCTTCACTTATTACATTATTTTAATCTTGACTCTCAATTTTTCTTGCTTTTACTCTTCCTTTGCTCTTCATCCATCACTTGGCAGGGAAAAAGGGGAGTGGGCAAGCTGTGCTTTTTACCTCCCTACTGGAGCTAACCCAGAACAGTGTAAGAGAAGTCTGTGAGCTTGAAAACTTCCAATTACAGACTTAGCCAAATACAAAATGTTAAATTCCAATGCCCATATATAATTTCCAGTGTTGTTATACATCCATACAGCATTCAGAGATGTCAGAAATTCAGAGACGGCTGCAAAAGCCTTTGAAAAGTTTATTCTGACACCTGCAGATTTATGGCTTCCTATCTGCTGTGGAGTTGAAAACTCAGGTTTTGACCTCTCAGACCTCTCTTGTTTATTTTGCCAAATACATTCAGATGACAAAAGGAAGGAAAAATGGCAAAGCTCACCTTCATGGAGTGTAATGAGTAGAGCTAATCTGCAATAATTTATTCTCTACTATGTTATCAGTTTTCAGCCGTTGTCCCTTGTTCCAGAGGGTCAATCCTCTGTTCTTGGTCTTTAGCAGAAACAGCATAACAGGTGAAGAGAGCAAATTAAAATTAAAGTGACCATAGGTACTTGTAATAATGTTATTAAGACTTCTCTCTTTTTTTTTTTAGTAAAAATAATAAAAGCTGTTTTAGTTTTCAGCAAAAGTTATAAAGTTCTAGTTTTAAGAGCTATTGTTTCAGGTAGCAACTGAATAGCAACTCTATTGCTAAATGAAAGTCATATTCTTATGCATGAATAAAATTCCCACACTATAGATTACTGGAGAAGACTTGGTGGCTTCATGAAAAATGATAGGTTTTGAATTACAAAATGTTACCCGATTCAGTTTGGAACACAGCAGGTTTTATTGTCATCTCAGTACCACCTGAATGTAATTAGAAAGTTGACCGAGACACCTATGTTTAAAAAGATATAAACTAATGGAAATCCATGGTAAAAAATTCTGTTGAAAACAACTTCCTTCATCTCAACTGTTTTCCCTACTCCTTTTCATCAATAAAAACCCTCTGTGAACTAATCTTGTTCTCTGAGGAGGTTGCCTGGACACACTGGTATAGGGAATGCAAGGCAAAGCTGAGGGAAAAATTTAGAAGATTACATAGATGAGCTGGAGAGTAAAAGGGCTCTTTTTTACTGAGCGAAATTGGGGCACAGGTAGAGGTCAGAGAAAGAACTTATCAGTAGTGAAAGCAGAAAAAAAAAATCAGTTATGAAATGTAGTTGAAAATTATACAAGAATTTACTCTGAAGTTGAACTGATGGGATGGGCTTGAAACACTGAAAGGAAATTAATGTAAAACAAAAGCAGGTATACCCCACTGTGACCTCTAAATCCTATTTGTATTTCAGTCCTGTAAGATGTTTGAAGTGTAATTGAAGATATAACTAACATGCTCATTTTCAGTCTCCAAACTGGTTGCCATAATAAAGGAAAATTTTTACTCCAGCTGTAATGAATGCCATTTTAATATTCCTTTCAATGTTTATTTGGGAATTATTTTAGGGTCAGCTTCCACCGGCTCCCCCCTGCCCTCCCAGTGTTTTCTTTCCTCAACTGAAAAAAAAAAGTCCAGCTAATATGTGTGAAAACAAAAACAAAACTAAAAAATTAGGGAAAACAATCAAAATAGGCATAACTAAAATGAATACAAAGACTAAAATAGGAGTTATATCTGCAGCTAAAAAAATAATAAAAGAAGTAATTTAATTCACTTTAGATAAGCATAGATAAATTCAAACAAATTCCTATTGTTTTTCACAAACAGGAAATAACTTTAAATATTTTGTGAAATTGTCAAGAAGCTTTCACTACTTTTGCTTTTGCCATTACCTATAACATCAGACTCTCTGCTTGTAAAACTGATAAGAGATTTAGACAAGAATGAAATTCTAAATTAAACTTTTTTACTTAACTATAAGTATTTTCTGTTTTCGCAAGAAATCTTAACATTTTTTATCTCCATTTAGCTCTCTTTATTAGTAGCTTATACCATAATACAAGATAGGTAGCCTATAAAAATGTTATCTTTTTGCTCAGAGTTTAAATTAGTAGCTATACCAAAAGAAAATCCTTTAGCTGGATATGAGTAGGGTAGGGAAAAGGTGAAATCAATGAAACATTAAAAGTTGCAATCTCTTTATGTCACGTTTTATGACCTCATCACACAGATCCCCAGGCTCATCATTCTCTACATTTCTTTGTTAATGGAATGGCCTTGATCAGCCTTTTTTCTACATTATCATTTGAACTGGTGTATTTTACAGTATAGCTTTGTAGTCATCTCTAGTTGTTACGGTTATAGTAGTAATGAAATCCATATGATGCCATTAGCAATCTATATAAAATCTGTGCATTCAAGGTCAGTTCAGAGTCCTCAAAACAGTGATAATTAAATCAGTTGATTTGTAACAACTTTTTTTTTTTGTATCCAGAACTTACAGAAGAATGTTGCACATTGTCAACAACCCACAGAGGACTAGGTTCATCATTTTAGAGGTTCATTTATCAGGCAAATGTCTAGAAGACCTGACAGCTCTAGATCCTGAAGAGAAGAACTGCAAGCTGATTTTGAGCACAGCTGAGCATTCTTGACAGAAAAAGAAGTCATTCAGTTTTTCTTACTTTTGTTCAAAACTATGTTTACTATGGCTTTTTTTTTATCTGCACTGCAGATTATATTTAGATTTTTCATCAAGTAAAGATATTCTGCTGATGGCTTAGTAACTCAATTTAGAAGTACTACAGTTTGTCACATGGAAAAAAATAATTTGACATAGACTTGACTGTTTTTTCTTCCTCATGAAATAAGCTCACACTAATAGTGTTAGGATATCCCAGAATTGATAGCAATTTATCTAATGGCTTCAATAGAACAATGGAGCTATCTATAGCTGTAGTTAAAAATCTCCAAGAATTTGAAATCTACTGTTATGGAAGCATATCTTTGTCCAAGGGATTGGCAACCAAACTGGACTTTTCGCTTTTTCTCTCCTTTACATTGCTTTGCATGATGTAGGTGGAGTCATGACTTGCCTAAACACATTTTAAACATGCCTCCAAAATTTCTGAGGTGTCTGAAATATAGTTGCATGACTCCCATTGTCTTAAACAGGAAATACCTTAGCAGCCTCTGTGTAGCACTTGGTAACACATAGGCAAAGGATTTGGGTCTTAATATATTGAAAAAGAAATATATACGGGCAGAGGTATTCTCATTCCAGACTATTTTCCTTCCATGAATTTAATGCAAGTTTTACCATTAATTTCAATATCTGGAAAAACAGATCTTCATTAACCTTGAGTCTGAGGAACACGTCAGCTACTGCCATGACAGCTAGGGCATTTTAGTAGGATACATAAGCCATGCTGATACTGTTTCATATCTGAGTACGTTCGTACCTGAGGGTTTGTTGGTTTTTTGTTTGTTTGGAGGGAGGGAGGGAGGGAAAAGAAGTAAATTTTCTTAGAGGAAGAAACATTGCCACTGTTGTCCCAATGACACATTTCAATCTTCACATTTGGATTTCTCTAGACCAGATTCAGGCTATATCATAAGTTAGACAAACCTGAGCATCATCACCAGAGCAAAACAAATATAAATGACATACCTACATTTTGACAGCATCTTCTGATGCAATTGATAGTTTATTAGCATGCAACCTCTCTGGCCATAATTAAGCAGTTCAACGAACTGATCTTTCTGAGTCTAGATATAATAATTCTTCAAAACATATCTGGGAAAAAAAAAAAAAGAAAGAAATAATGCACAATTATTATCTCCCTTTTGTCTTAGGCATGCAGCAGCTTCCTAGTAACATATTGGGCCATAAAAAGTTTGGCTGCTTTCCTCTCCCCTCAAATTATATTAATCAAATTCTGGACATTTATTTGATTGTCTGAAACTGCCACATCAAATGATTTTGAAGAAATCTTCTAAAGGATCTAGCTTATGTTGTGAGGCTTGGAAATTGTTAAACTTGCTTTTAAGTGAATATCAGAATAGAACATATGAGGGGCAATCTGAAGAAAGTAAGCTAAGTACAAGTAAGAAATACAGGTAATTAAGAAATTAAGTCAGGAACGTTCATCTCTTGTCTCAGGACAAGCAGTGCCTTATCAATAACTCTCCCCTTCAGAAGCCTGCTAGCCATTAACCACTGAAGTTCATTTCCCTGAAGAGACTTCTGCAGGAAATTATGTTGGTAATACAGAAATTCACTGGAGGTAAAAACTTCATAAACTCATTTCACAAGTGTACACGGAGCAAGGACCCAAGGATTAAATTAACTCTATGCTGTCTATACAAAAAAAACAACGTTATTTCTCAAATAAACTCCTTAAAACTAATGGTTTTAAGAATGGCATACAGTTGTCAAACAATAATATTCAGTTGCTCTCAACATGAGCTCTGTTTAAACTCCAAACTTTTCAGTGACCAGGATATCCCCAGATTCGTCCAGTCCCATAAATAAAATCACTGAAAAAAAATAGTTAAATGAAAACGTGTATTTGTTGGTGGTTATATGAAGAGTTAATCTTAGTGCTTCACAGAAAGTACTTATCAAATGTCACTGTATGAAAGACACCTCGGTTAAGCAACAATGACAATGAGAAAATAGTGATATTATGTGGTGGCTCTCTGACAGTACTGTTATTTTCAATTCAATATCCCAAGTATGAATACTACTCCAGTTGCCTCAAACTTGATGTCAGTTATCTCCTTTCAGTAGATGTGACAAAGCAAATCAAACAGTGCCTTCTTCTCCATAGAGGGGAAGTTTATTTGTTGTAATCTAATCTAACTTTTTTTTTTTTTTATTGGTAACTCTGTCCTCCACCATCAAAACAATGACAAAATAAACTGAAATATCAGTGGAAACTTTATATTAAAATTAGCCTTCTCATAAGACTTTGTAAAGAAAGGAAAATGTAATAACATTACTCATAAAAACAGAAAATTGTGTTTGTGATACTTCTGCAGAAATCCATTGTTCCAGTAAACAAGGGTACTGAAACCAAGTAATGAATAAATCTTAAGTGAGAAAACATTAAAAGATATCCTAAATTAGTATAAAGCACAGGAAAAAAACAATTGGTGTTGTTGATTGCTTCAGAGACTTTTGAAACAATTTATTAAATCCAAAGAGATTCAGTCACCATTTACATGGTGCTGTCCCATGTCTTTCTTGCTTTAAATTTGCCTCACATACAATGCTGTTTTCTTCCCCAGGAAATGCTTCTTGGATGTGACAGCACTGCTTTGGATGTGACAGCCTTTAAAGTCTGTCAGATTTTGTAGAGACACTAGCCTAGAAGAACTATGATTATAGAAAAACGTGTATCTAAAACTATATTAATTAGGTTTTTACAAAATCTGGATGCTATATGCATGTTAATCAATAGACTTTTCACCTGACAGTGGTCATGGATCACATTGTACTGGAGAAAGTCTTGAGGCTGATCAGGACTTCCAATGCCGGATGGGATAAAAAGGTAAGTCTGGAAGAACTTTCATCCCAGCTATGGCCAGGGAAAAGAGAAAACTTATCAGAGAAGCCCAGGAGATGGCACCCGGAAACAAGGAAGGATTGTGATCAAGACACAAAGTAAGCCTACGCATGGCAAGACGACTGAATGGAGCAAAACAAAAGTCTTTAGTGTGCAACAGCTGTCAGTCCTGAGACTCTCTCCTCTTTGTGAATTTATATATAAATCTGTTTTCAAATCTGTGTTTTTCTAAGTGCTGCATTTTACATCAAAGTACTCAGCAGACTGGAACCAAGCAGACTGTGCAAGACATTGGGAATTTTTGTATGTTAATGAGAATGTCGTTATGTAAGATGGTGACCAGTGGGTCTCATAACAGAGTGAACACTCACAGAAGAGATGATGAAGGGACCTTATGAGGCCACAAAGGAAGTCAAGCACATGGATCTGAATATAAGGTCTGAACAAGGAAGTCTTGGGAGAGTTTTAAGGCCACTGCAGAGCTCCACAAAAGCTGTGACAAGGCTAACAAAATGTACTTTCAATGCTGATAGTACACCTGCCATTGCTCAGCTGTCATTTAGTGACTCCAGATGTAGCCCATCATTGATTTTTCTGTCTAGTTTCTTTAACCAGAACACAGCGAAGAAAAACCCTACAGGTATAAACTAGTCTACGGCATAAGAGTTCAGCTAGGCTCCTTCATCTTGCACCACCTTCAGTAAGAGTTGTGACCAAAACGGCATCAACAATCTTCCTGTTGATCCTTGATGCATAACAACAACATGAGGCTGCAATTACTTGGTAACCACTTCATGTAGTTAGTGTTCTTAAACTACAATTTTCACTAAATAGTATGTAACAAAATTACAATTTCTCAACAACAGTGAATTAATTATTTATGAAATTATTAATTATATATGAAGCAGTAAGGACAATAAAAATTAAATCAGTCTTATAAATATCTTTCCAGTTTTAGAGTTAGTGAAACTTGCTGTTATAAAAAGCATTTACAATTATGAAAGAAGAAATTACACACTCTCAACAAGGTCACCCATGGCCATATCTATACTGAAGAGCAGTACTTTTCTGTAGATCTCACCTTCTTATCCATTTTATACTTCCAGTTCTACTGACAGTTTAATGTCTTCTCTTCGGAACTCTACACTCAGGTGATACTGAAAAATTTTATTAATGGTTGTCTTGTCAATCTTTTTTTATACATATTCCTTATCTCATCTTTATTGCTTATGAAATTGTATCACTGCACTTCTGGTCGTCTGTCTCACAATTGACTCATTATGTTGTCTAGCCAGATAAGTACTAATCAAGAATATCAGATACTTTGAAATGAAGAAACACCAGTGAGTTATGACTACTGACACTGTTTGAGGATCTGGTTTGCTTCAACTCAGTTCAGGTTGTTTTAGACACTGTATGAATTCCCTTCTGCATATCTATCTGCAAATCTGAGAGTCTTTAGCTCTCATAATGGGCTTGCAAGGTAAGGCATTTGCATCAAAATCACAATAAACCATACAAATAAGCCACAACAAAACATGTTAGTAGCTTAGATGCACTAGAATTAAAACTACAGCTGTAGAGAGAACAAGAGCACTCCACGCTTCTTGATTTCTGTGAACTTTTGAGAGACTCCTAACCTTAGTTCTTTAAAATACGAACACTGACATATCTTTTTTTTCCTTTTATTTCTTCTTTTTTTTTTCTATTTCAATCTGAACATATGTGTTTATGTATATTTTGAACACTCAGTAGTTCTAGTAGACTTTCTACTATAGGCAAAGGTGGTATTTAATGCTGGTCAAGATATCACACTCATTTCATCTTCTGAAATTTTATTTTTGATTAACTAAGTAGATATGGCTAAAAACTTGTCCTAATTAATAATACAAGAAGAGCATGAAAAATTTAAAAGAAAAATTGAAAAAAAAAATGTATGCATGTAAGTAATCCTTCTGATTTTTTTCTTACAAGATACTGTATGGTCCAAATACAAGCCTGTCTTTTGTTGCCCTTATATTTCTGCTTCTAAGACAGGAAATGTTCAGTGTTGATTTATTCAATGATGGACAACAATTAATTCATCACACACATTCCAGCAACAGTATCAAAAAAGCTCTTAATTTCTTTTTCATTTTTCTCCCACAGATGCACCTATAGTTAGAAGACCACATCACAGGCTTGGCCAAGTACCTCACATGGATGGGGAAGGAAGGGACCCTCCACCTGATGTCCTGTTCATCAGGGACATCTGTCCTCATGGATGTCACTTATTTCTGCCAGGTTCTGAAAATTTGAATATTCCAGGAGAAAAGTCCTGGAATTTCAACTGTTTGCTATTCACCAAAATGTGAATAGCTTAAAGATGGCTTAAAGAGAACCTTTTTTCTCTTTTTCTCTTTTCGAGATTTAAACTTCTTAAAAACACTTAGGATCTTTCAGAACAATGTTTCAATTCAGGACAGCCAATATTAGAAATAGACTTAATAATAGTTGTTTGTTTACTTTTCACTTAAGCCAAAAGGACTAAAACACAAAGGTAAATGTTTAAAATGCGTACAAGTATTGTAAATCCCAAACATTTAGATATCATGAATCATACTACTGAAATCACAAGACTGAAAGTATTTACTGCTTGTCATCTAAACTTTCAATCTTTGAAAGGACATAGCTTGTCCCTTGGATTAGTGAGATTCACTCACGTTGTTAATTTTCTTGAATTCACCCACAGGAAAGCAACACAGCTGGTGAAAAGACTGGAAGGCATGCCCTGCGAGAAGTGTTGAGGACTCTGGGTTTGTCTAGTTGGAGAAAAGGAGGCTGAGGGGGAACCCTCATTGCTCTCTACATGTTCCTGCAGAGGGCAAGAGGAGAGGGAGCTGCTGAGATCTTCTCCCTGGGATCCAGTGATAGGATGTGTGAAAAAGGCTCCAAGTCATGCCAGGAGAAGTTCAGACTTGATGTAAGGAAACACTTCTTTTCCCGAGAGGGTGGTCAAACACTGGAACAGGCTTCCTAGAGAGGTGGTTGATGCTGCCTATCTGTCAGTGTTTAAAAAGCATTTGGACAATGCCCTTAATAACATGCTTTAAATTTTGGTCAGGCAAGTTGGACTAGATAATAGTTGTAGGTCACTTCCACCTGGAACTCACCTCTCCCTCTCCCTCTCCTCTCCTCTCCTCTTCTCTTCTGTTCTCTTCCTCTTCTCGTCTTGTCCAGTCTCGTCTCTTCCCTCTCTCTTTCTCTTTCTCTCTCTCTTTCTCTCTCTCTCTTTCTTGTTTATGCTGTGCTGCACTAGTCTCTCATCCTAAAAAGCACAAAAAAAATATTGACTCCTGGAGCCACTATTTACAAGGACACTTTCCTAGTGCTCTTTAACTCCTGATGAGCAGGGACCAACTTTGAATCTTGCAGTTTTACTGCCTACTGAGACAACTGTACTGGGTTTGCGTGGCAATGTTTTGGTAGCTGGGAGGCTACTGAGGTGGCTTCTGTGAGAACCTGTTAGAAGCTTCCCCTACATCCTGTAGAGCCAATGCCAGCTGGCTCCAAGACAGACCTGCCACTGGCCAAATCTGAGCCCATCAGTGACTTTGGCAGCACCTCTGGAATAACATAATGAAGAAGGGGAAAAAAAACCTAACCAACTGTGTACCTGCAGCAGGAGAGAGGACTGAGAATATGTGACAGGAACGGCTGGAGACACCAAGGCCAGTGAGGAAGGAGGAAAAGAGATGCCTCAGGCACCAAAGCAGACATTCACCTGCAGCCTGTGTTGCAACCCATGGTGAGGCTGGCTGTCCCCCTGCAGCCCATGGAGGCCCACGGAGGAGCAGAGATCTCCCTGCAGCCCATGGAGGACCCCACATTGGGGCTGGCAGAAGCCCAAAGAAGGCTGTGGCCCATGGAGGGCCCACACTGGTGCAGGATCCTTGCAGGACCTGTAGCTCTGTGGAGAGAGAAGCCCACACTGGAGAAGGTTTGCTGGTAGGACTTGTGACCTTGTGGGGGACCCACACTGGAGCAGTCTTTTCCCGAAGGACTGCACCCCATGAAAGGTACTTACATTGGAACTTCGCAGTTCATGAAGAAAAATAATGAGAAAGATGGGATTTTCCACATAAGAAAGATCAAGAACTCGAAAGGAATATCAGGGACTTAGAATATATAAAAACCTTGAAATGAGAGGAAAGGACATTATCTTGACTACCTTGAGGCAAATCAGTCCATCACATGACTTTGTTATGTGGTCCCAAAGAAGTTTCAACGATATCAGAAGGCTGCAGTAGTCGTTCATGTTGATGACTACTGACCCAAGTAGGTTGAAAGCCGACCCAAGATTAGCAATCTTTCTTGTAATGATTAATTAATTATAAAGTTTTCACACTGGATGGAGGTAAATTTGTCTTGATTTAGGCAAGTCAAGAGCTATCACCATTTCTTTTTTTTTTCTAGATATTTTAAATTAAACAGTTAGATTGGGCTTCAGTTTTAAATAGTTTCTCCCTTTTCTCAGTGTCAAAGAGTACAGTGAAATCTCATTATAAAGACAGAAAAAAAAATAATAGCATTTACATTGCTCATTTACCACAAAGCTAACATAATTACTCTACAAATATAAATAAGTTTTTTCAGATCACTCATCCTGGGCTGTAAGAATAGGACCATCAACTTCTGTATGGTCAGGAGCAAGTGCAAGGTTTTCAACAGCAAAGTTCAGAAGTCAATTGAATGACATTTGAATTTTTGTGAGGATTTTGACATTCTGAGTTAATTTCCAAAGTGACTAAGGTACAAAGGTCAGCCTTTGAAAACTATTAATTTGACCAAAGCTCTCCTAGCTAACTCCTTAGTCTTTTAAGAGTCAACAGAACTCCGACTTCCTTTACTTGGGCACTTTTGAAAATTGTGCTACAAATATTATGAAATTAAAACATGAATATTGGAGGTAGGAATAATTTCCCAATATTAACTTCATACATTTCAAATAGTGAAAGTGTCAAAAGACTATTTAGTATTTAATGACAAGCACATATGTCAGTCTTCACACAGCTGACTGAACAGACTTCTGATCTGGTGACATTTCTACTGTACTGCTAATAAATCATTAAAAAAAAAAAAAATCCTACATAGTGAAATACATTTCTCCCTCCTTCCTGCTCTCCAGAGGATTAAGTACTTTCCAAAATATTTTCTTCCACAAATGGGTAAAATCTATCTCTAAGCCTATAGAACAGATGATTTTTTCACAATATTAAAAAATAGAAAGTGTGTTACAGACATTTTAAGTTTCTTGTACAAAAGGTAAGTATTTGTCCACAGTAAAATAAAGATTTCTTTATATAGCTTTTCTACCTCATATTCACATTAGTCAGGGAAGCATCCAGCCTACTACAGCTACATGTGTATCATCTACTCCCTGCTAGACAGAAAGATTTTATCAGAAAAAGTGGTATCTTTGAAACAAATTAGCAATTAGACCTGAACAAATGTTAGGGAAAAAAAATGTGAAAACCACTTGTATTTCCAAAGAAAACTTACCATATTCTGGAATATTTGATGTCAGTTTACTTTACTTCAGCTTTTAACTTAACAACAAAACATTAAAAATTATGCAAATTTAGGGAAATAACTATTTCTTGATATAGTTTTTCTTGAATCTGTGATAATTAGATATTAAAATAATGTGTGCAATACTACTGCTTTTGATTAGACGAAATATCAATGTAGTTAGCAGCATTGGTACCTTATATTGTAGATAAAGATGCAAATGTGAATTTGTTGTCAGTCAGTAAGACAAGGAATTTGCAAGCATTACTAATTAAACTGGTTAGCTGTATAAGCCAAAATTCTAATTGTAAAATGTATACTTATAGCTTGAATGATTTGAAGATCTCTTGAAAATCAGGAATAATTTAGAATAATTAATGTGACTGAGAATTTTGAGAGATGCTTATAGTCAATTTGCTCAGTGAAAAAAAAAAAGAATCAGTTTGTTGTGTATTCCTATATTTTTCAGTTTCTCTCTCTCTTCAGCTTGTGTCAAATTCCAGTTAGTTTATTTTCATTTCCAGTGTAGTCTAATATTAGAAAATAAAACAACAGATATGGGTATAACGAAAAGCAGTTTTAGGAAGATTATCTTATCAACAGATGTTCTGGGAAATAATCTAGATACTTCTACTTTCTTTGAGTCTGGTAAAAGTAATGTATGTACTATGTAACTAGCCAGACCTCGTGAACATAAGGGAGTTTATTTGCTTAAGCAAACAGAGCCAAGGTTCTGCTACATTATTGGTCCTTCTGGGAATACAGAACGTACAACATATCCACATGTAGTTTTTGAACATGACTGTTCCTGGGAGCTTCGTGAACAGAAATAACTAGAATTTTTAGTATCTTTATCATGAGACTGTTTTTTAATGAACAATTAATTAAGTTTCAGTGCAGACATCTAAGGTTTATTATTGGCATCAGAAATCTCACCTGCTGAAATAAATATGCCTTTCATGACTATTTGTACAAATTATGACAGCATGCATAAATATTTTTTGTTTGAATGCCGACACTTTAAGGACAATTTTAAAGGAATGTTTATGTCAAAGGAACAGCATGAAAAATTTGCCCTTATTTTATAGTGTGACAAAGTAATCTAATGCACATTTCAATTAGCTCTAAACAACATATAAATAGGCTTAAAATCTCACTATAGGTGACATAATGTTCTTGAATATATAAACAGAGACTGGAGGAATTCTGTGTTCTTTGAATACATAGAATCATAGAATCTTGGAATAGTTAGGGTTGGAAGGGACCTTTAAAGGTCACCTAGTCCAACCCCCCTGCAAGGAGCAGGGACATCTTCAACTAGATCATGTTGCTCAGAGCCCCGTCCAACCTGGCCTTGAATATTTCAGGGGATGGGGCATCCACCATCTCTCTGGGAAACTTGTTCCAGTGTTCCACCATCCTCAGTGTAAAAAATTTTTTCCTGACGTCCAATTTGAATCTGCTTCCTTTTATTTTAATACCATTACCCCTTGCCCTATCACAACAGGCCCTACTAAAGAGTTTCTCCCCATCTTTCTTATAAACTCCCTTTAGGTACTGGAAGGCTGCTGTAAGGTCTCCCCGGAGCCTTCTCTTCTCCACGCTGAACAGCCCCAACTCTCTCAGCCTGTCCTCATAGGAGAGGTGCTCACGCCCTCTGATCATCTTCGTGGCCCTCCTCTGGACCCTCTCCAACTGGTCCATGTCCTTCTTATGTTGGGGGCTCCAGAACTGGACACAGTACTCCAGGTGGGGTCTCAAGAGAACGGAGTAGATGGTCAAAATCACCTCCCTTGACCTGCTGGCCAAGCTTCTTTTTATGTAGCCCAGAATGCAATTGGCTTTCCGAGCTGCAAGCATGCATTGCCAGCTCATGATTGACAAGACAACTGTTTGTGTACGAAGTGATCTTCAGGGATCTACATACAAAAATATACTGGAAATTATGAAGGACTTGTAGAATTACAAGAATATTCCAGAGCCCAGAAAATTGTCCATCCATGAGGAATACTAGACCCTTCTGCTTGGTCTACTGAAAAAGAAAACGGCAAACCAAAATCATCTCTATATAATAAATATTAGTAGAAGTTATCAATTCATCTGTAAAATTGTTTTAAATTGTTGCCTGACAAAATGAAACAAGGTTCAAAGTTTTTATCATCAGAATGCTTGCCTGCAGAAGGAATTTACTGAGGTATGTTGAGTTATGCATTATTTTAAATATCTGAAAGATTTTTAATATTCTTTAGAAATATTAGCCCTATGTCATGAAAATATATTCCCAAATACAGGTCGAAATTGTAGGTCCTGTGTTAAGCATATTAAGTTTCCTAATAACAGCAATTACTTCTTCCATTAATACCTATGAACCCATTAACACAACCCACAAAAAACAAAACTCAGCCAGAAATGTTGCATAGTAGCATAATGATTGCTGCATTCTTCAGATATGCTAGAGTGTTTTAACTTTTGAGCAGGAAGACTTTATTAACCCAAATCTTACAAAAGTTGTCAGAATAACTGTGGGTTTTGAACAGCATTGAAATGTTTTCTTTGTCATAATATCGACTATTTCTCCTTGCCCAAATTGATTACATGGAACACCATCAGATGATGCTAGTAACCATACCTCTTTTACATGTCATTGAATGATCATAAATTTTCCTTATTACTCCGTAAAAAGAAAGCTCTCAGGTTAAAATTACAGCTATTCTTACTTTCACAAAGAATAAAACCTACACAAAACTGGTTTTGTCTGCCTTCCATGATTTCTGAGAAAGCATGAACTTAGTGGTTATTAAACAACTGAAAGTGATTGTGATTAAAATTTATCCTTTTCTAGAAACAAAAAAAAAATCCTAATTCACTTGCACGCTCACTATTTCTACTGCATATCATTTTGCACATTCTTTGTGATATGTTGCAGTGAAAAATATATGCAATAACTTATCAACCATTTCATTATCATTAGGAGCTAGCAAGAGTAACCAGAGTGTGAAGTGGTTTAGTTTGTAACAGCAACAAAAATCTCCACACATTTATATGTAAAGAGGTCAGATAAATAAAAACTGATGAAACAAAAGCGCACTGTCTAAAAGATGGATGGGAAAAAGAAAAAAAAAATATTTGCAACCTTTGGGATAAATACAACCCTCGCAGAACTTGCTTCAATGGTCAGGAAAGGATCACCAGGGACTGATATCAACATAAGCTTTTAAAGTACATTATCTTAGTCTCACTCTACTGGTTATTCTTCCTGCTTTGAGCGGGAGAAACGCAACTATTGCAAGATAAACAGAATGTTTTGTGATGTGTCGTAGTTTAGCCCCGATCCGGACCAGACTACGCAGTCTCTCTCTCACTCCCCCCACCCTCCAAGAGAATAGGGAGAGATAATTTAAGAGAAGAGAGATAATTAAGAAAAAACGACTCAAGGTTTGAGATAAGGACAGGGAGAAATCCTTACCGTCACGGGCAAAAACATACTCGACTTGGGGAAAAACTATTCATTTATTACTACAACTAGCAGGATAATGAGACAGAAAAACAAGATAACCTCCTCCACCCCTCCCACTTCCCAAGATTAACATTATCTACCTTCCCCCTGAGCGGCACAGGGGGGAAGAGGGAATGGGAGTCGCGGTCAGTCCATCATGCGTTGTTTTACACCGCTGCTTCACAGTTGGGGGAAGAACTCCTCACATCACTCCCCTGCTCCAGTGTGGGGTCCCACCCATACGCCACAGTCCTTCATTAAACTGCTCCGGCGTAGGTTATCTCTTCCACGGAGTGCAGTCTCTCCAGAACGGCTGTCCCAGCAGGCCCTCCACGGGCCACAGCCGCATTCAGGCATCCACCTCCCCCGGTGCGGGGTCTTTCACGGGCTCCAAGCTCCAAGTGGATCTCTGCTCCTCCATGGACCTCCATGGGCTGCAGGGGGACAACCTGCTCCACCATGGTCGTCACCACAGGCTGCAGGGGAATCTTGGCCAGGAGCCACATTACTCCTCCCCCTCCTTCACTGACCTTGGTGTTTGCAGCTGTTTCTCTCACAAGAAAAGTTCATTCTTCACAACGGGCTGGCAGAAGCCTCAAAAAAAGCCTCTCAGGATCTCTTCACGTTATTCATCCCATCTTCTCTCCTCTCCACCTCTTGCAGCCAGACTGGGCTGAGTTGGGCCCAGTCGGCCGCCTGGCGAGAGGCCAGAGGGTGAGGCCTGCAAGGCCCCGGAGGCCTGCGCCTCCCCCTCTGGGCCTCTGCCCTTGCTCAGCTTCGTCACATCTTCTCTTCTCTTTTTTTTCCTGTTTTCCCCTTCTTAAATACGTTATCGCAGAGGCGCTATCACGGGACATTCTGCTACCAATCGGCTCAGCCTTGGCCAGCAGTGGGTCCGCCCTAGGCCCGGTCGAGTCCAGTAAACAAAGGGGAGTGACTTCTAGCAATTTCCTACAGAAGCTACCACCTTAGGCCCCCCTCACTAAGCAAAACCACAGCAGATGGTAGTGTATTACCTTCATTTCCATGCTTCTCACAGCCCTGCTCTCCAGAAGCCTCAGGTTTTCAGTCCCTGATCTCTTCCCTTCACTTCTGCAATTCTGTGTCAAGGGATAACACAATACCAAATGCAGAGACTGCAACTTACTGCCTTATAAAGAAAAAACTGATCATCTCCAGGTTCTATATTAAGGTCTTGTAGCCAAAATACTGAAAACTAGGCACAGGCTTAAGAATTTTGCTGAATTGAGCCATGTATAGAATTTGACTCTACAAAGGTTCAGTTTTCATAAATATCTTTAATGAAAAAATATGATAACAGGCAAAACATTATTCTTTCAAAATGAATGAAGAAAACCTGCTATTTTATATAGTAAAGAGGAAATGTATCCTTCATAATATCATGATGCATGTGATATGAAAACTTTGTGAAGACTACCAAAATATTTGAGAACTAACTTATCTATATGTATACACAAATCTTTCATTTATAGATGTATATCTAAGTCAATATTTGTTTCCCTTAAAGTTAGTCTTTTGCAAAGTAACAGTGAAAGAAGTTTTAGCCAGCTATTAACCATAAAAAACCCATTAAATTCTTGTTGATAACACTAAAAGTTACACTCAATTACATTTATACCAGCAAAGATATTTACTGTGTTTGCTCAGTGCCTTCAGTTAGTGTCATCTTCTATTTAAACATTTTAAAAATCAAACCAAGAATGATCCCTTTTCATGCTGATAAAATCTTTCAGTAAATAAAAGTTCCATATAACATAAAGGGTCATTTATGAAACTATTTACAGTTAATGATATTTACAGTTTGGTTCTCAGAAATTAATGAGCATTTTTTCTATAACTGTGTCTGATATACAATAAAGTATATACAGAGATGTCACATTACTGAATAGTCTTGTTTCCTGGATAATTGGCTTCTCAGATTTACTTTTTTTTTTTTTTAACCTTAGAAAAAACTGAAAGTATTTTGACTTGAAATAGGCAATTCAACTGGTTGTTATTTTCTCTGATACTCAGGCATGAGTTTCAAAAACTCATATCCATAGTAAGTATTGTAATTCCTCCTGAGGTCTGCATCTGCTGAGTAAATTCATAAAGAGAGGTATATCGAGGTCTTGCTAGTATTTAATCTGGAAATGTCTGCTTGTTAAACCAGAGGAGTCTTTCCATTTATCTTTAGTTTTCACTATTTGGAATGAGACACTTCTTCCAGAATTTCTTCAATACATTAAAAATACTGCTTCTATTTCAAATGAAAATTATACACCTTTGCCATTGTTGCTATCACAGCTGCTTCTACCATGAAGATTAGGTTCTAATGTTTTAGTTTCTTCTCCTGCTTGCCCCAAGATCTTTTATTAGTTTCAGTTTCAGAGGACAGGGGAAAAAAAAAGTCAACAACCTGTGTCTTTAATATTTTTTTGTTTTCTACAGTGAACTAAGGGTATAATAAAGGGAGCTTTTATCTTAACCTTTGGGAAAGTCAAATGTAAGATAAGGTAAGAATTTGTGAAATTCCCCAGGACCTAGTTAGAGAGGCATTTGCCTCCTCAAGGTATCTAAGTTAATGTTATGGCACTGTGTCAAAAAATTACTCATATTCACAGTATGTAGCACTGTAGAAAGTTCAGTAAATATTTTACTGATTTAGTAAAGAGTTCCTTCATTCATCTCTTCCGCTGTCTTATCCTTAGATACAGCAGCTTATCTTAGACACTGTGCCTTCACTTGCTTCACAGAAAACTGTATTCTACATAAGAAAAGTTGTTTCTAGCATGTTTGTTTGTTGCTGATATGAATCTCCCCTGTAGCGCAACCCAAAGATTTTAAAATGCTATGTATAAAAAATGCTTCTCCCTGAACCTACATAATAGATGAATCTAATCAATGTGGAGTAAGAATATCTTGAAGTGATACAAATAGGAAAACAGTACAAGGAACTATAGAGCATAAGAGAATGTCTTTTGAGAAATGAAAAGAGAGACTGAGAAACATTGAAGATTATCTCAGAAGCCGGGCAGATCTCCATATGCAAATAATAAATGTTACATACATTTGTAGCACTAAACCTTTCATTCCACTCTGAGAAATAATGACCTACCAGAATGGGAAATATGGCCTACAAGGTAGGAGACATATACAGACAACATGACTTCTTGAGGGGGTTTATGAATGTTTGTAGTCTATTGAAAATAATTTTTCTCCTTACAAGTTTAAGCTTTTGTTTTCTTGACAGGGTTGATCACTACAGGTAAGTCACCTAGTGTACAACAGAACAGCTAAAGACTCTCACAAACTATTTGTGTTCTCTAACCTCTGGGTTAAATTCTGAGCTGTAACTCACAAGTACTTGTTTAAGCTCCAGAACAGCTGTAAATAGTAAGCCATCCACAGATTTTCCAAATACTTTGTACTGGAGTAATCAGGAGAAAGTAGAGTGTATTTGGAAAATTAGTGGTTTTGAGAAAGTCCTTTTCACCAAGGGAATTCTTACTGCTGGCTAAGTAGGCTGCTCTGAAGTCAGTTAAGTCCATCAATACAGCTACAATTCCAGCAGAATAACTACCAAATCCCTACTGTATTAGTTATTCATGCTACAGGTTTTATATTTTGTGGAGATATAAAATAACAGTATGTTCTGGTTTTGTTTAGCAAGGGGGGGCCTAAGGTGGTGGCTTCTGTAGGAAACTGCTAGAAGTCGCTCCCCTTTCTTCAGTGGACTCGGCCGGGCCTAGGGCGGACCTGCTGCTGGCCAAGGCCAAGCCAATTGGTAGCAGAATGTTCTGTGATAACGCCTCTGCGATAACGTATTTAAGAAGGGGAAAAACAGGAAAAGGAGGGAGGAGAAGATGTGAAGCCAGCTGAGCGGGGGCAGAAAGGGGGAGGCGCGAGCCTTGTGGGCCTTG
>WHYT01017089.1:0-38087 GCA_009806455.1 Tetrax tetrax | reverse complement strand
TTTAAAAAAAAAAAAAAAAAGAAAAAAAAAAAAACAACTAATATCCAGGCAGCAGCTGCAGAAGATAATGGATGGACTTACTTTTTACATTTTTAATCACATGGACTGGATGAATTATTTAGAAACCTTAAATATATAATGCTTTCAAAGCAGGGAAATGGACCAGGTTTCTAAAGATATTGACTTCCAAAGTGCTATATGGAGAGGCAAAGTATTAAATTTTTAAATATTCTGATCTTAATCTTTACATTACAGACTATCAGTGTATTGATTAGAGCAGTGTGCTTTCTTTCTTCTAGCAAAAGCCATTCGAAGATACTACTAGCTGCCATTCTAGGAAATGCATTATTGTGTCTTCTTTATCTTCCCACATAATCAAGCTCCCAGAGTTTGTGTTGTCAAGACTGGTGTTTTGTCAGCTTTTTTTTAAAGCATGATATGTGGTTCTAATTTTAATGAAGAATAGGTTTTTTTGTTCAATTGTTAAAGGAATATGGAGATGCCTGTTTAACTGCAGCTTTGCATTTTGCAAAGTCAGAGATGCTTTTGCAGCTTTTCTCTGCACAATCTAAAAACTGTATTCAAATGTTCATTATCTAAAGAGAGCAGAGAAACTAAATTAAATTAGTAAGTTATCCTATAAATAAATGAAGTGAACAGTTAAAGAGGGAGAAGAAGGAATTACCCTATTTAGGCAGACATTATGATATTTAAGATTTCACAGATATTGTAAAGAAAGGAATTACTGATTTCTGACAGAAACACTGTATTAGCATAGAGCTTAAATTATTAATGTGAGCCTACAAATTTCCAGTGAATGACTCATTTTCAAGTCCTCTCCAACGCTATGATGTCATTTGCCAAAACAACCCAAGAGAATGTCAAGATGTCCACTTACGCTTTACACCCCTAGGTCAGACTGCATAAAAACAAGAGTTCTGAAAAAGTTTTATTTCATTCATTTTATAGTGATGATGTGTTATTTATAAAGAAGGCACTTAATTGCCTCTACTGTGCTAGAAAAACACTAAAATTAATTTAGTACTGTAATATAATTTCTGTAAAACACTGTAAGTTTTTTTTCTCTCCTGCACTTTTAAAAAGTGACCTACCAATTTAAAGCTGTAGATTTAGGTTAGAAATGAGAAAAACTTTCCCACATTTTGGTGAAATGTGAAGCACTAGAGTGAAGTACTAGAATAGACTTATTGGGGTCTTCACCACTGGAGGTCTTTAAGAGCTGCCTAGACCACTCCTGTCAGAAGTAAAAGGTGTAGTTTTTTTCTGCTCTGGGGTAGAAAAGCAGAAAAGATGATCTCCTAAGTCTTTTCTACCCCTATCAAGATATTCTGGGACAGTGCCTCAGTAAGATGTATTCCTCAGTACCTTCTTAAATGTTTAATGTATCACAGAATGAATGGCATAGGTTTCAAGAGGAAAGGAAAAAATCTGAAGTAATGTACTTCAGAAACCTTTCAAATACAGTATTTTAACAGTCTTCCTTCCCTAATGATACAATTCTCTCCAGTTTAGAACAGAAGAAAAACAGGATACAGGATCATGCATATTTCAATCTTCCTCAAAACAGTTTTAGCTAAAAAAAAACTCTAGAAATCTCTTTCCATGTTGCTCTCTGAGAGGAGAAGAAATGGGATGAGAAGGACTTACTGATCTATCTTAGACCTTTTTTACAACATCTATTGCTGTAGCTTAGCTATAGCCTGAAAACTATGCAAGACAAACACAGTAAGAAAAGATTTAGAAACCAGAAGAGGAAAGGCATAATAGAAAAACTTGTCAGTAGCAATACACAAAAAAGTGCTGGAAACACCACTGTTCTTAACTTCTTGGCTCTGTGCTTTGAATTTCTTGAGTTCAATTTCAATTGCAAAGTATTTGACAGCTGATTACAATTAGTATGCAGGGTTACATTCCTCTCAACAAAGATGAATAGGAAAAGTCTTTGAACAGAAAGAGTAAACAACACAAGAATTCCTTCCAGATTAAGTTTGATTGTATATTGAAAAAAAAAAAAGAATTATTAAGAACCTTCAACTTAATTAAAAATATAGACAAAATACTGTGATTAGCCAGGCACAGGTTTAGGCATTTTGATGCAGTTTTGATCCTATTTAAATCAATAACTATATTCTCACTTCCTTCATTAGAGTTATGATGGAATTTTGTCTTAATAGATCTGTATTACATAGAGAATTGGATAAAAGAAGTAGACTTTCTGGGATTTCTGTCTAAAAGAAAATTGTTTTTTAAAAAAATAGAGGAAGAAAGAAGAAATAAATATTTGAAAATTAAGCAAAACTAAAGAAACAGATTCAAATATTGTCATTTAGAGTTTGTGGGTTTTTCAATAGGAAAGAACTCAGAAATGTAATATATGTGGAAGTTAAATGAAACAAAACAAAACAAGGAAAATTCACAAAATAAATGAGATGCTAAAAATTCTATGCTATGCTTCTATGCTAAAAACATCTTCAATGTATAAAATAAAAAGTATAGTAAAACTCCATGAACCTCTTACAGGAGGTAAGTAAATGTTCATTTTGAACATCTGCTTGTGAACAGTGTGGAATATATCTCTGCATGCTATAGACCTTTGAAGAAGAGGTGCACAAGACCAACTCAATGCCTTGTTTTCTTACGTGTTTATAGCCTGATCATTACCACAGTGCTGCTTAGTCATGTCAGGCCATTGCCTGTAACCATTCATTCTCTACTGATTTCTCTATGAATAGGAGTGAAATACAGAATATACTGTTTCTCTTTTCATTCCATTGTTTGCAGCAGTGATGAGTGGAGGCTATACCTCAAAAAAACAGGTTTTCATTCTTGTCTGTCTTGGTCAGGTAACACTGCAACATGTCCACACAAGTCTGTGGTCCCAACAAGATGCAAAGACCTGAGGGAATTGGCAGGTGTACTTACTAAGTAGCTTTCCATCACATTTGAAAAGTCATGGCAGTCATGCAAAGTCCTCAGTGACTGGAAAAAAGGAATCATACTAAATTTTTTTTTTTTAAAGGTAAAAAGAAGAACCCTGGGAACTACCAGCTGTTCAGTCTCATCTTTATGCCCAGTAAGATTGTAGAACAGATCTTCCTGGAAGTTGTATCAAGGCATATGGCGGTGATTAGAGACAGCCAGCATGGCTTCACAAAGGGCAAATAATGCCTGACTAATGTGATGGCCTTCTATGGTGGAATGCATTGGTGAATAAGGGAAGAGTAACTGATGTCATCTACCTTACCTTCTGTAAGGGCTTTGGCATGGTCCCGCACAACTTTCTTGTCACTGAATTAGAGAGATATGGGTTGGATGGATGGACTATTCAATGGGTAAGGAATTGGCTGAATGTCCATCCCCAAGAATTGCAGCTTAATGTCCAAGTGGAAGCCAGTAAAAAGTGGTGTCCCTTAGGGGTCCATATTGGGACCAATACTACTCTGCATGTTTACTATTATCCCAGGAAACATTCAAGGCCAGTTTTGATGAGGTTCTGAGCAACCTTATCTAGTCAGGGATGTCCCTGCTCCTTGCAGAGGGATTGGACTAGATGACCTTTGAAGGTCCTTTCGAACCCTAACCATTCTATGATTCTATGATTAATGACATTGATAATGGGATTAACTTGAAGCTAAGTGGTGGAGCTGCCATGCTTGAGGGAAGGGATGCCATCCAGAAGGACCCTGACAGGCTTGAGGAGTCACCCCATGTGAACCTCATGAAGTTCAAGAAGGCCAAGGTCCTGCTCATGGGTCGGGGCAATCCCAGGCGCAAGTGCAGGCTGGAGGGAGAATGGATTGACAGCAGCAGCAGTAGATGAGAAGCTCAACATGAGTCAGCAAAGCATGCTTGCAACTCAGAAAGCCACATCCTGCGTTGCATCAAAAGGAGCGTAGCCAGCAGGTCGAGAGAAATAATTCTGCCACTCTACTCTGCTCTTGTGAGACCTCACCTGGAGCACTGCGTCCAGCTCTGGAGCCCCAAACATAATAAGCACGTGGACCTGTTGGGGCAAGTCAAATGGAGGGCTGTGAAGATGATCAGAGGGCTGGAGCCCTCAACAAGGGTGGTGAAACATTGGAACAGGCTGCCCAGAGAGGTGGAAGATACCCCATCCCTGGAAACATTCAAGGCTAGGTGGGACTCTGAGCAACCTGATCTGGTTGGTGATGTCCCTGCTTCTTGCAGGGGGGTTGGACTGGATGACCTTTAAAGGTCTCTTCCAACCCTAACTATTCTATGATTCTATGATTCTATATCTTTTATTAGTTGTAACTCAGATGTTAATAAAATTATCAGTGTAATAAATGCACTAAATATATTTATTCATTCTAACTTTGTTCTCTAAATGTAAGAGAGAAGTCTAGGAAGACTGTGTACACAGTCAGGAGGGGAAAGAAGAGTAAAGAATTATAACTGACTCCTTACAAATCATTGACAATTGCCAGTAATAATTGTTTCTGAAGAGGCAAGTGAAATATCAAGGTACAATTTCAAATCTGAAGATTTGTCATGGATTAGACACACATTTCCTAATTATGTTTCTCTTAAGTATCTTGTTCAACTTCAGGTGCTGTTGGGAGGCGTATTGATAGAGACCGCTTTTGCAATAGGACCAAAGATTTAAACATAAACAAGACCATTCCAAAGAAGTATTAGAGTAAACCATTACACATGGTCTATCTGAATTCACATGTGTATATTTTAAATACTGGCCAGAGATATCAAAAAGTAAAATCTCTGTTGTTTTCCATCACCTTAGTCTTCAGCAACATTCATGTTACTTTTAACAGTGCAGTGCTGAAAATACTGACTAGAGCTTTAAGACTAATTTCAGGGATGTTTTAGTCTCTCCTAAACCTGTTACTGGAGATACTTGCATCAGTGTTTATTGGAATAGGCAGGTCAAAATGCCATGAAAATAATTTGAAGCCTGAATATGTCAGTGTCAAGCAAAAGACTTTCTTTACATACATTCTACTTGAGCAGTGAAAACATTGATCTTTCTGAAACATTGTATTTGGGCAAGTCTAAAGTTCTTTAGTTCTTTTCTTGCCCAAAAAGACTTTGGGCAAGTCTAAAGTTCAGACTGCATATCATCTTGCAGTCTGATTAAGAGCTAGAAAGAGTAAAACCCAACACAGAGATGCTTGTCTCTGGGCCAGGATTTATAATATCTTAATTCACACAACATTCACCACTAAAAGTATTGTTACTGGTATGATAATAACCAGCATGACAAGATGCCAAGCCTCCCTCATGGAGGGAAAATTTCCCTTCTTGGTTTACTCACTGGGAGATCCTAACCAACTCAAATCTCTCTCTGTGATGCAATCTCTCAATAAGTAGAATGATAATAATAAAGCTTTTTCATTATCTTAAGGCACTCTGACACGCATAACTTTAAAACAGCAACAATAAGTGTTAAGAATTAGGTGAACAAGAAGCAGAAACATTCACTGTCTGCGTATCTTGTTTGGTTTTATTTTTATTTTATCTTTATATGTATTGTTGCATTTCATCAGGAGGATGAGGGAGTCAGCAAAGGGCTGTCTCCATTTTCCAGAAAAAAAAGAGCAGAAATGTCAGTATAGTAACGTAGTTTTCTTATATTTGAAGCTAAGTGACATGAACTGTGTTTGCCAAATCAAACTAAGAAAGTTTAGGATACTTTTGTTTCATAGCTTTGGAATAATTTCTACCGAAAAGTTTATATATTTTTGGAATGGTATCCACATGCTAATTTATTAAGTTCTTAATTTTCATAAGAATGTATATTCTAGTTTCTGAAGTTATTTGAGCACAGAGTAAGGAAGGTAATTGTGGTAACAGGAAGCTAGGCTTATTTTGTGGTCAGCAGAGATCACTTCTGCAGGAATAAGAGAAGCCTTAGGTATTCTGATTTATACTCTGGAGGAGTCTCCTAGACATTCCATTGCTTATGGAATGATTTGTCAAGGAAGGATACGTTTGCAAGGAGAATTCACTGAGGCCAAACATCATTAATTTCCATGTAAATTAAGTTCAAATGTCACTTGAATTCCAATTGCTCTTTGTTACACATAGATATATTTTCTATATGGTTTTGAGTCCTCAAATAACATTTAGCATTTAAGACCCTAAGTAACTCAAAAAAAAAAAAAAAAAAAAAAAAAAAAAAGGAAAAAAATTAAAACAAACAAAAAATCCATACTGCCCAGACATATTAATTCAAAGAAAAAAATCAAGGTACCTAAATTGCATCAAACCAAACAGTTTAAGTTTGATAGGGGTAGATAACCGTGTGGTTATATAACTTTTTAACGGGGGAAATACTGTTATCTAGCCTTAAGACACTGTGTGGACTGGATAGAAGTTTAGGTGCATTTACAGCGGCTTTATCTGCTGAGCAGAAGCAACGTTCGGGTCTAGATGCTGAGACTCCTGCACATGCAGTTCTGCCTTCTGAACCTTATTCTGCAAATCACCCTGCATCAGTGTGGAGGACACAATGTGAAGTCAGCTGGTGCCCAAGACTAACAGGACTAGTAGTAAATAGAGCTGTCTAACACTTTTCAAGCATTTATCTTGGAATTTTCAATGTTTTATTTTATAGCTTTCGGTTGTCATTTATGCCAGTTGAGGTGTTTTGTTCTGAAATGGTTCTGGGTATTTTTCTCTGGATATAAAAAAGATAATTTTGACACATACTTGGAAATTATTTTGTGATTTTAAAATGTAATCAGAAGCTGCATTTTCATTTTTCTATGTATATCAAAGGCAGCTTCATAGACAGTTTGTATAATGTAATGTGATGAAGACCTTAAAAAAGAGAGAGATGGCAATTAACCCTTCAAACAAATGTGCAAGGCTGTGGTGGATGGAGTTTTAACCCACTGAAGTGTCTCAAACTGTGACATATTTGTAAAAAATATTCTGCAGCCCAAATACGCAAAATTGCCGTGATACACAAAGCATAAGAGGCAATTTTATGACCTGTATTAACCATGAATTCAAACAAATCATTTAAAATAGCCTCTTTGGACCTTAAAAGTTTTGAATGATATAAAATTTTATATCATACATTTATGTATGTAAATGTGATATAAATGAAGCTCACTCTGCTGGACTGAATGAATGCATTGGTGACTCAGCTTTAATGTTTCAAAAATTTATTCTCAAAGCAATGCCATTATGTTCCTGAAACCAATTTATTGCACAAAGTTGTACTGCTAATCTGATCTGTACTGGGTTTTTTTTTAAAAAAAAGAGTTTCTTCCGGTATGAAAAACACAAAAAAAAATTGAAAACTGATTACACATTCCTCCAAGGGGGAACAAGATTTTTTAGAAGTCATTTTCATCAGCATATACCATACCCATATTAACCAGAATCTTCTAAAATAAGTGCAAGTATATTTTGAAAAGTCTTTAAATCTTGAACATATTAAGCATATTTGGAAAAAAAGACAAGGCTTGACTGATAAATGCAGCAGTGTCTGAGTGGTGAAATTGGGCAGCCCTTGAGACAGCCATGATCTCTCCAGCACTGTACTTTGAATTGAAAAGTAGTTGCTTTTTTTTTCATAATAGAGATGAAACATGAAACAAGAGCCACCAGAAATCAAAGCTGGGATTAGCTCAAACTCATTTAACTCAGGCTGTTTGTGGACACACAGAATATTTTCTGTTTTCAGTCTTCATCTTTTGATTCTAAGAGGGACAAAGATAATTCTCAAATAGCAGCAGCAAGACTGTTTTCTTAGTGTAGTTTTCAGTCTCATCGGAAGCAAGATAAATCAGATTCCTTCCTTCTCTCTTTTTTTTTTTCTGTCAGTGCAACAAATTTGTGAATATTTCTGATTTTTCACAAATAATCATCTATAAATATTATTTATAACTATTTTATGAGTACAACATAAATATACATGAGATATAAACCAAAGAGAAAATCTGTAGTTACTTTAATTAATTATTTTAAATTAATCTAGTCAGGGATGTCCCTGCTCCTTGCAGGGGGGTTGGACTAGATGACCTTTGAAGGTCCCTTCCAACTCTAGCCATTCTATGATTCTATGATTCTAATTAAAAATTAAAATAAACTTGATACTATATTAAATAGCTGAGTACTATAAAAGTGCTGAGGATGGCAGTGACACAGGTAATGAAAAAACCCCCCATGTTTATATTGGGGTTATTTTTGCTTTTCTTAAAACTGCAAATCCAATATAATAAAAAGGTATGGAAAGAACTCTCTTCTACTTCATATACCATGTTCAGAAATGTTAAGCACAATAAATATATAGCTTGAATATGTACATATCAACATTAATTTTGTGTCTGACCTTTAGCTTACAGTGCCAAAGTCCACAATCTTTGTTTCTGAATAAGAGACACCAGTAAGAAAATACAGATTTGGAGACTCAAAATACAAACGTGGTAACAAAATGTCTACACATACAAAAAAAAAAGGTTTTTCCATTCTCCATTCTGCCAGGAGAATCATAAAAAAATATTTAACTTTTTGTGTGCACAAATTGAATTAAAGTGTTTTAGTTTTCTGAATAACTTTGAAATCTTCATCATGTATTGTTTTGACCTAAAACTTTCTGCTGAACTGCTAATGGGCCTAATGAAGTTTGTGGTGTGACAAATTCAGAGTCATGCTCTCCTTTGCCATTATGTTCCTCTGGAAAGACATCTCTGTGGGGAAAACAAGCCTGAGGCACAGCATAAGATTCTCATGACTATGTTCCTCTCCCTGCAGATGTACTGCAGGTAAAAGGGAAAGTGAATGTGACCTAAAGGAACTTACGTATTCTCTATACAAACTGCAGTTCAAATAATGCACAGAAGTATAACAAAGATAAATACCTCACAGAGACAAAAATAAATAATCTTCAGGTAAAAAAAAATAAATAAAATTTTTTGTTCTGTGAAAAAAAGTTACTTCAACTTTGATGATAAAGGACAAAAACAAATGTAGAAAAATCAGATTTTTCACCAGAGACACTCCGAGTTTCTGCTAGCTATGCGCAGAGCACTGCAATGCTCCTTTTACTCTCCATACAAGATATGACTGAAGCCCTGTCTGTGAGCTCTGTGGCACCTTTAGCATGCAGAGCTTACACAGTCAACAGGCCATGTACTTCATTAGACTGAGTTTAAAATTTCTAGCTTAGAAAGACAGCCTGGCAACATGGCGGAAAGTCACATTCTGTAACTGGTTATCCTTTTCAGTATAAACTGCTCAGTGAATAGCAGATGAAGTCAGTTTTTTTTTTTTTTTTTTTTTTTTTTTTTAATGCAGGATATCTGTTTCAGGAGTCACTGTGCAAAAAAATAGCTTTAAGTGTAACATGCATTTTTTTCACATTAATTTTCTGGAGACCATGGGATGAATTACGTTCTCTAAGGCCTCCATAAATATCAGAAACAGCAGAAGAATTTTTAATAACCAAATCTGTAGTGGCTTAGTACTTTAAGTTATCTCAGAGAAAATACAGTAATGAAATGTGCTAATAAAATATATTCAAATTCTGTGAATTTTCAGTGTGAATAGATTTTGAACTAAAAATAGTAAATGTGAGTAATTTATGATACTGCAATTTACTTCAATTTTTTTTTTTTAAAGTAAAGTGGGAGTTCTGCCTGAAACTTTGATAGTCTTGTATAATGTATTTAAACAGTCAACATCTACCCGTTTACCCTTTTAGTGTCTGCTGTGTCTTGTGGTTTCATGAGACCCAGGAACTGATTAAAATGAAGGGACTGATAGAAAGACATCTGCTCTTTTTGCAGTGTCTTCACAATGTTTTATTATGTATCCAACAGAATTTATTTATGCCCTGTATTTTTCTGATACCGTATCATAATGGGACACTTTTGCATTCAAAAAGAAATACCATTCTGGGTGAAATAATTCTTTGAGCAATTGATGAGCAGCTGAAAGAAGAGAGCACTTGACAACTGCTGGGTGAATCTCCTGTAGACAGCACCGGTTCAAGGGCTCTGTTATACCTGCACTCCTTTGTTCCCTTCTAAACACGAGCTGAGAGCAGATAGCAACCTGCAACTGTTTGCTCAAATAATATTCATAGCCTGCTACTTTGCTCCTGTGTATTAAAGACACAAATTACAAATTGTCTCAAAGAAAATGAAATTCAATATGAAAAGAAAAAGCCCAACAAAATGGTACCCATATTTATAACCAGACAATGAGGTGTATAGTGTGATGCATTACAGTTTCACAAACAATCAATACAAATTATTGGATATGAAATTACTTTTTGATTACCACTGTGAAAACACAAGCTGCTCAAGTCACTCCTCACACCACTATCGATTTTACTCTGCTTTTTCCATTGCATTTTTAAAGCATTTCATGTCAATTCTTAAATCTCCATTCTACTGCTAAATGCTAAGCAAATGCACAGAGGATAAACCTGGACGTTTTAAGGGGGAGAGCTCTAAATATTATTTTTCATCCTCTAATCTCTGTGGTCTTTCTACTACAGCTTGTTGAAGACTGAAACATATTTCCATAGTCAGACTGCACATGGGAACTACCAGAATTTTCCTAACCTTTTAACCTCTTCATTTATTTCATGTTATTAGCCTTTACCACTCTGTAGCAGCTTTCTATCATGTGGCAATTTGCTTCCTGCTGATTCCCATGGCAATGGTCAGGTCATCTGTCAAATGACAGAGCAATATACTATAGTCATCTCTCAAAGCTGGTAAGTGGGTTCTTTTATTTTTCATTTGTCAAGTTGTCAAATACTCAGCAACAAGCGTGGTACTTCTGCCTCTCTTCTTTTCCTGAGAGGTGAAATAGGAAATTTAGGGACTAAGACAAAGAGAAACCTAGGAATATTCTTTGCTCTTGTATTCACTTTTATTCTTAATTAACTGAGCTTTGTAAGGTATAAGGTGTTACTTTTTATTTAGGATTAGAGGTGGAATTATCAGGTTTTAATACCATGTGGCACAAATTTCTCCCAATCCTATATGGTGAGACCAGTGCGTTTGACTTGTTATTTTCCCCATTATTTTGAATGTGCCAGTACTTCCAGTTTGCTGCAGTTCTGATGTTCTTTATAACAAAAATCTGTGTTTACAATATATGTCTGACTGCATATCACTGAAAAAAATATGTACGGATATCTGTACAAGGAAAAAGTCAGTTAACACAATATTGGAAAGCTCTCTTGGAATGAAATAGAATCACTGTTTAGCACAGCAAAATGCCCATGTTAAACAGTGAGGAGAACTACTGCGCACAGTTACAAATTCAAGGGGATAATTTCAGCAGGCAGAGTGTGTGTAGTTATCTACAAAGTACCTAGGCTGTGATTCAAACACAATGGTACTATCCTTGCAAGACAATGAATTACATGATGATGACAATGAGGACCAATTTTAGTTTCAGGAGTAATAAGAAAGAGAAAGATGCATAGGAAAGTCATCTGAAACATATGGATTAATGAAGATTTGGATAGAAAACTTCATCAAAAACTGGATTGAGTACAACAACTCTGCAGAGGATGTGAATTACTTTTTTTTTCTTCTACTCAGAGATTAAACACACAAAGAACACTGAACCTCAAGTTATCCTACGTTGGAGACAAGTATAAAGATGCTAAGACAATGTCAAGTAATATCCAAACATAACACAATATGAGAAAAAAAAAACCTTACTGCTTTTTTGCAAGGTATAGCATTGATCTTAACTTGTTGGGTGCTTGAAAAAAAAAAAAAAAATCATTGAAGTTTTGGTGTTGACATTCAAATAGGACCCTCCAGAACAGAACAGGAAAAAAAGAATACTAATCTGACTATTGTTTTACTACATTCTGACTAACAAGAATTTCATATTTACACAATTTTACTTGCTCAGCTTCCTACTTGTTAGAGGAATTTATACAAAACACAGCAGTAGATTAGAAATATGATAAAGTATTTGCAGTCTATAATGAACACTAAAAGTTGATGTAGGTTTACAGTAAATGAACTGCAGATGTATTTCCTATATTTAAATAATAAATATGAAGAAATAATAATTCACTTAAAAGGACAAGTTTCTTATAGCTTAAATAAAGTAACAGCATAATACAGCAATTTTACTTCAGTGTTCTTAAAAAAATTACTTTAAAGCAATATCAGATTGACTTTTTCTAACTGTAGCCATACATTTTATCAAAAGTAATCAACTTTTAAATTGAATAACTTAATTTGAATAGCAGTGGCACAGTTCACCACACTTGGATTAGATTAGTGTAGTCCATATAACGTCAACACTCAGTAACAGTAATTGTTGACTGTTTGGCTTATGTCCAAATCATGTAAAAGATAAAGGTAACCAACCCCTTGGTTATGTCTTCCTGAGAATTTCTCTGCTGTTTAAGGCTATGACATTGGCAAGTCTCAGTGGTTTGGTTTGGTTTTTTTTGTTTTGTTTTGGTTTGGGTTTTTTTTTTTTTTGTAGCTCTGATTAACAAGATCAAGGAAGCAACTATAGCCTTCAACCTTAGATCTGAATCTTTTTTCCAAAAAGGGCACGTTACAATTAGCAAGAAATTGCCATGTTACCTTTGCTTTTTATACCAAATTACACGTTTCTCAAAGGGTTATTCAGGAATTAGCTCATGGAATTATCTATCTTCAACTCTACAATGACTAGCTGTTTTAACAGACATGTAAAGCCCACATGCCCTCACTCCTGTGACTATTAAATAAAGAAAAAAACAACGCCCACATTATTTTTCATGCTTAACAACATTTCTAAAAGCACAGAATCTAATTGTTGTCTTCATTAGGGGGTTGGTTGGTTTGTTTGTTTGTTTATCTCATCATGACAGATAAAGGCAACAACTGTTTTTCCTCACCACATATCAAAGTGGATTCAGGTCTTCGTAAAACATGCTGTTAATTAGAGATTATGCGAAACAATACAGTGGAAGATACATTAGTGCATTCAGCTGTATCTATGGCAGCTTTTATCATGGGTTTTGGAAAATGCTATTTGTTAGCAAATTCAAAATTTATTCTACTGTGAAAACTTTTGTATGACATTATCCTCTTGATGCCTTATAAAAATCTGATGCTCAATGAGAACATATCCTTCCTATTCATAACATTACACACTTAATTCACTTGTTTGCTTCTCGTTTCTAAGCAATGATTTACTCAGAAATGTTTTAAAAGAGAAAGAAGTTACTGAACTCATGCACTGATCAGTGTTTTACATGCTGTAATTACATACAAGTATTTAACATGCATATGAATTGCACCAAATTAAAATCAAAAGACAAAATCAAAGATACATGGAAGTAATAAAAATCACCTATTGTAAGTTTTATTTCATCATTTGGAATACATTCTTTGCCTGATCTGTAAGAACGGATAGTATGTTTTCAGCTTGTCTGGAAAAGCAGAAATATTTTTAATCCTTTATTATATTCTCAATGCTCATTATTTTCTTGATCACTTCTGCAAGCTTATCATTAAGCTTTGGTTAAAGGTGAAGTCTTATTTGGTGCTCATTTGAGTTGAACTTTTCAGTCTTTTGCTCTCTGTCCAGTGTAATAGTCCACTAATAATCTTCAGGGTAATTTGAAGTAAATGTTTATAGATACTGTGAAAGAAATACACATATTACTAAAAATAAAAGATCCTTTACTATTTCAATTTTAGTTGAGTTTTTCTAATGAGTAGCTAATTAAATATGGACCATAAAACTAAATATATTTTTTCATGAGAAAACAATACTTCACATGGACTTTTCTAAAGTGCCTGTCTTTCTCTTGTAGAAGTCTATTGCTCATCTACAGTTTTCCATCCTTATTGAAAGAAGTTAGTGTTAGATTTAACAGACATAAGAAATATATTTTCTAAAAAATATTAAATACATCTCAGTCAGTAGAACTGTATCACCAGAACAGGTGACATAACTAGTTATTCTATTAAAACAAGCAGATGTTTTCACATGAAGTATTTTCTTTCCTAGCCTTGTCATATGAGATGCTTGAGAGACATGGGCAAAGGGAGACATGACAGAAGAGAACAAAGATGATGACTGGATATCGTGATAGCATGGCTTATGCTAAAAGACTGAAAAATCACCATTTTCTAATCTCATACCAGAGACGAGTGAGGGAAGGCGTGATCACAGTCCTCAGCTCAGAAGGTTAGCTGCCTCAAAACCAGGAAGAATCACCTGTTCCCTATGACTTCAGGGTGTGCAACAAACGGCAATAGGCTTAAATTGTACCAGATGATATTAGAGTGGGCATATAAATAAACGTTCACCATGTTAAGGCAGTCAAGTACAAGAGATTTCACAACCTGACAGGCAACACTCTGCAGCCTCATCCCTGGAAATGTTACATGCAGGCCAGACAGCTCTCCAAAACATTGTCATTGCTTTTTCCTGGTGGAAGGAGAATGAACTAGATGATGTCCTGTATTTTGATCGGGCAGGCAAACTACCATTGTTTTGGGGAATGTTGGCATTTGCTATTTTATCTTCCCTACATTAAGAAGAGACACTGAATTGTATAAATGTGGTGCTGAACCTAAAGTATTCATTGCAACTGTACCTCTAAGAAACTGGTGATGGGATTTAACGTAAGATAATCTCCTGACTGTGTATTTTTACTGTTATTAATGAATACTCCTGTCATTTTTCTTCATACTCAATGTTATTCTGTAACTTTTTTTTTTTTTAATTTCCTCTGGTAAGCTGGAGACAAACACACTTTGCTGGTTTAACAGCTGTACTTATCTGGCAGTGGTTTGTAGTGGTATTATAGTTCAGTATTATCTTTGTTCACAGTTTATACATCCTCTGCCATTGTGAATCAGGAGCAGAATCTCATTATCAAAAATCTTGTCCATTTCCTTCACAATCCTTATTTATGTTTAGTCAATTTTTTTCAAGCAAACATAATGAAGAAAAAATTTAGGGTGTTCATAATTATAGTATCTGCAATAGGTGTAAGAGTACCGGTGAGTAAAAGAACAATTTTGAGAACACAATTAAAAGTACTTGTCAGAATGTAGCATTGGAAGATTATTTAATAAAATATTCAACAAATACTTAAGAAACACCTAGTATGCAGGGAACATTTACAGCCTTCTCTCCCTCCCTCTCTTAATAAAACCTGAGGGCATTTGTCACCATTTGTCCAGTTAATACTTCCACCTATTCCAATACCGGATCCAAACTGGAAACAAGGAAATATGTATTTTTCTCTGACACTAGAATTAGAGAGACATACGATGGACCAGAAGTAAAAGTGAAGTGTATTTATTGCTTTCATATTAACAGAGTTACCAGTTAAAATCAAAGCAAAGTGCTTGTTGTCACATCTAGTGTAACATGAGCCCTGTGCAGCAATGATCACACCACTGTGCTGCCAGTCAGTGTCGAGCTAAAAATGCCTTTGGGAAATAGCCAACGGCATTAAACAAATTTATATAGTCACGACTCTAGAATAACCAAATGCTTAGAAATAGCACACTTTCGTAGTTTTGATATGTATGGATCTGTGTGATACTATTATAGGTCTATGATAAAGCTTGCTTCTTCTGTTTTTCTTTGTACATATTGCTTCTGTCTTGCATCCTGATTTTGCAACCTTGAATGCTGGGATCCCTCTCTATATTTAATGAAATCTGCTAATAAATCTCCAAATCTCCTCGAGTAAGCAGTCCTGCTGCAGACTCAGCTCTCTTTCCCTTTTAGCTTTACAAGAGACAAAATAAGATTTGTGCTCTGACAGAGAAAGCATTTACTTCATCAGAAAACATATTAATGTGGGCATGTTTCTGCATAATGTGCATCAAAATCTGAGATTATGACTAATTTGTTCTGCTATTAGGTGAATGATAAAATTATTAGGTACATAGATATAGAGCATCTGGCTCTTTAGGAATCACATGTAGTTATCTCATCCTAAGTCTGTGGAAGTCTGAGAGCTTTTCCTCTATAAAATTACATTTACAGGAAAGACTAGGCTTTGCACAAAGAGATTGTGCGAAACAGAAATTCTGCTACAGCCACCCGAGAGTTGGACTATAAAGTTCTGCAGTCTCTTTACCTTCTCACTAAGGGATGTAGTGATAATGAAAGTGAAAGAGAGGAGAAAATGCTTGTTTGGGAAGTTGTTTTGGTTAAAGCACTTAGTATTGTGTTTCATGGTCAAGTCTTGGCAGTGAATATAAAGGAGACAACTGTATAAAACACAATAAAATAACATCAGATCTAAGCATGTTAACTTTCAGATGCATTTTGACAAGTATTCGAATAGTGGAGCGCATTACCTCTTCCACTCTACTGTTTAATGGTCAAACCAATGATAGGCCACCAAATGAAAGTCCCAGTCTGCATTACAAAACTCTGGCCTTGAATGAGGCTGTAAAACCTGTGGAATTGTGTTAAACGTATACTGGTTTCAATGCAAATGTTTGTTTAGGTTGCTGTGCAAGAAAACCAGTGTGCTGGTTCTGGGTTAGACTGCAGCTTTCTCTGCAGTTGACCCCCCCAGGACACGCACAGTCTATGAACACTTTAGAGGACATTGATCCAAACACTTCGTACAATCTAAATGAGTAAGCGGAGCTGCAGTTGATATGATTCAAGCTTATAGATTCTGCAGAGTGTTTTGTTCATGCTGGATTCATCTGTTAGGAACAGGACAGCTGTGTTTCCACTTGGGATTTACTTATAGTGTTAGATCTAACCCACATCCTGAAGCTCATCAGGACATGTTCATCACAACTGCTGATACTACTACAGGTAAGCTGCTAAACCTCCAGAAACTCCAGACAGTATAATCAGTTCTTTTTGTTCCAGAAACACAAAATTTACAGCCAGAAAAAGAACAAGCGATAGACCCAATCAAGGGAAGAGGGAGATGAAAAGTAAGAGGCCCACTACCTTGTTAATAAGCGTGCACTGGGCATTCTCACTTCCCTCTGCAGCATTTATTGAAAAGAATGAGATCAGCCAGCACTTGGAAATTTTGCCACCTCATACTCCTGAACTCCTTAGTGCAGTTTTTCCTCAATTACTGAAAACTAAGTCCTTGCCAGAAAATGAAAACTGTTAGGATCAGTACTCATTTTTGCACAGCCCTCTCCAAACACATTCATTGCAACATATTGTGTAGCTCCTATAATAATAAGGGTTCGTCCCTTTTCTGCTTATCCATTACTAAATGGATATGTTTTATTGTTTTAACCTGGATTATCCCTGAATAAGATAGATGGGCTACTTCAGAATTTGGAGCTTTAGTATTTCTGCCTCAGTGAAGCCTTATAGCTCTTTTAGATCTTCACAAATTAAAAAAGAAAGAAGTGAGTTTGCAGAAACCACTTATGGAACGAGCACAAAAACTATCAAGGGAGCAGAGCTCGCATTTGTGGAAATATTGATTAAATAATGATTAAGCGTTCTTTTACTCTAAGTTTGCTCTGGCTATTCTTATTATGGAGGGACCATTATTTTGTCTCAAATCTCACCAGATTTCAAAGGGAGAATTGCTGTCCAAGAAGTTGAAGCTGATTTGTCTTTCCTTTAATTGGGGAACAGAACGCTCTATGTAGATGTGCTATTCTGACCCAAGTGGATCAAAAAGATGAAAAGGATATGTCAAAATTTTTCAGTCACAAGAAGAGGCAACAGAATGCTGCTACAGCCTGGCCAGTGGGAAAAACAAGCAACAGTCAAACTACTCTTAGGCACTGAAACAAGACAAAGGAAATAAAAGACGGCATTTTTCAACTGAGTGGAAGTATTTTCAACTTTTAACACAACTCTCAGTAATCTCAATAAACAAATTCTCTATTATCCTTTCAGAATAACTCTCTTTACTCATTACAGGAATCCACAACGCATAAGCAGATCGCATCAAAATGTACGTGTTAGCATACTATATGCAGGCTATCTAACCACACTTTTCCAAAGTGCACTACTACTAGAATACAAAATGAAGAGAAATTATGTTTATTTTTAAGCTAAGAAAGGAATTATGTCCAGTATGTAACAAATAATTTAATTTATTCTAGATAGCAGAATAGATTTTAAAGACAGTTAAAGTTGCTCCAAGATGAATGACAATATAATCATTAAAACAATTACTCCCTTGCTCGTGCTGAGTAAAGTTTGGTGACCAAATTTATAACAGGTTCGTGAAATAAATGCAGTTTAAGCTAAAAATATTGAACTATATGGATCAGTGGCTTTGTTGAGGTCACCTGTACAAGGACTGGAATTAGGATAATGAATCAAGAGACAAAACAATATTTTTCAACAGTTAAGCCATTATTTTTAAAGTGGATTTCAGCTTTCAAGGGAAGACAGTGTATCTACTGTATGGAATAATATTTTATAAACTGGTATACAAGAGAAGCAGTGTGGCTTACTGGACAGGACACTCACTGACCTAGGAAGATCTACTGTAACTTTATAGTGGGACTGCATACCAAATATAAGTCATGGTATATTTGTGCTACTGTTTCTATTCAGACTTTTGTCTGCCTTGCCTGTTCATATTTGAAGCTGAGATTGCACGTATTAGCAGGGACTGGCAGCACACAGAGTAAAACCTTGATCCTGCGAGCCATGGAGTACACTATTTTATGTTGATTCTTATATAGATACACATATATTTATATAATCTATAGATAGGTACACATATATAGATACACATTTCTAATATATTTATTGAATATATTCTGTCTTATTCACCATCTATATCTGATGTGGTGTATATTATACATACTTGATACATATTGTTATATATCCTGCTCTCTAAACTGGAGAAGCGTGTGTTTGATGGATGGATAGGGAACTGGCCACACTCAGAGAGTAGTAGTCAACAGCTCAATGTCCAAATGGAGACTGGTGACGAGTGGCGTCCCTCAGGATTCTCTGTTAGGCCCGGCCCTGTTCAACATCTTTGTTGGCGACATGGACAGTGGGATAGAGTGCACCCTCAGCAAGTTCGCCGATGACACCAAGCTGCATGGTGCCGTCGACACGCTGGAAGGGAGGGATGCCATCCAGAGGGACCTGGACAGGCTGGAGAGATGGGCAAACCTCATGAAGTTCAACCAGACCAAGTGCAAAGTCCTGCTCATGGGTCATGGCAATCCCAGGCACAATACAGGCTAGTCAGAGAATGGATTGAGAGCAGCCCTGAGGAGAAGGACTTGGGAGTGAAGGTAGATGAGAAGCTCAACATGAGCCAGCAACGCACCTCGGCCAATCACATCCTAAGCTGCATCAAAAGTGTGACCAGCAGGTCAAGGGAGGTGATTCTGTCCCTCTATTCCGCTTTGGTGAGACCACATCTGGAGTACTGCATCCGGTTCTGGAGCCTCCAACGTAAGAAGGAAATGGACCAGCTGGAGAAGGTCCAGAGGAGGGTCACAAAGATGATCACAGAGCTGGAGCACCTCTCCTAGGAGGACAGGCTGAGAGAGTTGGGGCTGTTCAGCCTGAAGAAGAGGAGGCTCCAGGGAGACCTGATAGCAGTCTTCCAGCATCTCAAGGGGGCCTACAAGAAAGACAGGGAGAGGCTGTTCAGTAGGGCTTGTTGTGACTGGGTTAGGGGTAATGGTTTCAAAATAGAGGGAGATAGATTTAGATTAGATATTAGAAAAATTTTTTTTACAATGAGCGTGGTAGAACACTAGACCAGGTTGCCCAGAGAGCTTGCGGATGACCCATCCCTGGAAGCATTCAAGGCCAGGTTGGACAGGGCTCTGAGCAACCTGATCTGGTTGGAGATGTCCCTTCTCTTTGCAGGGGGGTTGGACTAGCTGACCTTTGAAGGTCCCTTCTAACGCTAATCATTCTATGATTCTATGATTATATGATTTATAAACTTCAGCCTGCTACTCACACAATAAAAAAAGAAACAGACTTTGACTCAGTTAATGGAGAGTCTGGGTTTTATTCTCAATCATCATTACAATACAGTGCCCAAGTAAGTTGCCATATAATACTATCCATTTACAGAGATATTTTCCAGTTGTACACTGTAGGCAGGGAAAATATTTGTTTTGTCATCATATTGAATCAAACAGCTTGCTAGTGTGAATATTTGCCATCGTATGTATTAAAATTTTAGGTCTCTCTCATTTTTTCTTTAGTAAAATAATGCCTAATGGACTAAACAAAGTCTAAAGGACTTCCCAGATCAAACTTAAATTTGCAAATTACCAGTGATATTTTCCTTGACTGTAGTTTCATCCTCTGTTCATCTCATCTTGTCTGTACTGTCCTTTAAAAAAAAAAACCTCTTAAAACAAACTTTTTTTAAAATATATGTACTCTTACAAATTTTATTCCTTGACAAATCTCCCTAAAGTTGTAAATTCACTTACAAAACTATCCAGCAATTACATTGCTACAGACCTTATTACTCCCGCTATTTCAGCTATTTATTTTCAGTACTATGTAACCTATGATTCATAATTAGCATTATGATCATTTTGTAATCAGGAATTAACATATTCCTGGCTTAAAACGTCATTTTACGGCAACACATTGTAGTGATGAATTTCTATATATTCATGGTTAGTTAGTGACCTGAGATTCGCATTTGCATTTTTTTTGCCTTTTTTCCTAACTCTTTATTGTGTTATTCTAGTGCCTTTAGCATTTTTTACTCTACTGAAAATCATTATTCAATTTTACAAATTCTTCTGTATCATTCTTCATTTTCACAATAAATTCCACTGTCTGTATAACCTCTTCTACTTTTGACAGATTGATGAATATACTTGGTACTTCAGGCCCTACTTAAAACCAACAGCTAACACTTAGTTAATCTGGAATCTACATGAATATCTAATCAACCTCCCAGAGAAGCTGCTTTGGATAAACCTTTCCAAATCACATGATTTCTATGGTATTTTGTAACCTAGACAAGTTAATCTCTCCAACAGAATATGTTTTCTAGCAGAATTTGTTAAGACATTTTACAGCCATGGGATACCAAAAGTCCTGCCTGCATTGAAGCATTTTTTGACCTCTCATATTTGAGTGAAATTCATATTTTATCTGCAGACAAAAATTCTTTCCCCTTTTTTAATGAAGTTACTTTTCTCGGAAAGACATTTTAGGTCTTGAATTCTTCTTTGTAATGACCTATTCCACAAAATGAAAAGAAATTTTAAGAAAGATAGCAATGCAAACAGCATTAGCCCTCCTGACCCTAGAAGGCAGAGACCCAGAGCATATTATAAAACATTTAAACCAAAAGTTGGAAGTGCACTGTAAATTGCTGCCATGATTGAAATGCATTTCTTTAACTGGTAAGAAGGAAGAAAAAATGCATACAGATTTCCTTAGAAAAAGTCTTTTCAACTCAGCTGATGGAGTGGGACCTCTTACATTATGCATCGCTTGCTTACAGGATGGTGCTGATTTGCTTCTCGCTGCAAATAACTTTAACAGAACTATCCTTCTGCCCAGCAGTCAGTTATACAACTAATGTTTTCCTCCACAGTTACTGCTAGCAAAAAGTTTAACTCAAAAAAAGGCTTTTTTGGGGGGCTTTTCAGCTTGCTGAGGACTACTCATGACTCTGGTAGGCTATTATATCTTTGGCTAAACATGATATCTTATTATTTAATAACCTCTCTTGTGTTTCCATTATTGTGTTAGTGTTACCTACCACTGAAAAGTCATATATTTTCAAACTGTGTTATAAAAACCCTCCATATTTTGTCTCTGTGGCAGAGGCCTTAAAAGAACGAACAGTGGCTTACGCTCTTCTGCTTGACTTTGTTAATACGTTTTTTCTCTCATTCTCCCCAAACTACGTTAGTTATCCTGACTGTTCTGAAGCTAGCCAGTTTAAGAGAGAAATTTCTCCATTGTTTTTGTCAAATCTTTCTACAGCACCCAAGATAATGGAGACAAGAACCATCTGGTGCTCTCAAAGGTTACAGCACAAATTTCAGTAACAATATAATTTCTAGATCTTCCTCAAGTCATAAATACTCTCCCTTATTTTGCTACAGTGTGTGCTAGTCTGAGTATCTACTTGATATTCTTTACCTAGATTTTTTTTGGTTTATTTTTCTATTTAGAATAGTGCAGATGCATATTTATACATTAATCTCTCCTCAGTGAATTTGTCTTTCTATATAATAAATATGTTTGCTTTAAAATACCCATTCAGCTCTCTCATACTATTTTGGGAAAGGTAAAAGTTGTAGAGTATGGAGGGGTAGAGGGAATTGATCTTCGTCAAACATTGATCTGCAGTGAATGAGAGCTTATCTATAATTTGAGGTGGTACATATCTGACTGGAAAAAGTCAGGAAAAGGGACAAATGGCGCTATTGAACCAGCCAGAAACCATCTACACTATAATTAAAACATCCTTCTGTATCTCAGATTCTGTGTTTGGTAGACTGACTTGCAGCAAAAATAAATTCTTATGTCAGTGAAGTCTTCCATATTCAAAGATGTACACATACATAAACAAGTTACTACATGCATACACTAGTTACTTCTGTTTTCACAGAGATTTTTATTATGTCTCAATTTTAGTTGCTTAATATTAATAATCTAAATAGATGAACTACCTATCACTTATGTGAATAACAATACGAATAAGTATTAAAAATATGCTTCCATTCAATATTTTTAATATTGTTAACTCTTTATTACTGACAATAGCAGAATCATGCCTTCCTCCAACGCAAAGACCTCCTAAGACAGAGAGAAAAAAATGTAAAATAATTCTTAGAATTCAGTTCTGGAAATTGTTACTCAGAGGTCTTTGTTTTGACAGTAACCCTAAATAGAAATCTTTCTCAGACAACATTGTGACATTTGTAATAAGTACATAAATATCTGGAGGAATGTATGAAGAAGGTGTTAGCGTGAACAGAATATAGAAGGGAGCATGATAGATCTGAATAAACTAATTTGGCAATTACACCAGATAAAACATTCATGAGAATCAGTCATTGGAATAAATGATTTCTGTCCATCCTTCGAAACTTTTTACATCTGCCTAAATGTTTTTTTTCCTAGTATTTATTCCTGGTTTTGCATGTATACAAAACATTATAAACTATTATACACATTTTTATTTAACTTTGCAATTAAATTGGTAGTTCATTCTTCGTCTTCTTCTAATTTTTTTTTTTTCTCCAGACAGGAAACATTACCAGGGTCTAGCCTACACTGTTACTTGCTTTTTCTAGGTTCTGAGTGGCTTCACAGTAAGCAGATGTTGTATGTACTGATGTTATGTGTATTTGAATTCACTTCTGCAAGGTATTGAATGCATTATCCTTATACAATAAAGAACTTATCCATATTCTTATATGCTTTGCTGGTTAGTGTATAATGACCTGTTCTATCATCTCCACAGTAAATTTCTCATCCTATCCCAAAACTACTTACAAGAGCCAGAACCAAAGTACACAAGTAATACTTGATTAATTTTTCTCAAAATACTTGTTCTTTCTGAAAGAATAGAAAGGAAAAATGAACTTAAGGAGACCTGACTAAGATAATTTCTTTAAGCATATATCTTGCTGATAATCTTCAGTTTTGAAACTCATTCTGTTCTCCTCTTCCATCTAGCTTAATTATATCAGAATTACATAATTCATAAAATGGACAGTCTATGCTGAGGAATAAAATAATCTGCATAATTTGTAATTGATTGTTTGTCTTTCAAAATGTCCTTTATATTGTGCCTAACGATGTCTTTAATATTATGACCAATGTTACTCTCTCTCTTTTTTTTTTTCTAATCTGAAAAAGACAATGACATAAATAAACCCATATATGCTGAAGCAAGGTACAAGACAAGCTCTCCATTCTTGTTTGGTTATTGCAATGTAGATGAAGCCTGGTGTCAATCTTCAGAGATTCAGCTCTAAAGAAGGGATTCCGAGATTGGATGATATCAGAGAGGAAAAGGGATTTGACCATATTAACCTAGTCACAGATCAAAGAACTATTGTAGTGACAACTACCTCTGTTGAGCAAACAAGCATAGTTGGAATCAAAAGTCACTAAAGTCAGGACAAAGGTATACAGGCAGAGGTTCTCAAGAAGGCTTTCAGATTTCCTAATTGTCCTGTACAGTAACTAGATGTAGCTTCTTCTGTAAATCTCTTTTTTTTTTAATGAATATGAAAACTTGCTGTACACCTCCTCTTAAAATATCCTTTCATTGACTTATCATTCATTATAATTGCACTTTAGCACTTTTTAATGGTGACTGTGTCTGCACTTTTTTCACAGCTGTCAACTGAAACATAAGTTGAAATGTAATATTATTCTTCAAATCTCTGATAATATTGGAGATCTATCATTTTATAAGCTAGTAAATTATAAAAAGAAGGTATGTATGTTGAAATTGAGTTGAATTTGACCTTTAATAATTGTGTCCGGTAAGGCTGATATAATTTCCAGAAAATTACTTTTAATTATGTATTCTTATGCAGTGCAGGTGTATATAGCTTTGTTACCAAATATTGGTCTCGCACAGCACTAATAAATGTATTCTTTCTTATTGTCTTATCTGGAAGAAGTCTGTACTGGACTACACCTACTGCTTTTAGGCTGAACAGAAGAGAGATTGTGATCTTCCATATTGGCAATATTCTAAGAAAATAAATGTTGTAGGAGGAGAAGTGGCATTTGAAAACTAAGCACAGTCAGTTGTATGCTTACATTAATACACCTTCAAGCCCTATAAATATCTACATAAAGAGCCCATTTGGGAATGTATGCACACAAATTTAATTAAAGGCCATTGCAAATTCACATATAGGGAAATACTCAAAAACTCTTGCAGCACAGCTAATGTTTTCTAAGTCAACTTATAAACAAACAGGACATCCTATGAGACTGTAATTTTATACATGTCTTCATGGAACAAGGAGCTATGACAGGAATATTTCTGTGGAGGAAGACAGTCTCTGTGGGAGATTTGTTGCTAGATTGTTGTTTTAAACTTCAGAGATAGCCAGGGTCCTGTCTTGTTTTGTTTTGTTTTGTTTTCTAGGATTGCTAAGGTAACAGCACTGCTAGAATTAAGGCACAGTATGACATTTTCTTATGTGCAGGTATATAGTTAATCCTGAATATTTCACCTACAGTAGATACTGAGAGAGCAACAGATAGATACAGTAAAACTAAACACCAGAATGATAAAAGAAACAGTGATTCCCTCTGTGGTAGAATAGCACAGGACTGCTTTGGACAGAACTTCCAGGAGTCCAGGGTTATCGGGGTAGACTAGCACTTTCAGGCTAGTCTACAACACTTAACTTGGTGTGAGGAGTTGTATTTTGGCCCCTGGCCATTGGTCTCATTCCCATTAGATGAAATGAACAGAAGCCATGAGGTTGTGTTAGTCAATTGCTTTCCTGTAACTTTCTAAAATCCAAATACTTTGAGTTTTGTTAAGTACCACAGTGAGATTTTCTTCCAGATATCCTTGGAAAATTGCAGATATATATGTATTTTACAAGAATGATGGTAACTGATGTTCTTTAACCTTTTTACTATGCCTTGGAAACACTGAACTGTGGTTTTTAGATCTACAACCAAAACCAGTGTTATTACAGCTACTTCCATGAAACAAGATATAAATGCAAGATATTAGTATAATGAACGGGATTTCAAATAGTGATGCTATTCACTACAGATGAGTGGGGAACTAGAAGGAAGACATGAATGAAAAGCAAGTATATAAATAATTTAGTGTATCAAAGTATAGGATAGATTATGGGTGAGGGACATTGAATCGATATTAACTTTCACCCTCCAAATTATTTCATTTATGGTATAACCCTCTTCTAGCTCTCTGTAAGTAAGAAAAGAAGGGTATTTAATTAATTTACTCACACATTAAGTAATATTTCCAGCTGTCCGTGCAGTATAGAAAAGGAGTTACTACAAATGTTAAATTTGAAACTGACTTACATCTGACTTAAACGTACATTCTGGAATCACAATTTCTCTCCTGAAAATTCCTCCCCTACAAATTTAAATTCAACTCAAGTATATCTAAAGGTTAATGGGTTGTCTAACACCCAAATGGCAGCTCTAGAGAAAAATTCCGGATTTTTTTTTTTTATTATTATTCTCTAGCTATAGTTAGGAGTTCATAGCTTAAACTGTCTTTGCAGTAAACTCACCGCAAAGCTTCTTTGTTGGTTACTGAAAGCAAACAATTTTCCATAGAATAGAGTTAATACTGCAGAACAGCCTAAATTCCAGAGGTTCTAATTTGTTTTATTTATTGCATATCCTAATATTAAAAGTCTGTTCACTGTTTCTTCACCAGTAGACATATCATGCTTTACCTGAGCAGAAAAAAATATTTGATGTGCTGTTCGTCACATCCAAGGTGCTGTCCAAATTAGGAGCTAGTCTAACACAGCAGAAGTTCTACACACCTGCATGGAGCTACTTCGTCTCTTACACTCTTACCTTACCCTGAGTTCTAGGAATAAACACATTAAAGTTTTTATCTTATTCTCATAAACCAAAACCAATAACATGTCGATAAAAAGCCAAGAAAATATCTGAGATCAGTAGATAAAAGGTGTTTAGCTGAATGCATCTTACAAAAATTCTCTGTCAAGTGTTAATGGGAGGATACTACATAGTTCAAAGATAGACTTGCAGACAGAAATATGCACTATGTAAACCTACAGAGTACCTCACTACATTTATCGCTCTTTCTTCTAAATTTTCAGAAGAAAACACCTAAAAATATCTCACCACTGATGGGACTGAAGTGATACTAAGAGAAAAATAATAAAATTATCTTATGAAGAGAAAAGCATTGAGACTGGCTTCTCACAATTCTTTTTTTTTTTCTTTTTTTTTTCCTTGTTTCTTTTGTTTTCCTGCTTTGTACAACAGAATATCTGAACTGTATAAAGTATTTCAGCCTACTGTTGATGCACAAGGTCTGATGTGCTTGACAAATGACATATTGGCAAGGTTTACACAGCTTGAAGCATATGCCAAGGCTAGTCTATAAATAATATTAAACAGGAACCTGTTTTTCCTCACCTCCCTTTCTGTGAAATGTTGCCTGAATTCTAATAATAAATCTGGAAAGGGACAGCTCTGTTGGTATTTGGAAACTCTCTCATACACTTTAAAGACTACAAACTGTATATATTCTGAGCTAGAAAGATATTCTCTCTTTTAAACTGAAAAACTATATAACATAAGGAAACTATATCATTCAAGTGACATGAAATAAATCTCATTAGCACAACCTTCACCATAAAGTAAAAAAGATGCAAGTAAATATCTTTTAGCATAGTAAGGCTGATTAAATTAAAACTGAGTGGAAACCAAGGAAAGCATGAGCTAGTTTATCTTCAAAGTAAGCACAATTGCAAATAAAAACCTATTTAAATTAAAGAAATCTTAAAATCCCAGCTATGGCCTTGTATATTGTTCACATGCTATTTTATAGCTAAAATATTTGATTCTGACACTTCTTCTAACTGTGTCCATTTTTATTAATGGAAATCAAACTGAATATGGTCAGTCAATTAAATGTAACCCTATATTATGTGATTTTCATCAAAGCAGGTCTAAATTCTGCTTCAGACCTAAATTATCATTTATATCACAGACTACACATTGTCTTTATTGTAAAGAAACTGCAAATTTAAGGCAACTCCCAGAATAATGTACAAGAACATAAATACATAAAAAGTCATATAAATCCCAGGAAGTACAAGTAAGGGGCGGGGGGGGGCGGGGCAGGGAGGAAGGAAATTGACAGACATTAAATTCTCATTTCTAAGTGTCCGTTTTCAACTCAGAAGGTAAGTGTAAAAGGAGGAGCGGAAACGGACCAAAATAGGTTTTCTGGTTATACTAGAATACATGTCCAGTAAGGACTCTTCCCTGTAAGATATTAAGAGAGTTGTACATTTTCTAGGTGAGTTGGTGTCTAGGAGAGAAAGGACAAAGAAAGAAAGACTTTGCTACAGTTGAGCAGGAAATGAAGAAAACTTAAAGTTAAGGGTACATCCTTTCAGCCAGACCTGATCCTAAACCTCTCCTTCAGGGAATGAAGTTTCATAGTAAGCTTGAAGAAATGAGTGTGGAACTTTTTGTTCATACATTGTATTCAACTGTACTTGGCTAACAACGCAAAAAGAACATTTGTAGCTGTCCCAAAGTAGGAACAGATTTTTCTTTTTAAATAATCAGCAGGCAAAAATATTAGACAATGAAATAACAGTGTGGGCATAAAAAGTAAAGTGTTTGATTAATTGACATTGACATTGCTAACTGCAACACAAAGTACTTGTTCCAGAAAGTACTACTCATGAAATTAAGATAGCGATTCAAGAAATATTCTGTTAATTTTGAGCACATTCTTTAATTTCCACTGACTTGAACTTACCTAAAACAAGGATAAATGAACTCATGAGCTCAAACCGACTAGGAAAAGTCAAGACAACATTAGGAATTACTCTTCCATTGTAAGGACGGTGAAGCACTGAAACAGACTGGCAGGGTGATTATAAACTTGGTTACATAATTTTGCTTTCCATAAGAAGAATTGATAGAGTTATTTTTTTCTTCCAAAGCTGATGTTTGAGCTGACATCTGTTGTGCTTGTCAAAAAAAAAAAAAGAAAAAAAAGTCACTGATAACATGAGAAAGGAAGAATGTGGTCAAGAGCTCAATGTCCAGATAGAGATGAAGTGGTGTATCTCAAGCGTCCATACTGGGACCAGTACTATTTGACATCCTCACCACTGACATAGATGGAGGGATCGAGTGCACCCTCAGGAAGTTTGAGGATGACACCAAGTTAAATGGTGCGGTCGACATGCCTGAGAAATGAACACCATCCAGAGGGACCTGGACAAGCTTGAGAAGTGAACCCATGAGAAAGTCATTAGGTTCAATAAGACCAAGTCTAAGGTCCTGCACTTGGGTCAGGGCAACCTCCAATATCAATACAGGCTGAAGGATGAGGGGATTAAGACTAGCCCTGCCAGGAAAGACTTGGGGGTACTGGTGAATGAAAACCTGGACATGAGCCAGCAATGTGTGCTTGCAGCCCAGAAGGCCAACCGTTTCTTGGGCTGCATCAAAAGAAGCATGGCCAGCAGGCCAGCGTGGCCAGGCAGAACTGCCCCTCTACTGCCCCTCTACTCCACTCTGGTAAGAGCCCATCTGGAGTACTGCGTCTGGCTCTGGAGTGCCCAACATAAGGACATGGACCTTTTGATGTGAGTCCAGAGGAGGGTCACAAAGATGATCTCAGAGCTGGAGCACCTCTCCTAGGAGGACAGGCTGAGCGAGTTGGGGCTGTTCAGCCTGGAGAAGAGGAGGCTCTGGGAGACCTTATAGTGGCCTTCCTGGAGACATTCAAGGTCAAGCTGGATGGGGGTCTGAGCAACATGATGTAGCTGAAGATGTCCCAACCCTCTGCAAGCGAGTTGGACTAGATGACCTTTAAAGGTCCTTTCCAACCCCAACTATTTTATGATTCTGTGAAGAATGTAAATACATATGAAAACTGTGTATTTACGCATTTAGTTGTAAATATACATGTAGAAAGAAGTTATTGTAGTGTTATTACAATAGAGAGCAGGAAGGAGAAGAAACTATGTTCAACAAAAATGTGGATTTCCAGTCAGTCCCCAGATTTATTGGGCTTGAATGGGTGTTTGTATGAGTTAAGAGTGGGCTGCATCTGCAGAATGGAGTTTTCTAGTAGTCCACAGAGCAGGTGTAGCTCATTCATCCCATTATATGCCTCTATTCTGGCGTGCCAGTATGACTCAGTGCTCACAGATTCAGAAGCTGCTCAATTTGTTAGTAAGTTTTGCAGGTATGAAGCCTGCATTCACCCATTTGCAGCTGTTGACAAGAGCAAAAGCATGGGACAGTAAATGTTTTCAATGCATCAGCAGTACTATCCCTCATAGTGGAGTTTTCTTCTGACAAGAACATATCCTGAGTGAGACACTTGGCCAAAAAAAAAATGTATTACACAACAGAACAGTACCGTTCAGTCATAAATTTTCAATAAGCCTATTCACAACTTTAAAATGTGTACTGTGCTTATGAATCTCTCTGGAAATGGTGAAAGACATAGATTTTTAATAACCCAAATATCTTCCATTAAACTTGAGTAAGGTATTCAAGACAAAACAGAACTGTGTGACACTATGAAAAAATATGAGCATGACAGACGAGCTATTTAGCTACTGTCAGAATTAATAGTGGTCTATTCTGTTGGTTCAGTGTTCTTTGGATTATGGCCCAGAAAAGTATTTAATTATTATATTGATTCAAGAAAATATGTAAATATCTAATTAACTTTTAAGCCCATTGACTTGAAATTATGTAAGTAGTAAAGTGCAATTCCTGAATAAGGCTTTTAAGTGATGCTTTGAGCAGGCATTACTATGTTTATACACTCTGATCCAACAAAACTTTGATTTCAATCAGAGTGTTCTACTTAAAGTGAAGCACGAGGGTTTTTTTTCTGTCATGGGGCAATATTGCATTCAAAATAAACACGTGAAGGAACAGAAATCATATAGTTGCAAAAGTTAATTTGGTTGTCACAACTAAAGTGCTCTGAAAGTTATCACAATTGAAAGAGAAATCCATGGACTGTAATCAGATTATGCTATTTCTTTTGTAGTAGGAAATCCTTTTTTAATGCAATGATGGCATCATGATATCAAAGATTTTTGTGTACTTGAAGACTATGAAAGTAGACAAGCCATCTATGACCAATATCACTGACATTCACAGGGAAAAAAAATCCTATTTGAAGAAGACAGAGGAAGAAATGATAGGTTGTTTTGTTTTGTTTTTCCTTAAAATGATGTTTAGAAAATATTTACTGTTTAGCTTCAGCAGTTGCTAAATGACAGAGAAGAGTAGTTGGTTGACTAGAACTGGTGCTAACAGATTTGAAAAACAGACAAGTGTAGGACAACAGAAAGAAAAAATAAGAAAACATGCTAGCATTAGTAAAACATTTGATAAGCTTACCTTCTTGAAGAAGTCAAGAGACATATAAAAGAATCTGATGGGGAGGGTCAACAGTAAAGTATGAAATATGTTTTCAAAATTTTACAAAAGAAGAAAAAGTAAAAAAGTTATGTATTTCAGGATTTGTAGTCATGATGGGATTTAGTTACCAGTAAAAGGAATGAGTCCTTATAAAGTTTTTCAGATTATAGTTTGTTTTATCACATTTTGGGTTTGGTTTTTATTTCAGTTCTTAGACTATTTATATAAGTATAAACCACACTGTTTTCATTTTTATGTTGTTTAGATCTTACCAAACACCTAAGTTTGAAAAGCTGTCTCTGAGTCTCCTGCTAGGCAGAGCCAGTCTGAGATGTAATATGTTGACACTCATCATAAATTCATTGGCCTCAGCAAAAGAACTGGTGCATGAGCAAGGACGCAGATGGCATCACTAAATGGTTTGCTCAGTACCTGATGGATCTTCCTCAGCTGTCAGTAGAGCCTGTCGACATCTGAGAGCTCACTGCTGCACTTTTTACAAGACGTTTTTCTGAGATTTACAATAAAGCATCTTATGATGCCCTAGAGCTGGACATTAATATAGCATTAAAAAAATCAGCAGTAGAAACACATTTTAAAAGGTAGAATGACAGTATTTGGGATAGCAGAAGTAATGTCTAAGTTAAATTTTAATTGTGGAGATAATAGTATACTTTTAATATACTGGGAGATGTTCATAGGTGGGGGCAGTAAATCAAGTCATGCATAAAAGCTGCAATGAGAGAAAAGACAAAAAAAAAGTCAAAGGTATCAAAGAAGATTCCCATTAAATCTTTGGGAATCATACGGGACACATTTTCAGCACTATTGACCAGCTCACTTGAGTGTTAATAACACAGATGCAGACCGTGTCTCTGAGTCCACATCGTCCTGAGTTATTCCATCCTGAATTTTGAATTTTTCCCTTTGATCTGGTATTCAGATGCAGGGTTTTGCTGGGAAGGGAAGGTCCTCTCCCCTTGCCCCTTGCCAAAATTATATATGAGACATGGGTTCAGTGAGGGAAGTAAAAGGAGGGTTTTAGAGAATTTATGTAAGTTTTGAGCCATGCAAACATATGAGGAATTTCCTTTTTCTTTCTGCAATTAGAATATTTCTGTGACAGTATGGCTCACCTATAGATACCAATGTAAGAACAGTAAGTGAAGAACCAATACAAACTACAACATATATATATATATCTGCAACATGCTTCTCAGACCACACGGACAAATACAGTAATCTTTTAAATAAAATAGGGATGCTTTTCTTATTGAACTTTCACACAGTTCCTTCATGGTAATCCATATGTTCAACTGTGTTCTCACTTGTCACTTTTTTTTTAGTTTAAAATAAGTCCAGTAGTTTGAATTTTCCCATCAGTACAGCAGAAGTTGAGATTTTTGTTTAGAAATATTGTGTTGACAATAAATGTATGGTTCCAGCAGATACCTGCTCAATGCACAGTAAAAAGTAGAAAACCATACCTGAAGAATTGCTTCCTCAGACTTCTGTTCTCAAGCTCTAAACACGCTGAGGTTAATAGACGGTTGTTGAAATCTACTGTATCATATTATATTGCCATAGCAACAGAGAGGAAACCATACTTTGCAAACAAAATTGGCAACTAAATGGGACTCTCTGTGAGTGGTTGTGCCACTCTTACAACAGTGGTTTGAAAGACACCATGAGATGGCAACATGATAAGCAACACAGATCAAAGCCACTGGATTAGCGTGTAGCAAATTGACTAGCAGGCAGTAAAGAAAAATGCAGTTGAACTTTTTCGTCACAATGATAAAAAAAAATCCCTTTTTCATTCATTAGGAAGAATACACTTATCTCTCTGCTTCTCCTTTGTTCTAAATGCTGCATTTTGTGGGATTTTTTTTTTTTTAATAATCACAACAGAAGACACCAGTCATAAGATTCATTTAAAATATATTAAACCAAAGTAACTGACTATTGATTAGGTCCATACAAAACTATAAGCTGAAAATTAAGACGGTGTATATCTGCATTATTTCGGTTTGTTGACATCTCATCTGTCTTTCAGCTTTCTGATAGGTCAGAAAATATTCCTAGTGCACATGCAAACACAATCTATCACTCCCAACCTATCATACGGTTGCTTGCACTGTTTATAAATACACAGCTAGGTTTCAACTTTGATACTGTTTCCAAAACAGATGTAGAATGCTGCAGGATACAATGCATTGATTCCTTGTTGATGCATTGATTAGTATTGAAAACGAACCTCAAATAGATCCTCCTCCCCTCAAATATATGTATAAAAACACCTGAATGCATTCATGTATCTAAATAGTCCTATACTTCTAACAACAATGACAATAATAATTGTGAGGACTTCCAGAAAAGCAGAGTTATCTAGATATAACAGGAAAAATGTGTTACAGAGGAATGAAATCAAAGAAAACTCATTGTAGCTGTTAATCTGTCCAGGATTCCTACAAATATTTTTTAAAAAGAACATTTTTATAATTTTAACACACAATCTTACTCCTATGTCTCTTTCTTATTTGACTGGTAAATGTGGAAAGACCATCAGCACACCTCTTTCTTCATTTTATAAACAAATACTTGACAGTGCAATTATGTAAGAGTCAACACATACCCTATCTTGCCATACCAGGACAATACACAGTGTATATTCAATTAAAAAAAAACATACACTCTGCTCTGTCAGAACACATTTAAGACTCAGTGTAAACTCTAAGCTCTTCCTCCTATTTAATGCAAAATAACCAAATCTTCCTCTGCCACAAAGCTTGAGTATACTGTGCCCAGGATATCTGTTTCCATCATGATGCGTATGTGACAGCTGCTAAGTATCATTTGGTTTTGCCAAATGCAATAATATGCTCACTGTACATTAACATGTGTTGGATCATTTTCTCTGCTCTTTATTTTCACTTTCCTTCATACTGTTAGCAATGTATGACTTAAGTATGCTGCTCTTGCAAATTCATTTCTCATGTTTCTTCTTTATAGAGCTTTTAAGCATTATCTTTTATTTCTACAGTTAAAGCTTCTTTCAGGCTTAAAATTGATTTTATTTTCTTTAAATTGTTTTATACACAGATGTTATCTAAAAAAGGCTGTTAATCCTTGGCATAGACCAAAATAATGTTTATGATGTAGGGGTCAGACAGGATGATTTCAAATTAGATACTGGACATTATATTGCTACACAGAAGAGAAATGAAGGTAAAGAAAATAATAGGTGGTTCCCAAATAATTTTCCTCTCTTACAATGATGCATTGTTTTAAATTGGATATTCAATGATCCTTGTTACTGAAATTTGAGCTCTCAGCACATCTTGTTTTGTGGATAGGCAGACAAGATCTGCTAAGTTGTTAAGACAGGTACAAGGTTAAAAAAGCAATTAGATATGGAACAAGCTGTGTTCTCCTCCTACTGTGAATCAAAACTTTCCTTTAGAACAGAGATCCATTTTTGTTGATGAAATATCCCTAACCTCTAACTGCACTTACAAACCCACTCGCATGAGTAAACCGTTCAGAAATAGCAAAATGCAAATAAAGTTAAAGGAAAATAAGAAAAAACCAAGTTTTTATTCTTCATGTTATCCAGTAGATAACATTTTCTTTCCATTGATTTATTTTGTATCAGATGGAACTGTGGTGTATACCAGTTTTTACTCTCCATGGTTACTTGGTAAACTGCAGAGAGATAAATGGTCATCTTCTCCTGTGATGTATTCTCTGTTTCAAATCAATTCAGAGTTGTCCTAATGAGAAGTATGGTTGCTAGACACATGACAAATCTTGGCTCAAAGATGCATCCCTGCTATTGATTTGCTAGATTAACGTCTCAGAAGCCAAAGAAGGATAAACACAAATTAATAAGAATCCCAGGAGCAATGCTGAGAAAACCCATTTTACACGGTTTTTCAACTTCAGCCATACTAGAAGTTTTTTGGATCTGTCCCATGTGCAACTTTCCACTGATACTAATATTGTCTTTGATATTATTATTGTTGTATATTGATGTTAATAATGTCTTTACAAGTAAATACTTTCTACTTAAACAGTTGAATAAGTTTTTATAATCTTTATAAGCTTATTTGCCGTGCCAGGAAGATGGCTGGACTACACAGTATACTCAGCAAGAGGCTGAGTTCAGAAAGTGGCAGTGGGTTTAACCTGAACATCTATGCCTATGTTGATCCTACAGCTTTAAAGCTTTGTACATTCTACTTACTGTTGTCTTTAGGGTTCTTGGTGCATCTTTCTAGTATCATCACAGCATGGCACAGCTGCATACTTGAATTTTCAGTTAGTCTGTTCAGAAAGAATAATATAAAGAGACAGATAAAGAGAGTGATTGGTGATGTGGAAAAGTTTGCATCAGAGGGGGAATTAAACAAAAGAAATTCAACAGGCAAATGTTCTTCAACTTTCAAAGGATGCAGGTCAGAGAATGTGACAGAGAAACCTAAAGGTAATGAGAACAAATATGAAATGGTTGCTTCTTATTTTTCATAACACAAGAAGTAGCATGTACCAATAAGGCTTAAATTAAAAAGTAAAATGTGAGTAAATTTCTTATTAGATCATGGAGCTTGCCATCATGGCATGTTTTAGGTAACACAAGTACGAATTGGATCAAAATAGTGGGTTAGACAAATTCATGTATGGAGGAGAGGTGCTTCAAGGAACTTCAAGTATAATGATGCAAGTACAACTTTTAGCTTACAAGACATCTAAGGATTTGCTGATTGCCTGACACTGCAACAGTATACCTTGCAATGTGTTAGATTCATCCCTGCCTTGAACATTTATGTTCCTTCCTAGATTTCACCAAAAACAATAGCATTTCCATTCTTATGTCCTGTTATAATTTTGAATACCAAAGAATGAGAAAGCTTTCCACACTTTATTTTGCTGCTAAGTCTTGGAGACTATGCCACACAGAAGCACTCATTTACGAATTACATTTCCATTCCACTACCTTGTAGTTGGAAGGATTTTAAGAACAACAAAATGTTTCCTCACAATGGGCCAAAGCCATCAGAGGTAGTGAATGTGGTCTAAATGACACTTTTCCTTTGTTCATTTTCAGAAAGTAAAGTGATTTCACTTTGTAAAATTACTAACATTAAAGAAGAATATTTGAACTATAAATATAAATATAAATGGTGACAAGTCCTATCTACTGAGATAAATCACGATTTTGATGGATTTGTACAATAAGGGCTGAGTATACTTATGAAAATAAAAGTTAAATATCAAGAAAGTAGAGAGAGTGTACAGCACTGCCATGTGTTGATAATGAATAATGACATAAAACAAGTTTCTAGAAAAAAAAAATTGTTTGTTGAGTGTCTCCTGTTAATCAGCATTTTTTTCAGCTTTGTATTAATCTTTGAGTCATGGCAGTTGAGAGAAAGAGAACACAAAGTCACTCAGAAAATTCTTAACAGTTAAAATAAATAAAATGACAGCTTTCCCCCATCATCAGCTGAACACAGTATTATTTATATCTCAGTCAGATCCACCCACCCAAACTATGGACTTACCAAAGCAAGTGATGTGACCTTTAAGAAAAGCACCTTTCATTTCTAAGTATAGTGCATAAATTGAAAAAATAAAGGCATGAAGGACAGGAAATGATAGAATTGTCAAAGATAATGCCATATCTACAGCAATACTAAAGTACAAATGCATTGCTATCTTTACTATGTAAGAATGCCTGGTTTAGTACATAAATACTTGTTTGATCACCCAGCCCTACTGAATGTATGAATACAACTGCTTCCACAATTTCTTACACAGGTCAAACTAACTTTCAGCTAAGGTAGCATCATAACATTTGGTGTACAGGAAGAGGTGACCTTTTAGTGGTGACAATGAGCATGTATTTCTCTCAAACTTAAACATATGTGGAAAATTATGACACAATAAATATAGTTGTCTAATATACATAGCACACAATCAACATGTCAACATAGTGGCACAGATGCCTTCTACTAGGATGACTACACTTCGCAGATGAGACAATCTAGGCTCTTGCTGCAAGCAAAAGAAAGAGGTACAATTCTCTCCTCTCTCCTAAGCCATGCCTTCTTCACTACATACTCTTGCTTCCTCATTTGGCTTTGACTTTCTTCCAGTCTTCTCTTAGATGATTAAATTCAACCTCCAACACATACTCTTTAAAAACCCTGTTCACGTTTTTTTTTTCAGTTTTATTTTCTTTAGGTTCAGCAGTTGAACTGTTTGAAACCAAGTTCTATGAACGGGTAGGGTCAGTGTTGTGCTTTTGCTTAGTGAGGGGGGCCTAAGGTGGTAGCTTCTGTAGGAAACTGCTGGAAGTCGCTCCCCTTTGTTTACTGGACTCGACCGGGCCTAGGGCGGACCCACTGCCGGCCAAGGCCGAGCCGATTGGGAGCAGAATGTCCCGTGATAACGCCTCTGTGATAACATATTTAAGAAAGGGAAAACAGAAAAAAAAAGGGAGAAGAGAAGATGTGACAAAGCAGAGCAAGGGCAGAGGCCCAGAGGGGGAGGAGCAGGCCTCCGGGGCCTTGCAGGCCTCACCCTCTGGCCTCTCGCCAGGCGGCCGACTGGGCCCAACTCAGCCCGGCCTGGCTGCAAGAGGCGGAGAGGAGAGAAGATGGGATGAATAAGGTGAAGAGATCCTGAGAGGCTTTTTGAGGCTTCTGCCAGCCCGTTGTGAAGAATGAACTTTTCTTGTGAGAGAAACAGCTGCAAACACCAAGGTCAGTGAAGGAGGGGGAGGAGTAATATGGCTCCTGGCCAAGATTCCCCTGCAGCCTGTGGTGAGGACCATGGTGGAGCAGGTTGTCCCCCTGCAGCCCATGGAGGTCCATGGAGGAGCAGAGATCCACCTGGAGCTTGGAGCCCGTGAAAGACCCCGCACCGGGGGAGGTGGATGCCTGAATGCGGCTGTGGCCCGTGGAGGGCCCGCTGGGACAGCCGTTCTGGAGAGACTGCAC
>WHYT01017088.1:342884-376153 GCA_009806455.1 Tetrax tetrax | reverse complement strand
TCAAGCTGTATTCCTGAAACTCCAAGGGAGGCTATGTAAAATCTTAGTAGTGTGTCTTTCTTAAAATAGATTGTTCTATTCATAGAAGCCTAAAGTGATACTTCCACACTGAAGTGCTTTAGCTTGACATCGAGTGTAATTTGCTCTCTGACATTTGGAAATATCTCTCAAAATGATGGTAATGTTTAGACTTAGGGAGCGTTAGAAATTCTTTTCACAAGGGTGCTTCTGATGTATTTTTGCACTCGTTACCTAGGAATCCAGAGAAAAGACTGTTATGAAGAGTAAGCAAGGTTTTATACTAATGTCTGCATTGTTTTCTTTTTACCAAGGGATACATAAAAATGTATCATGAGACAGCAGACTCCTACATTTAATTAATTAATTTGTAAAATTACCTACTACTGTTATATTCAGATGAGTATAAGTATGTATCTGAAAGCATAAACACAGCTGTGCCTGGGTCTTTTAAAAAAGATTACTGAAGAATTTTGCAGTGGGAGTTATGGATGGCTTCTTCCACAAACAGAAGTGTGCTTTTCACTTTTTTTTCCTTTTTCATTGACCTCTCCTAAAAGGCTCTTGAAAACATCAGGTTCAGCTCTAAGAGCCTTGTTTCTGTTACAGTGCTGCCAACTAAGAAGCATTTTACTACATAAATTTGAACTCCTGAGGTCTGAGTGACATACACTGCTTCCACGTTATTTCCCATTGCTGTCTGTAGTGAGGATATTTGTGTTTTTCTTTTACAACAAGAGAAATACTTTTTTTTTTTTTCCCTGGGATATTGCAAACCAGTGTTCGGGCCATGTTTTTTTTTCACTTTGGTGACTTTTGATGTGTCCAAGCAAATCTTTTGCATGTTGAATGTACTGCTATCAATTGAAGGCATGGATTGATGAGGGTAGCCTTCAGAATGTTATGCCATGACTGCTGTATTGCAGGTCAAATTTTTAGGTAATGTAACTTTTTTACCACTGGGGGCTTGATTACATGGAATAAATAGGTTTTGGGTTTGTTTTATTTTTTTATGGGCTTAACAATCAACAGTGAAATGGGACACACAGAACACTCCAAGTGCAACGTTGAGACTGAAGATTAATTGAAGAATACAAATGGTGTGGCTTGTTTTGTTTTACTTTCTGCTTATTATGACAGTTTGGGGCTACCAGGTGACAGAGGTAGCCTTCTCCCTCTCCTTCTCTTTTGTGCACATGATACCACCATGAAGGGAGAATCTGGGCTCCAGCAATACTCACTATATATTTTTGTTGCAATCTTGAAAAAATGCCTGAAAACACCTGTTAGCAGATGCTAATTTGTTTTAGTGCCATGAAAACTAGCGTGCCAGAAAAGACTTATTTTGCTGAAGTTTAAAAGAAATTTAGAGCTATATTAGGAAACTTACTGAAATCTCTAGGCTATACTGTCTTTTGGTCCTGCCAAGAAAATACTGCAGATCAAAGTTTGAGTGAGGGCACAGGTCCTTTGTGATGATGCTCATCATCTCTTATGTTGTCACTTTCTTGTCCATAAGGCTAGAAATACTCCTTCCATTTTCTCCAGGATCATGTAGCATCAGAGAATTAGAATGATGAGAGGAAATCTTGGCAAATGAGACCCTTGCAGAGACTAACTACTGTGGTGCTGAGGATATCAGGAGACACTCAGACACCTGTTTCTTTCAGCAATAGTGTTGTTCTGTGCTTGCCAGGAACATTCCTCCTTTGGTGATAGATGCCTCTGCATGCCTACTAGGCAATCCAGGTCACTCTCACTTGATGCTTTAGAGAGAAAAGGTTTACTGTTAATATAAAGAAAAAAAAAAGTGTTAAAAGGGAGTTCTAGACCTTTTGCTACAGAATTAGTACTAAGTAATTATGAACAGTAAAAAGAACATAACACAGGATCATAATTCATACTGCCTTATTTGTGACTTATCCAGAAATCTTCACAGTGTTAAAAATCTCTAACAGAGAGAACTGGGATTGAATCGAGGCTGTTTCCCATTAGCACTAGTGGACTTTGAATGTGATTGTATTTAATTCTGTGTGCATATCTATGACACACTTATTTACATAGTGTGTAAAGGCATTGTTATGTGCTGTTTTCTAAGCACTATAATGGGGAATACCAGTTACAGTGCATATTAGTTAAACCCAGTTTAAGTTTGATTTAGCTGTTAATTTCCATGTTAGCAAGAGTCTGTTTTTCTGTTATGTTCTTTAATTACCAAGACTTCTAGCCTTGCAAGACACTGGCTGTTGCTAAATTGCTTCCCATTTTTTTTTTTTTTTTGGAGAGTCTAAATCTTGTTAAACCTGGGACTATTATACCTTGACTCAATGTACTTTCTCTACTTTCTGGCTGAAGTGCCACCTGCAAAAAAGAGTGTCTAAAAACATTGCCTGTAGACTTTTATATTGATTGCAAGGGTAAAACTGGATTATCTCGCTCTTGTTTTGTCAGCTCATTTTTTCACTTTTGTCTTTCATCTTTAATCTTTGCATTCTATTTTCTCTGGTTTGAATTTCCTGAATTTGAAATCATCTCATTAGGAGGCAGGTCGTAGACTAATAAGGCATTCTCTCATGCTTATTTCCATCTATTAAGCATTCATTTGGAGTTAAATGATGAAGTATAGATCCCTTGGAAAATGCTCATACATGCAGCAGGTTATCAATAACTTGTCATTCTGTGTAGCTCTCCCCAAAGATCCCCATGGTAATCACAAAACCTTAGAGAAATTGACAGTAGAAAAGTGATTGACACAAATCTCATTTTGGAAGGTTCCTTATTCTGAATAATAAAACCTGTTTGCTATTTGCAGGATTTATATTAACTTTATTTGTAGAATTGCTAGCAAGAGTCCTCGGTGTGCAGGAAAGTCAGAGTGATTCTGAGAAGATTGGAGAAAGATGTATTTATTTTTTTTTTAAATCAAGTTTCTCATTTCCTGTTACTGTTAGAGGTAAATGCATGTAAATGATGTTTGGTGAAAACTAAAGTCTATGCCATTGGCTAGTAGTCTGCCAGCAGATTAATTATTTAATTTTGAGAGTTGAGTACTGGTAATTATTGGAATGTAATGGCCAAAGTGTTGTCTTGCAAAAACAACCAATAGCCATAATTTGGCTTTGAAGTGTCTAGCTGTAACTGTTACAGCTGTTATGGCTGTAACATCAAAAATCCTGAAAACTTCATTGATTAAAGCCAGTGGTGCTTTAAAAGATTGAGACAAATAACTCTGGTTTCTTTCTCTTTAAACAAAAATACATGTGCAAGCACACAAGATTTTAATTAAATATTGATGATACTTCTTAATTAATTTTCTTGTTTGAATTTGAAATCAAGACATTAAAAAGGATTGCACCTCCAGGATGAAATTCTGTATATTAGAACATGAAAGTATGTCAGAAGTGTAAATGTGTACTATAATACATAGAGTTGTTTTCAAATATAATTTTCCCAGACACTTTTATTTTTCTTTAACTCGTAGCATTTCTTGGAAGTCCATTTATTAGACTACTATTGAACTGATATATATTTTTAATTCCTAGAGGAATATAAACTTTTATTTCAGGTATTGTTCTTTCACATTGCTTTTGGTAGGTATAACTCTTGATTTGGGCTACAAGATGCATATGACAGTGAGAACGGGAGTCTGATCATATATTCTTTGAAGTCTGGACGGACTCAAGGCTCTCACTTTTCTGACTCTAGCCCCACAGGGCTTAATAGCAATTTACTGATAGGATATTAGCAGTGAGTCAATATCTTCCCAGGGGCAAAAGAGAGAAAGGATGACGAATAATAATGTACACAAGTAAAACTAAAGTAGGATTGTATTTCTTGCTGGTGCATGAAGGACACCGATTATCAACCAATTTCAGACTTTAAACTGTCTGAGACCAGTGAAAATCTCAGCCAATGGGCTACAGCTAGATGAAGCAATGTTGTTGGGGACGATTCCCATGAAGAATTTACAATTTTATCAGACACTTGACATATTTTTTCCTTTTTCTCTAATGGAAAATAATTCTTATAGGAATGTGATTTAAAAAAAAAATATTTGTACTGGAACAGATTGTTTCAGCATTTTAAAAGAGGGAAAACATCAGACTTGACTTTACTGGGGTTTTTTATATTGTTTCCTTCACTGAATGAAGCTCAGTTTTCATACTTGATAGAGTGGTACTGCAGTTTCAGATTAACTTTTCAAATAGAAATTCTTAGTGACTGTGTGTTAGGGATTTACTACATTCACCACAAATTTCAGAATAGCTTTTATCTTTTTTTTTATCTTCTGTTTAAAAAATGAGGAATAGTAAGTAGGAACAGTTCTCAGCCAAGCCTCTGATCAAATATTTATCGTGATTTATAGGCCATATTTATTAATATTTATTAATGAGTAATATAGTGGGTTTTTTTTCCATGTCTTACTTAAACAAGGCTTCTAGCAATCCATGACTCATGACTTTCTAGGACAGTGATGATACATATAGGTAAAGTCTAAGGAACAAGAGAACTTTTCTTGTCAGCCTAGTCCTCATCAGCAGGCAAAATAATCCTCTCAAAACAGACCAATTAATATTAAAATTGAGAAAATATAAACTGAGGACAATAAATTATTGTTAAAAAAGGAGATTTTTTTCAGGGAAATTTAGGAATATTTAAATGTAGAATGTCATAAAGAAATCACTCAAGAATCGGTAATTGACCTATAGTTAATGGTTTGCCTGCTATATATATTGTTGTATAGAGGGTTAATCCTCATCTTTTCATGATCTGGCATCTGTTTCTGAATGGCCTATAGCTACATGTGAGTACGGACCCAGGAGAAGAAAATTTGCCTGCTAAGAGCATATTTTCTTTGTAGACGCTGGAGACTCTGGTTAAAAGACATCATGCAACTTGGTGATGACTTGAGAGAGGAGGTTCTGCCCAATTTATTCAGTGGAGTTAAGGATGCGAAACTGTTGAATTTTTTTTAATGTTTTGTTATTCAGCCACCAGCCAACACAGAATTTTTCACATACCATCTACCCTGTTGGAAAGAAGATAGAGAATTTGTTAGACAAGTTAATTCTTAATGACTTAGCTCTCTAAAGGCAATGAGAATGTCTGAACTGGGACACCATCTGTTCAGCTGAGGTAGTTTCTAAGCCAAGCTGTGACTATGTACTGTAAAGAGCTGGTCAAGGCAAGTTATGACTCCTACTCATCCTGTGTGGATGGGTTTCCTTTTGAAAGACATCAGGATTTAGACAAAATACTATTATTTACTTCAGCCATGACCTACTGTGGGTGCAGCTAGGATATATGCCCAGACCCAGAGGCTTGGAAGCATTCCCAAGCTCCCAAATTTACATCCTGCTTGAATTTATTATCAAGCAACCAATAGGTTCCCTCTACCAAGACGCAAGCCAAAGAGTGGTGAAGAGGTTGCACAGCCCATTTTGGAGAGTATTTGCTATGGTGACAATCACTGTTAAAGGAAATGGAGTGACAGTTTGACTGGATAAGGAAGATATGAGAGAGACTTCTTAGCCCAGAAAAGAAGCCATTAGTAGGAAAGAGACTGAAGGAGGAGACCTTGACCAATGGAAACATATCAACTATATCTTAACATGTTCCAATAGAACATGAGAGAAACTGAGACAAGGAATGATACACTAGTTCAGTTCCTTAGCCTAAATTGAAGCCATTCTTGTGCTACTTGTAGTACAGAGTGATTACTTTCACACTTCTAGCAAAGATTTTTCACTGTGCATGTGCCAAATATGTGAAAGGCTGTGCTTCATTGTTTGCCTGCAAATTAAAGAGGGAAATGTGGTGGCCCTTCAGAATTTTCACATTAAGTTTGTAGGATTTCCCATTCATTTTATGTAAAATTCAGTGCAGTCGATAAAAATGCCTCTCACTTTCTCCCCTTTCTCTTTCCATTTCTGTCTTTGTCCTAAACTCCTTGCCGGGTTTGCAAGCCTACCTTGGCAAGACAGTCACGAATCACTGTAGTCCTTTGGTGAAAAATCACATCTTCAAGTGTCAGTGGTGCCCCAGTATACTCATCAGCACAAGTCTCCACATGAAATATGGTACTGTTTTTGCAGGAAATGGACTTTTTAAAGGCTAGTTGCTGGATAGTTGCAATATTCAGTGCAAATTTGGTGTAGGCTAAGTGTATAATCTCAATTTTTTTTCCATGTGAAGGAGATGATCCTTTTAACCTTTAGGCTTAAGTGGTATTTCCTGTTCTGTTTCTGTTAGGGTGTATTACAAGATTTGCTGTGCTTTAAAAGCACAGAAAATAGCATGTAACAGACTATTATTGAGACACAACAGTAAAATTTGAAAAACTGAGATGTAGGAATTTGTCAGTGCAATCCTGTGTTCATAGTGGGAAATGTAATCAGTGTATAGGAACTTTTCAGTGGCATGTCCAAGGGGATTTGCAGATTAACTTTATGTGACATTAAGCTGGAGATTAACAGTCTTCCTTGCACAGTGATACTGCTAACTACTCCGTGTCACTGAGGGAAACCTCCTGAACTTATGGAGCTTGAAGACATGCATTTACTTAAATACTCATGCACCTTTTCACAAGAGTGACATTTCTAAAGGTGGTTAATAGAAATATATTGAGAAACTATTTTGTAGGGTTTTTTTATCTGTGTAAATCTTAGGCTCTTTCTCTTCCTGTGTGAAAGTATATGCTCTTCCTTCTGTAGATAACAGAAATTGAGATGGTAGGATATAATAACTAATCCAAATAATTTCTGAAATACCATTTTCAGTTTAAAAAGCTTTTTCATTAAATTAGAGATATTAACTACTTTTGGCTTTACAGCTGACAACAATCTGCAATACAAAATCCAAGGTAATTGGTAGTATTTGTAGCAACAAAGTCTTTCTGTGTTTGCGATATGAACTAACCTTCATATTCTAAATAGCTGAAAATCTCAAATAAGGATTTGAAAATTATTTATAAAAACATCCATTAAGCCTCTACAACCTCTACAAATGGTTTATCTAACCTCTGATATCAAATAAAGAACACATTTTTTCCACAGAGAAAAAATGTTGACCACTTTGTTGATCTGGTAAAGCAAAACAAAAGAAAAAAACCCTGACCATTCCACCCCCAGCCCATTTCAAATTGAGTATTTAAGTAATACTCTTAGTAAGGATTTTGTCCTATCATTGCATTTTCAGGGCCTCCTCCTCTTTCTAATTGAAGCGTTGTTGTGGTTTTGCTTAGTGAGGGGGGCCTAAGGTGGTAGCTTCTGTAGGAAATTGCTAGAAGTGGCTCCCCTTTGTTCAGTGGACTCGACCGGGCCTAGGGCGGACCCACTGCTGGCCAAGGCTGAGCCAATTGGGAGCAGAATGTCCCGTGATAGCGCCTCTGCGATAACGTATTTAAGAAGGGGAAAACAGAAAAAAAAAAGAGAAGAGAAGATGTGAAGAAGCTGAGCAAGGGCAGAGGCCCAGAGGGGGAGGCGCAGGCCTCCGGGGCCTTGCAGGCCTCACCCTCTGGCCTCTCGCCAGGCGGCCAACTGGGCCCAACTCAGCCCAGCCCGGCTGCAAGAGGTGGAGAGAAGATGAGATGGGATGAATAAAGTGAAGAGATTCTGAGAGGCTTCTGCCAGCCCGTTGTGAAGAATGAACTTTTCTTCTGTGAGAAACAGCTGCAGACACCAAGGTCAGTGAAGGAGGGGGAGGAGTAATGCGGCTCTTGGCCAAGATTCCCCTGCAGCCTGTGGTGACGACCATGGTGGAGCAGGTTGTCCCCCTGCAGCCCATGGAGGTCCATGGAGGAGCAGAGATCCACTTGGAGCTTGGAGCCCGTGAAAGACCCCCCGCCGGAGGAGGTGGATGCCTGAATGTGGCTGTGGCCCGTGGAGGCCCCGCTGGGACAGCTGTTCTGGAGAGACTGCACTCTGGAATCTACGCCGGAGCAGTTTAATGAAGGACTGTGGCGTATGGGTAGGACCCCACACTGGAGCAGGGGAGGGATGTGAGGAGTCTCTGTCTAAAAGAAGAATTCTTTGGACTTCTTTTTCTTGTCACAAGTTCACATAAAATAAAATATAACAAAGTGTTTCAAATGGGGTGGAGAGGGATAGTGCTTTTTTTTTTCACTTCCAGTGGGAGAAGAACTAGTAGTGTCAGTCAAACAAGTTTTAGATTTAGACTAGATGTAAGGAAGAATTTTTTTACACTGAGGGTGGTGAAACACTGGAACAGGTTGCCCAGAAAGTGGTAGATGCCCCATCTCTGGAAACATTCAAGGCCAGGTTGGCTCTGAGCAACCTGATCTAGTTGGAGATGTCCCTGCTCCTTGCAGATGAGTTGGACTAGATGACCTTTAAAGGTTTCTTCCAACCCAAATATTCTATGATTCTATGTTTAATAGAGGTCAACTTTCCAGCAATTTTTGCCAACTTCCATTCTTCGTTGCTGTAGTGTTAAATCCTATTTAGTTCATCAAGAGACTAAACTGAGTATCTGTTGAAAAATGTCAGGAGCAAGAACAATTGCATTGCCATATAGAAACCCAAATTAAGGAAGAAGAAATCAAATTTGAAGTAGAGTTGGGTTTGAAGCTCAAAATGCGGATCTAGGATTGAAAACTACAGAAACTTTGAAAACTCTTCAGCCTGTTTATCAAGAAAACTAAGAAAGTCCTGTTTTAGTTGAAAATCTTCCTGCACAATACATTTAATTATATTTTGATCAATACTGACTTTTCACACTTGCTAGTTAAAAAGATTACCTCCAAGGTTCAGCTTCTTGCTGGGTGTAATCGTAGCTTTGGAACATTTGCAGTTAATATTAGTAGGTGATGTATCCAGCAGCATAAATAGCTAAAACTGAAGGAAAATTATTTAAGAAATAAAGATGGTTTTAAGGGCTTTGGTAGTTGAAGCTCTTGAAATAGTCTTACTTAATTTTTTTTTTTTTGAGCTCCAGAGACTGCACTTTATTTATTTAGTTTTTCTCTCCCCCTAAATGGAAGTTTGCAAGAAGACAATGTTCCAGAACTACAGCTTTGGTCATTAAACTGACATTCAATATCTGTGCCCTTATGATCGAGAATAAAACTTTTAGATGCTTTCTTTTATCACTGAAAGTCAATACTGAATGTACCAATTGCAACAGGATTACACTGGTTTTGGTTTTTTTTCGTTTGCTCATGGCTTTTTTTGATCCTCTGACAGTCTTCAGGCATACTGGAATGTAGTATGAAAAAGGTTTCTTACCTCTCTTAACTGTCTAAGTTCCAGATTCACCTTCCCTAATCTTTATCTACATGTCTCTCCTCCATTATAGTCCTCACATATTTTATCCTTTATCTGCATGTGTTAGACTTGCATACTTGGACACTTGCCGCAATGCAATCATGCCTTAGCAAAAAGATGCTTGTTTCTTCATGTATCATAATTTCAGGTTTACTAGGACACTACGGAATTCAAGCAAACCTGCCTGATTTTTAGCAGAATCTTCCTGAATTTTTTCATTTTAGAAGTAGAAAAGATGTGAGGAGGTAGCAGCTGAACAGTGCCTAAAAGACGAATACACAACTTCTAAGGAATCATAACATCTGAAGTCACAGATCCCTGCTCTTCTCATAGAAAAGAGGGAACCTGTCACTGATGATTTGGCTCTGCAGGTCAGGAATGGTGCTTGCTATTGCTGATGAAAACTGCCTGGGCAGCTGGCATGACCCATCAGCAGGCCCTTTACTGCACAAAGAAAGAGCTTGTGAAATCCCCTATGATGGTTGACCTGTGGGTCCTGTGTGTTTCTGTGGGGAGATCTTATTTCTGATGCATTAGAAATGTTATAGGGATGCTTCTCCCTTTCTTCCCATGAAATGTGAAATGGGGTCAAAATGCCCAGAGCAAATTAATATCTCTCTCTGTTGATATGATCATCAAAAACACTCAAGCCACAGAGAAATTTATGTTGGAGGGAAGCTGGGTTCTTTCAGACTCTCCTGCTCCATCAACTTGCCTGCAGCTGATTATGATGACTTGCAGTGTGGTGCTACTGTTTTTCAGCAAGGAGAGGCAAATAAAGGCTTGTGCCTCCCTCAAAGTGCCCTTACTGTGAGCTACTGCTACTAGTAATCAGCTCTGCACAGTAGGTGTTTATACATTAACTTTTATCACAGTCCTTTGCATAGGACAGGGTAATTAGCTCAACCTTAAAAGGACCATACAAAGAACATAATAAAGCATGGCACAAAAATGGGAGAAGTATTGAGGTTATTAAAAATTAAAAATGGGCTTTAATAGTGTTATGAAAATAAAAGTGCATCTTATGATACTACTTAGTTAAAAATGGTCATAGAAAAGCATTAATAATCTTCCTGTGCTGTTTGTTTTTTAATTTGTAATTATTTTAAAACTAATGTTAAAAATTGTTTTTAATATTTTGTTTTCTGATTAAAATACTCTCTTGCTGGATCTAGATGTATAATCTTTTTAAGAAAAATCCTTCATAAGTTCCTAGTTCCTGATATTGTGGTAAATTGACAAATGTGTAGACATACCATTCTTTAATTATGAATCTTCAAGAGCTTCTAATCCTCCCAGGATTGTAATCAAGAGATGTTGCAATCAATTTCTGTTGTTCTTGAAATGTTACATGGGACTTTAATTTAAATTGGTAACTTGTCCCTCCAATCACTTGAAAGGGAAGCTGACAGCATGGTCAATTAAATTCAGACTTTAAATTATTTTTATTGCTATCATTCATGCAATAGCACCTTGATGTACACAGGCAATATCCTGCTGGGCTTTGGGGATGTGGATTTTAATCACCACGAGTAGCCAAGGAATTTAATGACTTAATGACAAGTCCACCCGTTTTAATGGGAACTGTGTGATAATTAATTAGTAGAGGTAGTTTGTCAGCTTTTTAAGAAACATTGATAACTAGACGGCATTTACCCTTTGGGAATGCGAATAATTGACTAAGTTTAGCTTCCATATCAATCAAATTGGGGGAAGTGGAAAGATTGCTACAGATTAACACAATTCAGTGATTTTTCTTTTAATAACAAAACCTCAGTTTTATGTTCCGTTGAACAAAAAAAAAAAAGCTTCATTTAGTGAAATCCAAAACACTTCATTTCAGGTATTAGCTTAAAAACAGGAGTGAACTAATGGGAAACAAAGTCTAAGTATACTCTACTGTTGGAGAGCAGGAAGCTACCTTCTTCTTCCCTTTGTCTAGTAACTGAAGAGATTAGAAGTAAGGTTGTGGCAAGACCCTTTCAGGGCCTGATTGCTTTTGCAGAGGGTATGTGGGAAGATTAATCAACTGAAAAGATACAGGAAAACTCTGGTCTCTGAGCCAGGAGAAACGTCTAAATCCTTCTACCAGGATTTAGAACAATAATTTGTAGTAGGCACAAACCAAAGTCAAGTGGCTCTTCCATGAAAATAAAATGGATTCACATTTACAATTGTCACTTCCACATACAGTTGAGTTGGTATCTGTAGATTTATTACCAGAATACAGTAGATGTTGGAAAAGTTCCTTTTGATCTGCTTATTTTTTTACAGAATTATTTGCTTTGAATGTTTTTCTTCTTTAGTCCTGTACTTGATTCCAGCATATCCCAGACTATTACTCTTCATCTTAGCTAAGATTTTGTTTTCTTGCTGGAGTTTTTCTTTCTTTCACAGAATCAAAGAATGGTTTGGGTTGGAAGGGACCTTCAAAGATCATCTAGTCCAACCCTCCTGCTGTAGGCGGGGACATCTTTCACTAGACTAGATTGGTCAAAGGCCCATCCAAATAGGGCTCAAGTCTTTTCACCTTTGGGACTTGAATGGGGCTTCAAGCCTCCTCACCGTTTTTTTTTAATTTGTCCATTAATCTATTGTTGTGGTTTTGTTTAGTGAGGGGGGCCTAAGGTGGCAGCTTCTGTAGGAAACGGCTAGAAGTCGCTCCCCTTTGTTCACTGGACTTGGCCGGGCCTGGGGCGGACTCACTGCTGGTCAAGGCCAAGCCGATCGGTAGCAGAATGTTCCGTGATAGCGCCTCTGTGATAATGTATTTAAGAAGGGGAAAACAGGAAAAAAAAAGAGAGAAGAGAAGATGTGAAGAAGCTGAGCGGGGGCAGAGGTGCAGAGGGGGAGGCACAGGCCTCATGGGCCTTGTAGGCCTCACCCTCTGGTCTCTCTCCAGGCAGCCAACTGGGCCCAACTCAGCCTGGTCCAGTTGCAAGAGGTGGAGAGGAGATGAGATGGATGATGTGAAGAGATTCTGAGAGGCGTCTGCCAGCCTGTTGTGAAGAACTTTTCTTGTGAGAGAAACAGCTGTAGACGCCAAGGTGAGTGAAGAAGGAGGGGGGGGAGCAATGTGGCTCCTGGCCAAGACTCCCCTGCAGCCTGTGGTGATGGCCATGGTGGAGCAGGTTGTCCCCCTGCAGCCCATGGAGGTCCACGGAGGAGCAGAGATCCACTTGGAGCCTGTGAAGGACCCCACACTGGGGGAGGTGGATGCCTGAATGTGGCTGTGGCCCGTGGAGGCCCCGCTGGGGTAGCCATTCTGGAGACACTGACTCCGTGGAGAAGATGACCCACGCCAGAGCAGTTTCATGAAGGACTGTGGCATATGGGTGGGACCCCGCAATGGAGCAGGGGAGGAATGTGAGGAGTTCTTCCCCCGCCTATGAAGCAGCAGCATAAAACAACGCATGATGAACTGCCCACAAACCCCATTCCCTCTTCCCCCCTGTGCTGCTCGGGGGGGGAAGGTAGTAGAGATAATGTTAAGCTTGGGAAGAGGGAGGGGTGAGGGGGAGGTTATCTTGTTTCTCTGTCTCATTATCCTGCTGTTTGTAGTAATAAATGAATAGTTTTCCCCAAGTCGAGTCTGTTTTTGCCCATGACGGTAACTTTAGGTTTTTCTCCCTGTCCTTATCTCAAACCTCGAGCCGTATTTTCTTATATTATCTCTCCCTATTCTCTCAGAGGGTGGGGGGAGTGATAGAGAGACTGCGTAGTCTGGTCCCGATTGGAGCTGAACTACGACATCTATAGAAATTACTTTCCATAAGGATTCCATGGCATTTATCTACTCAAAGTGAGGTCAAGGTGAACATATCAGTGTCCCAGGGGAAGAAAAGTGCCTCAGCACTTCTGAATGTGGTAGGATTCTTGAGGTGAAGGTGCTTTATGTTCAAAGTTCTCAGTCCTGATAGACTTTTCCAAGAGAGATGTATTTTTTAAATTGTTGCCATGCTACTCTAATACTGACTCGACTCCAACTAAAATCAGTAGAAAAACTCTTACAATTTAGAAAGACATTACAGGAGCAATAATTGATTTTAGTGTGAATTTTGGCAAGAGTCTGGAAAGCTGTAACCCAAAGTAATTTGTGCTGCTAGCTGATCCTCAGATTCTGTTTGTAGCTTATCTCACTGCTAAGGAGTTTGTTTGCATTACTTGTAAGATGCATTTTTTCGTCATGCAAATCACTGGCAAGCATAAATATTCAGTGCTTCAGGCTTGCTTTTATAATAGTTTGTCATTCAACGCTGCAACCAGTAAGGACATCTATGATGTAGCAAAATATAATTTGAAGTAATTATTCTTAGAACCGTCTCCTACAGTATTTATTAAATATTTACAAATGGCAGGTAGCTTGTGGGTTTTCTGCTTGTTTTTATATCAGAATGGGAAAGCAGAAGGGGAAAAAAGTCTGAAGGCTTTTCCAGTACTTAGTGTGCATAAAATTTTTTTCATGAACAGCTAAAGCACATGTTGTCAAGAGGAATCTCCCTGTTTTATCTAACAATTAAAATGAAAAATTATTTGAAGGTAGTGCTTTTATGAGAATATATGTGGAATGAACTAAAAATGAATTTTGATTTTTTTTTGTCCAAGCACCTAAGACTAAGATCATGTGTTACCTGAACAAAACTATGAAAGAGCCTGCATTGATCCAAAAGCAGTCCCGCTTGCCGAGCTTGGAAGTAGAAAGATTCTGCTAGTATGGAGTGAATTAGTCAGGAAAATAAATAGTCAGCAAGAGGGCTCAAGATTTGAGTGATTCTGGTGGAATCACCTTAAAGACATGCTGAATACAAATGGCTGCTACATTGCAAGTCAGTTCTTGAATGCTCTATTTTTACATATATTTTGTCACATTTTCACTCTTTTGAAATGTTGTTGCCATTCACACTCAAAGATTCTTAGAGACTGTTGCTGTCATTATTTTATTTTATTTTTTAAGATTCCATCCCTTATTTGTACTAGCAAGGTGAGTAAATTGGTGCGTCATCAAAACATAAAAAGCCGGGATATTATTTTAGGTGAGGAACAAGCAGTAGACAAATGTGGTCCTAAGCGACACATCCACTGCTTTTTATGAAGTCCTTTAAAAAGGAAATAGTCTCAGTCACTCTTTTTGAAAAATGTGCTTGGGAAAATAATCTATAAAACAATAACAATAAAAAGCAAACCCAGAAAACAACCAGGAACCAGTATGAGAGTTATTTTTTCTCTCCTTTGTGTTTCTGCCTCTTTATGCAGTATTGGAGCAATGCAGCTACTTCAGACCGAGAGGGATAGTGGATCTACTTTGACAAGTAATAAAGGTTAAATTATTTAAGTACAATCTGCATGCTTTGAATCCTTTAGCATACAGGCAAAACCAGCCCTGAGTGCAGATAGAAATGGAAAATTTCAGTACAGAAGCTGGCTTTAATAGGAGATAATGGTCAGTAATTTTGAAGTGATGTTGCTTCATGTTAATCTAATCTTTGAAACTGTCTCCCTATCCAAGGAAAAGCTACTTTTCTCTGTTTTTCCAGTTTGTTGAAATTATTCCAGTCTCATAGTGCTTCCTCATTCATCTCACAGGACTGCAAGGAGTTATTATGGCTACCTGGAAGCATTATAGCAAGGATGAGTTAAGAAACTAAATGCTGCCATGCCTGTCCTAGAAATCGTATTTGGCCTCCTCTCTTGCCATCTCCATTTGACAATCTGTTTTTGAACTGCAGAAAGGACAGCAAAGGAACTGTAAAGTTCAGAAAATGGAGATGAGAGGAGTTGCCTCCATGTGGGAGAATTTTGCCTCAAGGACACCTCGGTAGATCTTGCCTTTCACCTCAACAAATCAAATGCATTTAGAAAATGTGGTGTATTTTTGTGTAGTCTAAGTAGAGAATGCTGTCCAGGAAGCTTCTGGGAGATGTTTTTTTTAATGGGAGTGCAGAACTGCATGCAGGAAGACAGTGCCAGTGTGGCTGAAGGCCATAAATGCAGCCATGTGGAGTAGGAGGCCCTTTGTGAGAACCATTCATTTCCCTATAGATTTCCTTTGTCCTTATGCTTGTCTCCTAAGCTCAGCAGGCTGGTAAACCTCTTCAATGCTAGCCCATGCAGCAGCAAATCAGAGATCCGGTAAGGCTGGAAATTAGAGATCTATTCCATCTTCCTGCTCACCATATCAATACTTATTCTATCAGTTACTAAACATGCAAGGATGGAGATTGTCCAGCCTCTCCATATTCTGGTGCTTCATACCCCAATAAGCTTAATAATACAAATATCTCTTGCTGCCTTTGGTATTGTAAATGTGGAGATCAGATTGCATCAGCCTTTTATATATTTGAAGACTGTAAGGTTCTGTTGAGTCTCCTCTTCTTCAAATTAACATCTCTTGTCTCATTCCACAGCTCATTCAGTTTGTCCTAGTAAATTTTAGATCTTCAGTTTCTGTGATCCTACTCTAAGTTTCCCTTTGAGCTTTTTGACATTCCATGCCTATCTTGGTTTCATATTTGAAAGTAGGTCTCAAAATAATTTTCTAGGTGAGACCTTACCACTGTCACATAAAGCAGAAGGATTTTTCATATATACCCTTCTTGTCTATGTAGTTGATGACAGTGACCTACATCTGGAAATTTACATATGTTCTACCAAGTTTCATCTAGTTTCCCTCCAGTATATTCTCCAATTTTCAAATTCATGCTGAATTCTTATTCTGTCCTTTAGCTGCTTAAAGCTTAATGTCATTTGATTTTTCTTTTTTTTTTTTTTTTTTTGTGTGTGTGTATATTTGTGTTTGTCTTTTATACAGTTAACAAAGCTATTAGGTAATTCTGGATCAAGATTAGCCTCCAATGGAATCTGGATTTATTCAGCCTTCCAGGGTTTTTTTTATCATAATCTACTAAGAGGCAAATATAATGAAGCAGTTTTCTATTACAGCTTGTTCTTACCATGTTCATATACTTCATAATCCACCTTAGTAGAGGAAGTGTAAGTGATTGAGGGAAGAGAAAATGAGATTCCCTGATATCCAGTCTATTTCCTTCTCAATTAAAATCTCCTTATCTTTCTTTTCTCCAGCCTGCTATAGCTAATAGAGGATGCTTAAGAGCAAAGTACAGTTGTACAATCTTTTAAAATACTGGAGATGTAAACTAAGGGAAAACATTTTTTCTCTTTTCAACATGCTAAATTTTTTTCCTATCTTTTTTTACAGAGTTTAAAAAAATAAATGTATATTTGTTTTACTGAAAGGAAGCTTTAGCAAAAACGTTTCAATATAAAAGGAAGGATTTTTATTTGGCTAACACTTCCACTTAAGTGGAAAAGTCAATACAGTTTGGGCAAAGCCATTTCAATGCCTACACAACCCTATTAACTGTTGCTAACAAACATATCTGTAAGAGTTCTCTCTATGGATAAATATATAAAGTGCCACTTGCATAATTCTCTAGACTGTGTATGGTTAAGTTCTGCTCATATCATTGTAGTGAGCCTGTTGCCAAAAAATATGAGCTGCTTCCAGGAAACTGACAGCAGTATGATCTACCACCTGACTTTTTTTAATGTTATTTTTTTTCTTCACAAGAAGAAACTTGCATGTGACAAATTTTTTAGAGGGAAAAAATTGTACGATATGTTAAGGAAAAGTACCTTGTGGCCTCAACAAAGACTCCTAATGCAGTCAAACACAGTCACTGCCTAATTTGACTCGGTATAAGCCTGTATAAGGTGTCAGGGCTATGTTGAATCTTCATTTATCAAACGTATAGTGTTTGGCTTGGTTGACTGGACATAGAATCTTCACATTTAACAAAATGAGATTCCTTTTTACTTAATCTGAATTTCATATGTGCTTCTCATGCCTAATAACCAAAATCAGTCTTGTAGAAGATTCTCAGGAAGGATACGTGTTTCCAAGCTAGCCTCTAGACATTTTCAACCCTTGGGTTCTTGCAATGCGTCTTTCTCCTGCAGCCATGCAGTCTATATAGCTGATCTGTCAACGTGCCTTTTCAGTTCATCTAATTACTTATTTTTATGCAAAGTTTCCAATTCTAGCAGTTCCCCGTTGATAGGTGGAAGTAATACTTGAGATTTGTTTTCCATTAACAGTTTACAAAAGACAATCAGCCTGCTAATAGCTCCATGTGATGAACCAATTAAGCTAAACCTGGCAAACACCGATGTAATAAATCCTTTTTCCTGATGGTTCGATGGACAGATTTTTACCCGGCCTCATTCTTCTGTTTGCTAGGAAACAGACTGAAATACAAGCTCACCATAATCTAGTTTTTTTAAATCCTCATTTAAGTGCCTCAATCAAAGTAGATTTGATCTTATGTATAAGCCATTGGCCTGGGCACTGTGATCTTAGTTGTTTCCAAATTTATGGGACAGAGGGACGTTTTAAAAAAACCCACAACCCTCCTGCTCCTGGCACCCCACCAAGCTATGACTTTGTTTTTAAAAACCGAAATATAATAATGGCATCTCTGTTGACCTTGCATCTGTTATTGAGTGGTTTATCAAACTCCGTCAGTACCACTGGTGCTGAGAAGAAAGTTCTCAACATCCTGTCAGCTTGTAGACTGTTTCTCAACATTGAAGAGAATTTTTACTCTTTTTCCCTTTGATTTGGGGTAATCAAATTAGTAGGGAACAATGGTAGTCTTCTGCTGGCTTGGCCTGGCCTGTAAATAGAACATTACTGAGACTTGCATGAAACTTTGCCTTATGCAACTCAAATTTGGGTGTGCTTATTTCAAGCTATTTTAATTAAAGCAGCATCGCTACCTGTATGAATGCATTTTGGTTTAGGACTACTACAACGTTGTATGAGAGAATGAAAGTCAGGTCAAACTTGCTTCTGTATTTTATCAATGTAAATGATTCTTAAACTGAAGCAAGCCTATTCTTTTTTATCACTTATCCATCGTTTCCAGATGGCTCACTTGAACTGCCTGTGGGGTTGCTATGTTCTACAGTACTGGGGAGACTTCTTTGCTAGAGATTTTTCCACATCTTAGTGATACTGAGGAGACAACATAAGACAAGGCAGGCTGTTCCCGTGGCACTTTAGTAACAAGGGAATTCTGCCTGGAGGAGGTTTGCTGTTCGTAAAACCAGTAATGTTCAGTGAATGGGGTCAGAATCTCTACATAGCTAAGGGTTTTGCATTTGCAGGAAAGCTGGGGGAAGCTTGGAGAATAGCTTGCACTACAGTTATGAAACGAAGCCTCCATAGTGAGTCTGAAGCAGTGAAGTGTGCATATGGCAGGTTCCTGTTTCTTGTTGATCTTTGTTCACACTTGTTGCATTCTTGCCTCTATGCGGTCCATGAGCCATCTGTGACAGCAGTCATCTCCCTCTCTGTTTGCTTGATAAAGTAAGAGTGCTGACTCTTTAGACAGGTCCCCCTCACACAGATGATAAGGGTGATGATGAGTTATGTATTAGTTCCCAGAAGCTTGACTTAGAATCAGATCAGAAATATAAAGCTCCTTTCTTAAAATCCAGGAGACACTGTCATCTTTTCCATTGGAAGTGGGGGCATGGCTGTGTGTGGCTGCTGCATTCTCAGGCAAAGGATGAAAAATACTTTCAAAACCCTCCCTGCAACTGATTATTCTTGCTCTCCCCATTACCTTTCTCATCGTAATGTACTGCCTTTGCCCTTGCTTCCAACTAATAATCCATGCTTAGTGGTGGAGGTTAAATGTGACTGTTGAAAGAAATAGGTTAAAAAGAGCGACAGCCAGTTGGGTCCATACTGATACAATAAAAGCAATTACACTTAAGAGATTAGAAGCATTGAAATGGCAGCTGAGGCAGCTCCAGACTGTGGGGCTCAGTAGGAAGTTCAAATGCCCTGTTTCTGTTTTAGTTTTGGACCAAATTTTTCAGAGGAGTGGATTATAAATGGCTGCTACTGGGAGAGCAATTAGAATTAACTGGTCAAATAAGTTGGAAGTAATGACATAAGTACAAAGCTGACAAATTTTGTTACTGAATGGTTAGGCAGGAGATGAACAGTGGTTTACCATATCTAAGGAAGTAAAAGCTACTGCAAATTAAAAGCTGAATTGACATAATAGATTTTAGTTAGGCTTGTAGATTCAAATGGGCTGTGCATCCAGACTGTGAATGTAAATCAGTGGGGAAGTAGAAATGGTTTTAGATCTTAAGTATATTGTTTCACAGTAAATAGTCTGATGATATGATCTAGGGCCAAGTTTTAGAGGTCTATGCATCCAGAAAGTAGAGAGGCACCAAAGCGAATGAAAATGTCAGTAGATTTCCAGTTCTCAGTATTTCATTGACAGTTAGGAATTACCCAGCTGCATTCCCCCCCCCCCAAGGGGGAATGTGCATCCCCCTTTTATAAGAACTAGGTGATAGCAGATCAGGACCACTCTTGTGATCACTCTTAAATAAGTGTGTGCAGTATCAAAATCACCCTGCCCTTACATAATGGCAAATCTTAAGGCTTTAGAAAAAGCTATAAATATGATAATGGCACTGAAGAAAAATACCAGTCTCTGAATTTCCCTGTTAGTTGTAGGTTGGACGATATTCACGGTGCCTAGAATAGAGGAAGAGAGAAGTTATGAGGCACCCTGTCTTGACTCAGCTGCTTATCAGAGTGCTGTATGTAAGTAAAACTGCATATGTATCTCTGTGCTGTGCTGAAGACAAATCCCAATTGAGTTTGCAACTCTAGCATCGCCCCAACATGAGCTGTTTCCATTCGCACACTTCTGCTTTTGCAGACACAAGAGGCTTTCCATGCTGAAATTATGAAGTGGTAAAAAAGACTATTGTACAGTTAATCCAGAAGGAAATAAAAACCTAGCATCTTCACCTGCCCTGTACTGCTGCATTTGGCAAGCTGCATCCCCAGTGTTTTATAGGTCTGGTTGCGGTATGTCCAGTTTCAACCACTGCATGTTCCCATAGGAACATTAGCTGTTCCTATGCAAGGGAGAAGAGCGTACTGTCAGAATTTGCTTCTCTGGTAGTTTCTACCTAAATGCTGCTAATGGGAACTTTATCTCTCTAATCTTGCTCAAATAAGTTTTATTCTTCCATCTTATCACTATCTTTATTTCTTTTTAAATGTCTCCCCAGAATCTTGGCCTAGGCTTAAATGCAGATTTTTTTTTTTGTTGTTTGTTTGTTTCTTTTACTGATGCTTTTAGTCCTTGTAGGGATTTCTAACCAATTAGTCACTCAGAATATAGCTGTTAGGTAGAACAAGAGAAGATTCTTCAATTTGCCTCCCAGTGTCAAGAGAAGCAGAGGCACCCTTGCAGGGGCAGTTCCTCACCAAGAGCAGCACTGCTGTCACAGATGATAAGTAAAAGTGTATTCATAGTTACTCCTCAAGGATCATTATTAGGTGCAATTTACCATAAAAATGCCAAATATAGCTCCAATGTTCTTTGTAAAACTCAATTTTGTTTCACTCCCAGTAGAAATATTAATGTGTAATCTTTTGTAAAGTAGCTCTTTTACAGTTTAGTACTAGGGTGTACAATTAGTTGATTGCATGTGTGTCTTTTTTTTTTCATAATCAGGCAATTAGTGTGATCCACAGCAGAGAGAACTTTTTTTTTTATCAAGACCTGCAGCAGAGCAGAGAGCAGAGGTTATTGGCAGAGAGGACTGGGTTTTGTTTGTTTGTTGTTTTTTTCTGATACACACTGTTAGAACATCTCACAGACCAGACTTACCCAGGAAAAATGAAAGCATTAAAACCTGGGCTGACTGTAGCTAAACCACGACAGATGCGTAACCCCCCAGAGATGCAGTAACATTGTGAAAAGCAAGCTTTTGCTAAAACAGTATTACAGTTTATAGGGAGCTGGGGCCAAGATTTTTTTCTACATAGGTTCTTCATAGGTTGATGAACCAGTCATTGAAATGTCACTGCTAAGAATGCCTTTGTTAGGGTTATTTACCCCAGATAATTTTTTCCCAGTGTACAGTAAACCTTATACATGAAAGCTCGGGGTACTCCTATGGAACAGCAGCCAGAGCAAAGGCACTTGGAGCTGTGTCGGTGTGTGTTTGTGCTGTGGGGTAGCATGGTGAAACATCCAAGCCTTTCCAGGGCTTTTTCCCGTGAATCTAAGACTTAAAGAGGAACAGCCATGTTAAACTAAAATTAAGCCTGTGCTTAAACATGTACTGAATTGAAACTTGAACCTAATGTTCTATACTAGTTACAGTATGCCAGTAAAATAATGACTCTTTTCAATGCATTCACTCAACTCAGTAGGAGTATCTACACCTTTATCTTAGGCTGTCCATTTTTAGAATTACTTTATCTAGCAGTAGATTTTCATAGTATGCTCATTGCTGGAGAATATGTGCTGATTAGAAATCTGTGACATTGCTTCTGGGCTCTGTTCTGAGACAGGCTGTAAATTTCACAGAGCCGAATGCATCTGGAGCATTAAAGTAGCAGTCAGGTAGTTCTGGCAACATCACTTGTTTGTAAAAGACAGGGGGCCAGATGTAGAATTCATATGGTGATATCAAAGTCTGTAAACTGAGTATGTTCATACTGGGGAGAGAAGAAGTTGTAGCAGGATTGCCTCTAATTTCCCGTATGTATCCAGTGCAAAAAGAGTGGTTCTGATTATATAGAATCATAGAACGGCTAGAGTTGGAAGGGACCTTCAAAGGTCATCTAGTCCAACCCCCCTGCAAGAAGCAGGGACATCCCTGACTAGATCAGGTTGCTCAGAGCCTCGTCCAGCCTGGCCTTGAATGTTTCCAGGGATGGGGCATCCACCACCTTTCTGGGCAACCTGTTCCAGCGCTCTACAACTCTCATTGTAAAAAAATTTTTTCTAATATCTAATCTAAATCTACCTCCCTCTAATTTAAACCCATTACCCCTTGTCCTATCACAACAGGCCCTACTGAACAGCCTCTCCCCATCCTTCCTGTAGGCCCCCTTGAGGTACTGGAAGACCGCTATCAGGTCTCCCCAGAGCCCCTCTTCTCCAGGCTGAACAGCCCCAGCTCTCTCAGCCTGTCCTCATAGGAGAGGTGCTCCAGCCCTCTGATCATCTTCGTGGCCCTCCTCTGGACCTTCTCCAACTGGTCCATGTCCTTCTTATGTTGGGGACTCCAGAATTGGACACAGTACTCCAGGTGGGGTGTCACCAGGGCAGAGTAGGGGGCAGAATCATGCTGGCCACGCTCCTCTTGATGAAGCCCAGAATGCGGTTGGCCTTCTGGGCCGCAAGGGCGCATTGCCGGCTCATGTTGAGCCTCTCGTCCACCAGCACTCCCAAGTCCTTCTCCTCAGGGCTGTTCTCAATCCATTCTCCACCCAGCCTGTATTTGTGCCTGGGATTGCCATGACCCAGGTGCAGGACCTTACACTTGGCCTGGTTGAACTTCATGAGGTTGGCACAGGCCCACCTCTCCAGCCTGTCCAGGTCCGTCTGGATGGCATCCCTCCCTTCCAGCGTGTTGATGGCACCACACAGCTTGGTGTCATCGGCGAACTTGCTGAGGGTGCACTCTATCCCACTGTCCATATCGCTGACAAAGATGTTAAACAGGGCCAGGCCCAACACGGACGCATGAAGGACGCCAGTGGTGACCGGTCTCCACTTGGACATTGAGCCGTTGACCACCACTCTCTGAGTGCGGCCATCCAGCCAACTCCTTATCCACCGAGTGGTCCATCCATCGAACCCATGCCTCTCTAGTTTAGAGAGAAGGATGTCGTGTGGGACAGTGTCAAAAGCTTTGCACAAGTCCAGGTAGATGATATCCGTTGCCCGTCCTTTGTCCACTGATGCTGTCACCCCGTCATAGAAGGCCACCAAATTGGTGGTGGTCAGGCATGATCTGCCCTTGGTGAAGCCATGTTGGCTGTCACCATCCACCTCCTTGCTCTCCATGTGCCTTAGCATGGTTTCCAGGACGGAGGTGAGGCTGACCGGCCTGTAGTTGCCTGGGTCTTCCTTACTCCCCTTTTTAAAAATGGGGGTTTATAATTTATGATTTATTGTTTCTTTTTTAATTCAAATTCCTGTTTGATTCTAGTTTCTGATTTCTCAAAACACTTTCATACTCTGGAAAAATGTTGCTGCTGTCCTTCTCCCTATTTTCCACTGAAGTAAAATTAACATTCAGTCTTAATATTTAGGGCTTTTTTCAGTGCATGACTGTGTACTAATATTTGTTGTCTCTACATAGTTATTCCAAGAAACATTTAGAAAGCTTTCGTATAGATGTAGTATTATTAGTATCTGAAGAGACCTGGTGTTTCTTTAATACCATATTTTTACTTCCAGGTTCTGTTGAACAACTTATTGGCAAGTGATACTTACCCCTGGGCAGTGACGATATCCTGTCATCCTCTCCCTTGCCTTTGTAACATAAGCTTTTGAAAGCAGAATCTCTTCTCCCTGCACATATTTAAGAGTGTCTTACTTTAACATGTCCCCAAACTTTGTGGTGAGATTACTGCTGCTTTAGCATCCAGAATAGCAAAGAGGTTTTTTATATGTAATAATCCAATTTCAGTTCTGGATATTTGTACAAATGTATTTTTTTCTATAAGACCCTCAGTGTTATATTTTAAGTTTTAAGCCAGTGTATGAACTGTCTGAGTCCACTGTCAGTATGTTCAGTTGCAAAGCTATAGTAATCTGTTATATTCAAGTTTCTCTGATTTTCTCATTTTTTACCTGTAAAGAAATACATATAAGCTCAAATAAGCAAATGTTTCATGTTAAAATTTTTGAATTTAACTCCTAACTTTCCAGGGTGCTTTTAAAATGAAATAGATTTGTATTATTTCTTGATGCTGTGTTTTGCTTTCCTTGTTTTCTGGGATCATTTTAACATTCTCGCTATGGAAAATGTTACCAGCTTGTTTAAAGGAAGGATTTCAAAACATGAAGAACAAAAGTAAAAAAAAAGTAACCTTTTTATGTTTCTTTTTTTTTTTTTTGTTTTATTTCGAGTGTCACAGAATCATGAATCGTTGAGTTTGGGAGTGATTTCGGGAGGTCATCTTGTCCAGCCCCTTCTTGCTCAAACAGAGCTACCAAGATCCGATTGCCCAGGACTGTGTACAGATATCCTTTGAGTATCTCCAAGGATGGAGACTCTACAGACTCGTTGGGCAATCTGTTGCAGTATTCAGTCACTCTCACAATGAAAGAGGTTTTCCTGATGTTTAGAGGGAACCTCCTGTGTTTCAGTTTGTGCCCGTTGCCTCTAGTCCAGTCACTGGGCTCCACTGAAAAGAGCGCTTGGCCCTGTATTCTTTGCACCTTCCCTCCAGGCACTTACACATGTTGATAAGATCCCCTCTGAGCCTTCTCTTCTGCAGGCTAAATGGTTCCAGCTCTCTCAGCCTTTCCTCATCGGAGAGGTGCTGCAGTCCCTTAATAATTTTGTGCCCCTTCACTGGACTCTCTCCAGTATGTTCATGTCTCTTTTGTACTGGAGAGTCCAGGACTGGACCCAGAGCTTCAGGTGTGGCCTCACCAGTGCTAAGTAGAGGGGAAGGATCACTGCCCTCGACCTGCTGGCAACAGGTCCTCCCAGTGCAGCCCAGGATGCCATTAGCCTTTTTTGCCACAAGGGCACATTTGTGGCTCATGTTCAACCTGGTGTCCAGGAGGACTCCCAGAGCCTTTTCTGCAAAGCTTCTTTCTGGCTGAATGGCCTGGGGTTGTTCCTCCCCAGGTGCAGGACTTCGCACTTCTCCTTGTTGAACTTCATTATGTTCAGGTCAGCCTGTTTCTCCAGCCTGTTGAGGTCCCTCTGGATGGCAACGTGACTCTGGCATTTCAGCCACTCCTGCTAGTTTTGTGTGATCAGAAAACTGGCTGAGGGTCCACCCTGCCCCATCATCCAGATTATTAATGAAGACACAAAACAAGACTGGACCCAGTATTGACCCAAGGAGTACATTGCTAGTTGATGGCTCTCAACTAGACCTCTTGCCACTGATCGTTACAAGGTTGGTCAAGCATGACCTCTCCTGTGTGAACCTCTGTTATTTCAACTTATGCTTATTGTCTATCATCCTCCCACTACATACTGCTGAAAAGAGCCTTGCTTTATCTTCTTGATAACTTGCTGATAGATCCTGTTAGGCTGCTGTTAGGTGCTCTGGAAACTGTCCCTTCTTTAGGCTGAATGAGCCCTATCCTCTCATGAGGCAAGTACTTCAGCCCCCTGACAGTCTTGGCGGCCCACTGCTGAACTTGCTTAAGTTGATCACAGTTTTTCCTGTATCTGAGGACCCAAAACTGAATGCAATATTCTAGATGCTGTCTAAAAAATGCCAAGGGGAAGAAGATAAAGACTGTTCTCTATTTACTGGCCATGCTCCTGTTAATACAGCACAGGATGCTATTGGCCTTTCCTGCCAGTGCATGCTTTTGGCTCATATTCAGCTTGCTGTCTACCAAGACTACCAAGTGTTTTCCTACAGACTTACTCCTCAGCCATTCAGTCTCCAGCCCATATCATTGCCAGGGGCTCTTCCTTACCAGGTGGAAGACGTGGCATTTTTCCTTGCTGAATTTCATGACATTTCTACTGGCCCATTCTTCCAGTCTGTCCAGGTCTCTTTGGATTGCAGGTGTATCCGCTGCTCCTCTCAGTTTGGAATCATCTGCAAATTTGACAAGAGTGGACTTTCTTACCACCTCCAGTTCCTTGATAAAGATGTTAAACAGGTCCCAGGATAGATTCTTGTGGTACTGCAGTTGTTACTGATCTCCAGGTAGAGTATGACTCATTGATTGTCACCCTGTGAACCCAATCAGTGATCCAGGGGTTTTTCTTTTATTTTTTATTTATCTAGTTATCTGCTCATGCAGATCTTATAATTTTAACTTGGATGCAAAAATACTGTGGGAGACAAGGCTGAAATCCTTGTTAAAGTTGAAGAACATCCACTGCTCTTCCCTACCCACAAATCCAGTCATTTCATCGTAAAAGGCAATTGAGTTTGTTAGGCATGATCTGTGCTTGGTAAACTCATGTAAACTCATGCTCACTGTTCCCAATCCCCTTCTCCTTCTTGTACCCAGAAATGTACTTCAAGAGCACTTGCTCCATGATTTTGCCAGAACCAAAATGAGAATGAATGTCCTGCAGTTCTCTGAATTTACTTTCCAGCCTGTTTTGAAAATGAGTGACACTATTTATCTTCTTTCAGTTGTCATGGATCTCCCCCTTGATTTCCTATAAGCTGAAAATACAGTTTCAGACACTGATTCCAGCCACTTGCCCACAAGTCCCCAGCCAGCCTGTTTGTGGATTTAGGGAACTGATGTTAACATGGAACTTTGACAGAAAAATAAGGATTTACTTTCATTTTGATCAGATAGTAATCTGAGGAGAAGGATATGTAGCCTCTGTTCTTTTTCCCCCCCCCCTTTAGTCAAAACCATTTGTAGCTTTTCCTTAAAACAGCTCCAGACTGTGCTTTGAAGTGCTTCATTTTGATATAGACCTCAGATGGAACAAGTTTTTCCTTTGATTCTGCAAACCCAATGTCTTTGGCTGAAATGCATCAGGAAAAGAGAAATTGAGCTCAAAGAAATTAGAAACTCACATTAAGCAAAGTATATCTGGTGTAATACTCCATCAGAGACTCTTGGGTCCCAAGCAGATATTAGGACTGAAGACCTCTGACGGTTGCTCAGTGCAATGGATGCCTTGTTATGTAAAGGTTAGGGAGGAAGTAAACATAGTTGCAGACAGCACCCTGTTCAACTGTCTTTGTTGCTTCCTTAAGAACACCATTGTATTTCAGAATAAAAATTATTCTGAGTAAACCTGTATTTTATAAAACATGTTCTGCTCCAGTACTGAGAGGAAGCTATACTTCTTTTGCGGGTATCTTAAGGAAGCGATGTCTCTGCTTGTCTAGTATTCATTCTATCACAAAATAACTTTCAAACCTACTTGCTGATACTGAATTAATACAACAGTGTAAAAATCTCAAAGGTTTAGTCAGTCTTACGAATTCTATTAAAAATTGAGAAATACAGGGTGTAGAGAGGAGAGGGTCACTATACAAGTATCATAGTAAGAAAATATCTTAACTATATTATTGGACACTAAGGAGTCCTTAAAGAAAACAATTTAAAACTTTGTAAGAGTATAATCTGACTTGAGAATCCAACCCAACTAGATTGGGTTGCTAGAATCAGTGACAGAGTCTGATCAGTATTAAGCCTCTGATCCTGCTGTTCTAGATTTTCAGGCTGGGGTGGGTAACTGGACGCTCCCCAAGTGCTTGCTTCTGTGTATTGACATGGAAACAGAGAAATGGAAGGACAGAAGGAAGGGATTTGTCTTCACTCAATCTTCTCTGCTGCTCCAGAGCATAATTTTCCATTCTTAGATAAAGCTGATCAGAAGGATCTAGAATGAGAAAACTCCCTGAAAATACTGTGGTGAAAGCATTCTAGACTTATTTTAAGAAGATTTTCACTAAATTGGGACATCTATGAGAATCAATGATCAACATGATGTGTGCTATTTCTGTTCCGGCTATGTGCCTGATTTTCTGTTTGGGGCAAGGAAGATGTTGATATGAGTAATTGAAGAAAAGAGCCTATAAGATAGCTAAAACTTTCCTTAGTTTCTAGTGAAACACCTACCAACTGCTACGCTTTTTTCTTCACCAATAGTACCAATACTATCAGCACAGCTATGCTTCTAGGAGGTTAGAATGATGTTTCTTGGCTGTCCAGTGCTCTTGAAAGAGGAAGGGATCTCAACAGAAAAAGCTTTAAGTGTGAACTGTAGAAGAAAAAAGAGTTAAATTAGTTTCCTCTTTGTCCTTTCCATCTTACTATTAATTTGTTGGATCTGTTATAGATCACACTAGTTTTAATGGAGAATTCTTTTCTATAGAGAATTGATAATGTAAAGCCCTTCAGGGCAAAGCCGTGTCCAGAGGTCTCCCTGTTAAAGTACAATAAGGGTTAACAGAAGGTTCTCAGAATTGATAGAGGATGGGAAATAAACAATGTAATGATTAAGCCTTCTAAATTTCTGATACTTTATAGTAACCTAGGTCCATATTCTGCTAGTATTTTAGTGCTTGCTGAGGTAATTTACATTATTCTGGAAACCAATTAGCTTTGAGAACAGAACAAGGCCTGAAGTGCAATGACAGAGAAGTCTAACCATGGAAGACTTACCAAAGGCATGGCACCGTGGACTGAGAAATTTTACAATAAACGCTGGCTTGTGATTCTGTAGATATTGTTAAAGGATCTTAAGTATTTCCAATGTTCTGGTAAAGATCACCAATTAAAACGTTTTGGTAGCTTTCATAGTTTCAAAAATGTAGGTCATACCCAAAGGTATTCCATAACATCTTTCTCCTTTTGAAGACTAGCCTGAAATACAAGCTGCAGCCCTTCCTTTTGTTCCCAAAAGGTTAGGAATTGATCCACCAGTTAGGAATATTTTCAAAATACTTACCTCATAGTAGATGAGCTCTTAATTATAAAATCTCTGGAGTTATCAACAACTATCAAATCTTTGAACTATTAATATAAAAGTTGCTTTCAAAGATGGATATATGAAAACTATTGGTTCTTCCTGTGTTGAAGATGTTTTAGATAGTTTATCACTTTATTTCTGGTGAACTATAAGCATACTCTATCTTATGCTTTGCTAGTGAAGCAGAAATAAACTATGTGTGTTAACATAGATGAAGCTACAAAACTAAACTCAAATGGCAATGCTGGAAGAACTTCTGCTAGGCAAAGAATCATGAAAGTGAGAGGAAGAGGATAACTTCTGTTATAAGAAGCAGAGCCACACTTTCCAAAATGTTCTCCAAATCCCTTGCATATATGCACACTTCTCCTGCAGATTTCGGATTTGGAAAAAGCTAAAATTTGCATGTGCAGTATGGTAATTCATCATTCCAACTGAGGTAAAAATTCAAGCTCTTTTTGGAGTTCAAAATTGTAAACATAGTTTAAGACTGTTTTAAAACACTTTTGGGCTCTGAACTGTGAGCTCACTAATGCTTTTATGTAGTCCATTAAACCTAGGAAAGATTATTCAATTGTTATGGGAGACTGGAAATGCAAATAAAAGTCATGGAAATAGTCTGCATTATGAGAGAAGTGTTTGAAAATTAGTTTGAAGAGAGGACATGTTTTTGTCTGTATCTTCTAAAGTGAGCAGTAGGAAAATGTCTCAACCTCTTGTAGACAATATAAAATCCATTGATGTGGAAAGCAGCAAAGGCAGAAAATTGAATATGTCATAGATTGTAACAGAGTGAAGTTCAAACAGCCTGTTTAGATAATAGACTGCCATAAATATATCTATGACACAGAAAGCACGCCAGCTGAAATTATAGAGGATTTTCATAGTCTGAGAAATGCACATTCCAAAGATTGTTTCTGGTCTAATGCTTTCTGTTTCAGGAAGACTTAGATGGTGAATTAAAAATCTATTTCCTGTTCCATCACAATTTGAAGTAGAATATTTAGCATGGGATATTCAGACAGATGCATTCTCTTTTTACACCTTACTCCTGCCCTTTTATCTTTCTGTCTTTTTTTTTAAAGACCTTAAACCTTTTTAAACCTTTTTCTCTCCTTTATTTCTAATCTGTCCCCTTTCTCTTCTGGAATTTTTTTTTAAATGCTTTGAAAATATGAACTGGGGAAGTGTCCTTCTATGGATGAACTAGAGCTTTACCTGTTAATCTAAATGATCTAAAACTCAGAACTGGAACTTTAAGTTTATTTTAGTTTAAATTATTCATGTTTTCTGTGTATGTGAACAATTAGTCTCTTCCAGAATCAACTGAATACTGTCGTTGACTTCATCAGCAATCTCTGCTTTCACAAGTGAGCCTTTCTGTAACAATGGGAATGAAAATAATAACATTGCTACATATGTCAATATAGTCTCTAATCTTGTTCTCCTCAAATTTTGTGTGTGCTCTGACTTTTCAATATCATATTTAAAATGGAGGAACCAGAAGCCTCTGTAAATTCATAAGTAATGCCCCATTTTCCTTTGTGCATATAAACAATGATTGTGTCAACCTTTTTACACATCCTCGAAGTCTGTCTGTTGTCCACCATGACCCAACCGACATTCCTTTCAGTCACTGTTTTCTGGGTTAAAGTACAACCACCGCATAGGGTGTCTTATGGCGTGTGTATAAATGTATCACTTTGAATTTCTCTGTACAAAAATGTGTTTTATCTTTGAATTGTCATAACTCTTGGATGCCATTCTTGTAATCGTTGCTTAGCAGTTTCAACTATAATCTGTCAATGTAAAGGATAGACCATTGTAAATATAAAGGTGAGACTACTCCCGTCCACATGGTTTAATGGGAGACTATAGCAGGCTGCTTCTGTATTTTTTAATAAGCCAACTCGTGTGATTGTTTTTATTACATTAGAGTAATAAATATGAGATGGGAAATAGTGCACTCTCTTAATTGGCTATATTTTGTATTTTTAGCCACAGTGAATTTCATACTTAGTTTTCTCCAGAGACTCAGATGGGGTAACAACTACTAAATATGCTACATGCAGCCTCCCAAAAGGTATATTTGTATTTTCTAATGGTAAAGGTTGTTGGAAGTAAATAACACAGCAATCATTGGTGTTTTATTGTCATCCTCTATGTCTAAAGTGACAGCTATTAAATTTGCTGCTGGGTCTTTTAAGCAATGCTCTTTTTAAATTTAAACTTAATTTGCTTCTTTTACTACAGAAAATGATTTAATGTAGTACAGATTTCTATGCTAAGATTCATTAGATTTCTAGCTTCATTATGTCTGGGCAAAAAGCAGGACCTGACTGGAGACTGTCATTCTTGCAGATGCAGTGATACGTCATCTTCACAAACTTTTTGCATTAGTTTGTTCCTCTTTCACTGACACACTGCTCGGAGAATTCCCATACAAGGACGCAGTTAAAGCATAGCAGTGATGATTTGAAATACAAAAACTTTTTTTTTTTTTTCCTGAGGATAGTTTTGAATTTCTCTTCATATTGCTGTAAAACACGACATTTGAATTTGGAGATTTTTTTTTTGTTTTTTGATTTATTAGATGTAATTTCTATTTATTGCCTAGTTTATTAACATACATTGCTACATATATAATATAATGTGATGGTAAGCACAACTGAGCTTGGATCTCTAAATACTCCTAGAAGACATAAATACATTAAATTGATTGCTTTTTAAGGAATAATTGCAGAATTACTGTTTTTGTAGTTAGGTAGATATACTTATCACCACTCTGAAAAATGCACCTGCACTCACGCACACATACAAGTTGAGTTGCCTCTTATGGAAGAAGATGACTTTTAACCCATGTAGATTAAATCTGCAGGCAGACAAATTAAAATAATCAGAAACTCTTGGAATGAGATTCAGTGCATTAAAAATAAGTCAAGGAACAAAACTGGTTATGTTATACCTGAATTTAACTGAGATTGTGCATACATTTTGCTAGTTTGAAACTATTTTTGCTGATAACATACTGAGCAGAAGGCCTGGAGGTCTGCATGCCTGCCCTGAGTCATAAGGAGCCAGCAAGTTACAACTATGGGTAACACAACCTTTTTCACCTGATGTAGTAGAACAGACTCTTTGGTCTAGGGTGTGACAAATTAAAGAGGTTACTGAAGTGAATAGCAATTCATTTTACTTTGACTGCCAGCCTGCCATCAGCTAATAATGACTTTGACACTAATGATTTGGTGGGAATGATTTCTTTTTACATCAGACCTGTCATCCAGAAGCATCCCTAAGTGCTCTATAGTCTAATTTACTGATTACTCAAAAATTACTTCCTTCACTGTTAAAATGCAGCTTTGGATGAAAGGTGGCAACTATGTGCTACAGCTTAAAATCTACTTGCCAGAGATAGATGGGAAATGAAAGTGGTACTTAATAGGGTCCAGGAATAACTATCTTGTCCTGGTAAATGAGAATTTAGCTTGGAGAAGAGTGGCTGGAAAGCTGCCCAGCGGAAAAAGGCTGGGTGTGTTTTTTGACAGCTGGCTGAATATGAGCCAGCAGTGTGCCCAGGTGGCCAAGAAGGCCAATAGCACCCTGGCTTCTATCAAAAATAGTGTGGCCAGCAGGACTAGGAAAGTGATTGTCCCTCTGTACTTGGCACTGGTGAGGCCGCACCTTGAATACTCTATTCAGTTTTTGGCCCCTCACTACAAGAAAGACATTGAGGTTCTGGAGTTTGTCCAAAGAAGGGAAACAATGCTGGTGAAGGGTCGAGAGAACAAGTCTTATGAGGAGTGGCTGAGGAAACTGGGGTTGTCTAATCTGGAGAAGAGGAGGCTGAGGGGAGATCTTAGCAGTCTCTACAACTACCTGAAAGGAGGTTGTAAGGAGGCACGTGTTGGTCTCTTCTCCCAAGTAACAATGATAGAACAAGAGGAAACAGCCTCAAGTTGCACCAGCAGAGGTTTAGATTGGATATTAGGAAATAGTTATTCACTGAAAGGATTGTTAGACATTGGAACAGGCTGCCCATGGAAGTGGTTGAATCACCATCCCTGGAAGTGTTTAAAAGATGTGTAGGTGTGGAGTTCAAGGACATGATTTAGTGGCGGACTTGGCAGTGTTAAGTTTGCAGTTGGATTTGATGATCTTAAAAGTCTTTTCCAACCTAAATGATTTTATGGTTTGGTGATTCTACAGCTACTATACTTGTAATCTGTGCTGTAGAGACTTTTAGATGAAGAGGGAGATCTTAGAAGGGGTTTGTGGAGAGACAGGGCAAAGCTAAGGTAAGGTAAGGTTCTGCAAGCGTGGGTGCCTGGGTTATGGAATGGGAAACCAGGTTAAAAAAATGCTTTTTGAGAGAGACTACATCCTAGCAATTAAAGTTATGGGTTTTTCTTATGGGGGAAGTCTCATGCTGCAATGCCATATAGT
>WHYT01017088.1:328426-342864 GCA_009806455.1 Tetrax tetrax | reverse complement strand
GGCTTGGCGACTTCATCCGCCAGTTCCCTCAGGACGCGCGGATGCATCTCGTCGGGCCCCATGGACTTGTGCTCCTTCAAGTTCTTTAAATGATCTCGAACCTGCTCTTCGAGCACCGTGGGCGGAAATGATTATTCCTGTCAAAAAGTCAAGTGAATTCAAAGGATTTTTTTTTCCTTTTTACTCAAACTTGAATGACTTTTTTTTTGTATTAAATTGAAAAAGTTGTTTTAGAAAATTAGAATAAAAACTCCATGGAACATATTTTAAACAGGATTTCAGTTCTTCAAGAATTGAACTCAGATAAGAGTAACTTAAAACACCATAGGACAAGAGTAAATTCTAGTATTCTTGGGAAATAATTCACTCTGGAGGAGGATGATAAAAACAACTTTTCAACAATGTTCAGATGTGGAGTCTTCTCTGAGAAATGAACAGCAGCACTGATAAAATTGTAATTTTTTGGATACCGGCTATGCCTATTGTGTAAGAAGGGTGTTTTGAAGCCTGCTGAACCACTTTGAAAATTACTAGGAGTGAAATAAGATGTTTTTTCTATGATGTGATCTCCCAAGAATGCAGAGATTTTGCGAAGGAATCCACTTATTTAGTTGCCTGAAAATACATTATGGATGCTAACTGCAGCTATCAAGTTTGTAAATACTGGTTTGTGTGAATTTTATTTTTTGACCCATACAATAGTAGAAGACTGTTTAAATTATTGTGTCTCATTGGAGCACCAGTTTTGGTGCCAGTGAAAATAACAATGAAAGTAATCTTCAGTGAGACCTCGATATTACCTTGTAACCCAGCAAAAGAGTGCATGAAAACGTATGTGGTAGGAAATAATGTGTAGCATTGGGTGATGGACAAGAGAGTGTGAGAGACAATTTCATCATAAATCTATTCAATATCAATGTCAAGGGAAAGACCACATCTGACAATCCTACATCTGAATGAATTCAGAGTGTCAGAGTGATTCTACTTCTCTTCTGTGTCCTTGGACAGCCCTCTTTCAAACTTAATTACCTGCACTCAGACCTGTTTAGACAGCTACCGAAAATAGGTAGCATGATAGTTTGGAGGCTTTGAACCCTGTAACAATTATCCCTGAATGCATTTTTGTTATGTTTTTCCTATTCACCCTCATCAAGCCTGTAAAAAAAGCCCTAGAACTCCTCTAACAAGACATTTACACAATGCCTCCAAACAGTTTATTTATTTATTTAGTGTTTACCCAGGTTTTCAAATTATGAAATGGAAGATAGATTTACTTAAAGAAAAACCCAAACCCCCACACCATCTGGACTGAATGAAGAATTCATCAGTTTTAGTTTTCTAGAAAATTGCTTTATATTTTCCTCTTAAAACTTGTTCAAAGAGAAACAGACCTTTCCAGAGAAACCAATAATGTTTAGAAACTCATATTTGGGTTTCTAATATTTCTAATATTTGGATACTCTAATAGTTCTTATTGTTAACAAATATTTTGTAAATATTAACCCTTCTGTAATGCACCGTCAACTGTGGGAGCTATAAGGTTTCATACTGACTTATAACAGCTGAAGTCACACAAGATTACGCATTATGCTGATTTTCATTATCATATTTTATGTGGGTGTTTTTTCCCCATCAAGAAGCCCAAGCAAATAAAACACAAAATAAGATAGTTTTGCACACAAAGTATGAGAGCTTTGGAGTGGACATTCTATGTTTCTAAGACAGTAAAAGTTCCTTCTGAATGTTTATGTAATATAAAAACCTCCTGACTTAGAAAGCAAACTGGATTACACTTTTCTAATGTATTTTTCAGTAACATTTCAGTAACTGGTTCCTTTTCCAAATGATGCAATAAAGAATATCAAGCTACATCTTCCAGAACATGAATTTTAATAGCTCTGCAAAGTTTTGATGTTACAGATTCAGATTATGCTTTGCTTTGAATGCAGCTTGTTTTTACCTAGTCTCGAAAGATGTTTTTACTCTTAAGGGGACTTTTAACAGAAGTAACAGAGAGAAACAATGTATGTTTAAGAGAAGAAAAATAAATTTTAAAAATAACATTTTAAAACAGTCCTTTGTGATCTCAGCAGTGATGGTTCTTAAAGGCTTGTCTTATTTATTCTCCCTGTTAAAATTTATGTCACGAGACTCCAAGGCAGCATGATATATATGAGTAAAATCTGGAAAAAATAGGCAAGTTCCCCAACTAAACCTAGATCTAGATACTAGGTACACCCTCCCTGACCCCCTCCCCATCTTCACTGAGGCTTTGGAATATGTGTAGAGAGAAATATTTTCAATATTCATAAGCAGGGTGTTTTTTACACCAAAGTTTCCAAGGACGGTGAGAGAGGGTGATGAGAGGAGGGTCAGTAACTGCTGTTACTGTTTGGGGAAGGTACCCTGCTAGTTTTGTCTTCAAAGGAGTAATTTACTTTCCCAACTTTGCTCACTTTCCACCCTCCACACAAGAGATGGGATATAACGAAGAAGTCAACTTTGGAAATAAAACTTGTTTAAAATGAGCTGTGAATGGCAACGAAAACATGCTGCATAGCTATTGTATAGAAGTTGCAGTGTGCATTGGTTTTCAGACTGTTCCTATTTCCATGCTATCCCCATACCTTTAGTAATGACTAACATATGTCACATGTTTATTCTTTTCCCTATACACCAAGGGAAGAAGTGCGTGCAGTGAAATATATTGTTTGTTTTATTTTATTAAATTTATTCTGCATACATTTACTGTAAGTTTGTTATATGAAGTAGGGTCAAAGAAATGTTCTTTGAACTTTAAAGCTGAAATTGTTATTGCCTTTAGTTCTTTGAAAGATCTCTCCATGGCCTTCAACCATTCCTGGAGAAAGCTCATCTTTATCAAGGACAAATCTTTACCCTCAGGGTCAACAGCTCAACTGAATGTTTAATCTGAGAAATACCTGTTTGTATCAACTATTGTAATATTCCCTGAAATGACTGATAATAATAGCATAAATGGTCTAGCCAAGAGAATTAAAAAGGAAAGACAGCATCGCATGATAAGTCAAATAAGGTTTATATAAATACAACTCCTAATACAACTAAACTCCAGATTACTCTAAAAATCGGCAAGGGAAGGAGAAAAAAAACCCTTAACTTTGGAAAGGCAGTCCTAAAAAATATACTCAGCAAAATATTCCATCCAATACTATATAAACTCAACCTTTTTTTTCTGAAGTTGCATTTTTGAACAGTATTTGATATTTGAAAGAAACATTTGTGTATCTTGTTGGAAAATTTTCAGTACACAAATACCCAAGTAAATTTATAAACACCACTTCTAAATAGCTGATTTCAAAGAGAAAGTAGATAAAAACAAATAAGTCATTGTAATGGGATTAAAAGACAAAACCTCCAGGAAGGCTGTTTATAATGTGTCCTAGAACAAAGAGCTGAATTTTCCTTAAAAGATTAGTATATGCTGTAGATTCCGTGAAGCTGAAAAATATTGCTGCTGAAAAAATAATAGGTAAAATTCTGCAAGAGATATTATAATCCTAACAAAGCAACTAAGCGGGCAGAAGCGGAATAACATCTTCATTTCTCCAGGCTTCATTAAGCAAGTATTAAATTCCTCTTAACACAGACTGAAAAGAATAAAAAATGATTGCTATTCAAGTAAGTGATGTCACATCCTCATAAATCCTTAAGGTGATAGAAGGTATGAAACAAAATGGAGGTTTTCTCTTTCTTATCATGACAACTCATGATTTGTACAGCAATGATGGTGGTTTGGAAGGTATAGAGTAGAGAGACATTTCCTTTTTAGATCAATATAAAGTAGGACCTAAGCCTAGGAGAAGGAAGAAAGCTGGCCAGTGAACCACAGTAATCGTGTTGCTGAGTCTCTCACTGAATTTTCAACTGAGCCTCCATAAACAAGATACTAAAAAGCAATGTAACCCAAAGAAATTCCTACTCAAACTCTGATCTTGTGAAAACCTCAGTCTCAGCTGGTCGTTTCTGGAAGTTTCTTGGTGTATACAGTCCAGCTTTCAGTAACTTTTAAATAAAAGAAGGGTGAGGAGAGGAAAGAAAGGATTCAAGAAGCTCCAAAGTCCCTTCTAATAATTTTCTTTTGCTGTTCACACTGAATACCTTTTTTGCTATTCTACTGGTGGGGAAAAAAAAAAAAAAAAAAAAAAAAAAGACAGCCAAGATGAGAGAGAGATTTCTGAACCTAAGTAATAAATCCTGCTGCAGAAACACCTCTTGCTGTGGTCAGTACTTACCACAAACTCAACAGAAACTTTTCCAGTGTCCCAAACGCTTTTTGCCTGGGGCATAAAAAGCACAGGGGCTGCGTTAATAGACTTCTTGCACCAACTGGAAACAAGTATATTCTGTTCTTAATACTGTTCAAAACTATATTATCATATGTAAGCATCTAAGTCATGCAGTCATGAGGATGATTTTTTGAATACAGCTTTGATTTTACTTTGTGACCTCAAGCTTTCAGTCATCCTCAGGTAATGAACCTGAAAGTGTGTTTGGAACATCAGACCAGTGGGTGCTCCTGTGCCGTTAGGTCTGAGTGCTGAGCAACACACTGCTTGCTGGCATCGTTAATAGACATGTTAGCTAAGAGCAAGCATCATGTGGACTGAAATGTGGCAGAGTACAAGGCGATACCTTTGGTATTTGACAAGGATGTGGGTTTATTTCCATGACATTACTGGCTGCTTGATCTTTACCTGTGTAGTAACATCACCATAATATTATTAATTTTGCTGGGAATGGACTGGCACAGTTTGGCCTTGCTTTACCAGAATCTCCCATTTCAATTGAAAGCAGCCAATGTTGCATGCTATTTGCATATGAGGCAATCCCTTTATAGCCAATGGAGGAAAATAGACACTTCTAGAACATGAAGAACTTTATAGTCTCTGTTTCTTCTGTCAATCTAGAGAGTCAGTTACAGTCTTAAGGTTTTTTAAGTACATGAATTCATCCCTTATTGCTAACGTCAGTGCACTACTACAGTCATATTTGGAGCTTGGCACCTATCTGATAGCATTAATTAGTCCCTTTCCTGCCAGTATCCAATCTTTTTAATTTCTTACTTCTATTTTTTTGGGTGCATTAAGAAGCACTTCAAAGAAGCTCTTTCTTTGCTTTCAAAGGATCCTTTTGAACCTGTATAAAGGGTAAGCTTTTAAGTTGTAGACTGCGCATGAGACCACGTTTATAGAGTGCCTAATCTTTATCTTTGCACTCTCCAGACTACTTATCTGTCATTGTTGTGACATGCACAAGTAGGCTGGCTTGGATGTGATGTTGCCTTGCATTATTAACTTCTGCCATTGAATCTCTGTCAGTTGTTTCTCAGCTGACTGTTGCATAGCATAATACATAGAAAACTGTGTGTAAAATATATTGATTGCCATGGGGGGTTGGGGTTGTGTGTCTCACAGCTTCACCCAGAACTACCCTTCTCTTCAGCCTAGAGATTGATTAGTTTTGTGGTATTTGGGTGTGGTGTTCTGCTTTCGATGCTGTAAAAACCTATTTATCATCTAGGCTGTCCTCTTTGGGGAGGGGACTAGGCTCACTTAATGAGTTTTCCCTGTATGAAAGTGAGTGCTGCTGCTATGTGGAGTTTCAGCTTAGTGTGAAGTTATGTCTAAGCAAAAGAAAATAGGGGGCTGCCTTTTCTAAGTACAGTGAGCCACTAGGTAAAGGTACATGCAGCAAACATAACTCTAAAGAGCATTTCTAGGCAGTATGGCCAGATCACCAAGCTCAGCACTGCTGGTTCCTTTCTAGGAACCATAGGGAGCTGATGCACTTGCTATAGCCAGAGATTCTGGAGAGGTGCAGTGCTGTGTTCTGTACTAGCTGCAGGTCTGGGAGAAGACAGGGACTTAGTGTTGGTCTATGTTATGATAAAGACCTCTATAACTGAGAATGTGTCATGTGCCAGTAAGATTATTTCCTGGCCAGCTGAAGAAGGTAGGAAGTGTTGCCCATCTGTGTTGCTCTGTGGGAGCTTAGGTTCAACTGGGAAGCCAGAAGGACCTCCCACTTCCTGGCTTGACTGTCTGACACACGAATTCAGGTCCTGTTATTCCCCAGTTAAACAATCTATTGCATCTGAAATAGTGGGAGTACTGTGGAAGAAGGTATTGCTGGCTAACGTAGGTACAGATATAGCAATATTACTTGTACTACTTCCAAGCATGCTTTCCAGTTGCTCTGCTCTTTTGAGCTACACATATTCAAATTAAAGGTACTGTTCTGTTGGAAACACTCCATAGCTTCTTTATTATCTGAGTTACGTTTGAATTGTAGATATTCATAAGAATAAAAAAAAAAAAAGTAAAACCTAATGGAAAATAGTATGCATCTACCTCATGGTAGAATTCACATTGATTTAAATAATTGATAAACCATTACTTTATCACTTTGTAGTTAGTGGAAATCTGTGATTTTATTTTTAGATTTTTTTTTCTATATTTATAACAGTTATAAGAGTTGTAAGGGGGGGGGGGATAGAACTGAGAGAGACAGCTTACAAAAATCACAGAAACCCATTATTTTAAAAACAGTTTCTACCAAGTCTAGAAGATATGAAAGAGGAAAGACGTGAAGTTAACTGGTTATCCTTCAAAACTGCTGTAATGGAATAAAAAAAATAATGATAGATGAACACCATTTACACATAAATGTCTTTATAAATAGATCAGACACAGGAAAGAAAGGAAAGAAATGATGATAGCTCAATGGAAAAAGCTTTTTTTTGACTGTTTGGCTTAGCAGGTGAAAGCACAGACCTGGTAAATTTATTTGTGACTCTTTACACACTTTGAAAGATATTTAGCTCCCAAATAAGGCATTTAGTTATTTTTGAATGATGTAGCAAGATGTAGACCAAGCAGAGTGAAACAATGAAAAACAGGGAAGGTGTGCCAGAAACAAGACTTGTGGCAAATAAAACAGGTGTACATTCTACCGTGAACTCTAGGTACCAATTTATAACACACCTGGCACCAAAAAGCTTGTTTGTCTTTGTGCTTTGATCTCTGCAGCAGCACAGATTCCAGGTGGAAGGATTTCAGACAAACTAAGATGTTCTGCACAGAATTCATTACAGGTTTGGAGTTTTTTTTATTATTATTGCTATTTACAAAGAAGGAATTTTAAAGTTGTTCAAAGTACAGTTTATTTTAAAAGAGCTAGAGGTAAAAAATCAACTTCTTAGGAAAACATGGAATAAAATAATAAAAACTCATTATGTTTATACTCATGCACACTTTGCTTAGGAATCAGGAAGAGGATGTATGTACAAATAGGACAAATTGCATCCCACACTGTGCAGCGCAGTTTTTCAAAGTGGATTTTGTTTTCTTACTTTTCTCAATTAAATACTGCTTTGCTGCATAATGCCAGAAACCTTATGCGGGATATGGGCAGAACTTGACAGGATTTGACTGAGGGAGGAGACATTGTAGAACTCCTTTAATTGCAAACCATTGTACACAGAATGAGAGGAAACCCTAGTGATGCTGAATGTTCCTAGCCTCAGAAATGGAAACTATTTTGTGGCAGTTAATACTCTGGCTTTACAAACACTACAGAAAAGGCAGGTGATCTCATGGTAGTTGTAGTGAGAAATAAAAATATCCAGTCTAGAAAGAGCTTTTCATTTTTGTTTTTTATTCTAGCCACCTGTGAGAGTAGTAATGAGATCTCCTGTGCTAGATCTTTTGAAATTGTTCTTAGAAATAGGTTGAAATGTAAAGAGAATAAAGCTGCCAAAATGTTCTGATGCTTTGGCTGCTGAATATTATCTGTTCTAGAGTCCCCTGAAGTCTCTGGGCAGTCTTAAGGACTTCTGATGCTGTTCCTCCATGCACTTTTAGAAGTAATGCTATTGCCAAGCTTATGAACCACACAGAAGCCCATAGTTCATGTCACATAAAGCTGCTGAGTGAGTGACTTACAACCTGAATCTGTAAAGATTTTTGTGTGCTTTTAAACCTTGAACCGCAGTAAGAGTGCTGCCAATGACTGAGCTGTCTTTTATTTGAAGTTGCGCGTAATGTCATATTGGATCCTAACCTAGATAAGAGATGACCCCATGGCTTCTTTCTCAGTCTTGAATTGCTCTTGAAGTTAAAGAAGGTGTGAGGAAGTGGGATGAATTTTTTTTTATTCCTTTTGCTGAAAATATGTGATCCAGCAGGTTGGGCTGGTAGCTGAGTGTTAAGGTCCACAATCAGTGCCTTCCCAGTAAATTTTGACCCCGTGGCTATTTGAAAGGAGAATGTTTGGTTTACTTTTCATGATTTTTTTGTTTGATTATTTTTTTTTCTGAAGGCTGTTTAGTGCAGCTCACGTCTGCATGTTTACAAGGAAGATAGTTCTGTATTTAGGAAATTGTAAAAAGCAAAAGAAAGGAAACAGGTTGCACTGTAACTAACAAACTGCATGGCTTTCAATAGGCACTCATGGAGGGAGCATTTGCTAATGTTAGGAGTTTTACAATTAACAATTTGAGGTAAAACAGTGAACACAAATACATCTAATTCAGAAAACAAAACTACAATGATCTAGCTGGCTTTCAGGGCCTCTTGAAAAAAAGAGCTGTGTCAGGATTTGTCAGCTCTGGAAAGAAACCAATTCAAAAATGACTGCTTGAGCATTTTGGAAAAGAGGAGATACTGTTGAAAGCAAGTCTATATTCTAAAAATGTTAAAAGGCTTTCTGGTTGCTGGGAATAATAATTAAATTAAGCCGTGAAGGATTATCTTCTGCCTTTAATGACCCCATTCAGAGTTAATGGTGGCCAGACTGTCTGGTTTTGTGGTATGATTCTGACTACGGCGTTGAGTAAGGACAGCTGGAAAAAAGCCTGCTTTTCTTCTTGACATCAGTTTTTCTAGCTAATATTTCCTTCCCTGTTTTTTATAGAAATGGGACGTGTGTTTCAATTTGGCTATCTATTTTGCTAGCAGCAGCTTTTTATGAATATGATACAATGTCAGGCATTTCATGCTGAATGTGCTTTGCATATGCTATGCCCTTGAATTTAGGCTCCTATCCTTCCCCTAAGAAGTAGAAGAAAAATTCCACACAACCCACCTCTTGTTCTGAAAAACTCTTTTCAGGAAACTTGAAAGGCTTTTAATTCTGCATGGGCTCTTTCCTCCCCCCTTTCTTTTATTTCTTCTTTCATAGCCATCAATGCCAGAGTGCTCCAATAAGTATTTCTAAATATAAAATCTGCAAATTACAGGCCTTGGTTTACCACAGTGTTGCAACTGTCATTAACAAACAGTTTCCAAAAGCCACTGGCTCTGCAAGCCGTGAGGTAACTTAAGTTCACAGAACTATCTTGTTCTCTTTCCGTGCTCCCAGTCACCATATATTTTAACTAGGTTTTTTAAAAAAGATATCTACTTGTTGCTCAAAGATGCTGGGGTTTTGTCGGCAATTAATTGATGTCCTGTCTATCATTCCAATCATTTTCCAGATAATATACAACTTAGAGGATCAGGATCCTCAGGACATGCTCTTATTACAACTTCTGTGCAGTTTTGGCATCTTGTGCCTGCTGAGGTTTATTGCTCAGCTTCACGCACAGAGTAACATAGCAGTAGTGTGTTGTTCTTCCACATGCCCCGCACTGTGAAATTCAGGATGGGGTGTTGCATAGCTGGCAAAGAGATCAGAAAGGTGCTTTTTTTTTTTTTTCTGTGTGCCCTCCTTTTCCCCACCCTGTATGTGATTCATATGCAAATTACATATAGGGTAATTTTGAAGGCTTTTTCCATAAAGTTGATGGATTTAACTAATATTGCTTATCTAAGTTAAGGTCTGGGTGTACTTGAAAAGGTGGTGTGGGTACTTCCAGCTAAAAATGACCTTGCCAAATTGCTCTTCAGCTGGAGGTTAAGATCACCTGGTCCTCTTTGATAGGCACCCTGATGAACTAGTCAAGTGCTAGGAATACAATTGGTTGCATTGACATCAGAGAGTTTCAGAGTAGCCATAGGATCCATCCATAGGAGTCTTTTTTGAATTCAAGAACGCTCCCAAGCTTTAAACACCTGTGGCCATACCCTGTTTTAGAGATAGCTCACACAAACTCAGAGATCTTACTGCTTTCACATCCCATCTACCACCACCTGCTGAGGAATCAGAGACTTTTTAAGAGGGACCTGAGGGCAGATGGGTAAACACTGCTGACATTGATTGTACTGAACAGCAAAATTGGGCATGAAACTCCTGTCTTGAGGACTGTTATTCTCTACTTGCAAGAAGTCCTGTAGCTTGTGTGTCTAACCTCTCTCTCAGTATACAATTGGTAAGTTGTCTTTTAAAACTGAAACTTCATTTTCTGCGGTGTCAAATTTTACACTTCTGCAGCTGTAGTGATTCTTCTGGAGGTGTCCCTGACCTGAGGAAAACACAAAGAGAGAACAAGATAGCATTTAGTATTAACTAAACAGTGAATAAATTAAGCATTTAATATGGGACTTAGATACCTAAGTTGAAAATCTAGATCCTCCAAGCGGCTATTTGGTCACTGCAAATTCCACGTGCCAGCATGGGAGGATGAGGTGGTGTGTGCATGGCTTTTTTTTTTTCTTTCTAATAATGATCTGTTTTATAAAAAATATATGACCTTCCAAGGTTTGCGAGCCAATCCCCGTTCACAAGTGATTGCCTTAATCACTAAGCTAGAGCACTGTCCTTCCCTGGAATAGTACAATACATATACAGTGCGTACAAGACCTAACAGCTTCACATCAGTTACTGACATATCTTGTTGTCCAGGTCTGGTACTTGTTTGTCCTCCTGAGAGTGGATTCAAGCTGTCCAAGGAAGAGGAGGTAATTAAGCTCAAGTCTCCTATATAAAGCCTTAGCTTTAACCATTGACCTATAGAATAAATTTTATGGGTGATTTCCTTTTGTACCATATTTGAAAAGAAAGGTCATGACCCTTATAGTTGCCTCACTAGCTCTTTTGTTAGTTTGTTTTCTTAATGAATGGCTTTTAAAAAGTTCACTTGCAAGGGGAACTTTGGAGCTGTGAGTCCTGAATAAATGCACGTGTCATTATAATGATATGAAGTACTTTTTTTTTTTTTTTTTTTTTTTTTTTTTTCATAAGAGTGAGGTTTAAAAACTAGTCATTCTTCTAACCTTTTCTGTAGGCAATACTCAGTCAGCTGACGAGACTTTTTCTGTATTATAGGAAGTGTGGGTGGCTAATGCAAGGCAATTCAATCCACTATCTGGCCAGGTTGCTTTAACATTCGGTATTTTGGTGCCAGACTCCCTTTGTATATCTAGACTTTATTCTTAACTGATTAAAGACTGTAGAAAATGAAATGCAAATAGGGGTCAATTTGAAAAAGCAAACTAAAATTTAGTCGTCTTCTTAACTAACTTTTGTTGAATCATAAAATTATTATTTAACGAGTAGCTTTTCTTTACTGAATTCTTATGAATCCTTACTAGTAAGAAAAATGAAGAGTGGGTGATGAAATGTAACATACCAAACACTAGATAAACTATTTCCCTTGAGGGCTTTTCATGTAGCCTTATTCCAAGAGGACACTGAAACAAGTGTACTTTATCAATGTGGTATTCTATGATTCCTAGAAATATTTCTTTAGAAATAGCACCTAATGATGAAAACTGGAGAGAAGAAGCATTCACTGATACTGCTTCTTGAACTGTGTGAGTGTTTTTTGTCATAATCCATTTTAAAAAAATGACTTTTCTTTAGAGTGAGCACATTAGTAGTCAGTGGGAGTACTAGCTATATAATGCTTAATCAAGATTCAGAATTCAACTTAAGAACACATTGAGGTTTTTTTTAATTAGACTTTTTATTAATACTATATTCTGATTGTAATATTTTTTCTTTTTTGTGTGTAGGTAGATTAATATCTACCTGCATATATACATACACTTCTGTATAGATAATAAGTAGCCACTTAGGGTTGTACTGAACTAATAAAATTGATATAGCTAGAACAATCATGCTCTTTGAAAGAAATTACTACATGATTCAGTTAGCTATGTTTCAGCTGGTGAATGTCTAAAGCAAAGAGATACTTTCTGGTTCTGTGATTTGAACACAAGAATGTTTAAGTTATAATGGGTATTTTACAGGATGCAATTTAATTCAAATTAGTATCTGTTAACATAATATTTTTATTTCAGTGAATCAATAAATTAAATAGTTACTTCTCAATAACATGAATGATTCCTTGTAAGAAAATTGATGGTATGTTAATTAAAATTAGCAAAATTCAATGGCTACACTGCAATAGGAAATATGACCTGAGCACATTTTTTATTAGACTAAAAAGATATCTGAATATTGATGGATGGCTTCACATTAATTTGAGAATGTGAAAAAAGTAATTTGATCCATCTACTATAGTAAAAGCCATGTGGCAGTAAAAGTTTAAATTTAAAATTAGTTTTATGAAGAGAATTTATACTTATCTCAGTCAATAACTACAGTAAGTTCAATATGGCAGTTGGAAAAATTAGAAATGATGACGCTTCAAATATTTATTTGAGTGTTGTAGAGTAGTAGTAAATGCAATTTGTTGAGCCTGAAAAGTTGTGTTCAGTGTACAACAGGTATTCTTTAAATTCTGCCTCAATTGTAAGTAGATATTCTAGTTTTCAGCTCTAGGTATTAGTCATATATATAAAGACAAACAAGAAAGAATTGTCTAAAACTCAGATAGGAAGTCCTTGTAGCATAGTAGCTGAAGTTCTTTCTAGCTTAATGAAAAGGCATTGCAGTATATTTAACTTTAAAATGTTTGTTTTCAGGATGTTTTTCTTTTTGATTTTTGCATGAAATTCATTAAGATGTGGAATGATGTCTTAAGATTTTCCTTGGATGACAGAAAAGACCTGTAACCTGGTACAGACTGTTTTTCTACTCTCCTCTCTGTGTGGCTGTTGAAGTACAGCTTGAGCTGCAATGCTGTAGATAGCTACACCAGAGACCTTGTGTAAACACAGAAAAAGAAGACACTCTAAGTTTTTAGAATTCTGCTAGACTTAGGTAAAGAACCTTCTTTTCACTATCCACTCCCATGTAGACTCCCTGTTAGTGGCTCACAATGCAATGCACAGTTTGTGCTAACAAGTCGTAGTAGCTGTGTTGGTAGTGGACACCCCCATCGCCCTTCATCATCCTTGCTATAAATAGAATTATGAGAACAACTGAACACCTCTGTTATTCCTCTCCCCAGCTGTCTTACTCTCCTAGCCTTAAAAAAAAAAAAATCCGCATGAAGCTTCTGTAAGATGCTACACTTCTGTCTTGGTCTACTTTCTGAGAGTTCAAAAGGCATCCATTTCACTCCAGCACAGAAGGACTCCTTTCAGCAGGGAATTCAGAAGCACACAGAAATTGATGTCTGGCTGCTTAACCATTCCTGGTCCTGCCAAGCACAGCATCCAAAGGAGCATGGAGTTCAGCAGGGCTTCCTAACAAGGTTGAACACCTATTAGCAGAAACTAGAAATCAGTGAGCTTCTGGAGACTGGGCCCCTGGCACTGAAATTAAGGATGAGGTTTCTTTTCCTTCACATAGCAAGGCATCCATCTGTGTGTGAGTAGGCTGCTTTGCCATCCGTGATGTTTTCCATCTGAACTAGTCCAGAATAGACACAAGATCTGGGCTTTTTAATTTTTTTCTTATTCATTTTTGGTTTTATTTATACACTCTCTTACTACTGTATCTGCAAACATTTGTGTTTCCACATTTGAAGCATTAATTTACACTTATGATGCATGTTGGAATTATAGAGGCACAGATTAATATTTTATATTTCTACACTGCACAGTTTGAAAACTAAGTGGCATTTTCAGAGTGGGGAGGGGAGAGACTGGGAAAGTCCTATGTTCTTGCAGGTTACTGACTACTCTTATTATTTGCAGTATCACTAAAGAAGCAGTAATATTTATCTTTATTTCATTTTGCTAGATTATTGTCAGTTTTACTGTGCTTCATCCTCTCTGATCTCCCTTGTGTTCTTTTCCATTCTATTGCCTGTTTTTCCCATTGATAAAGAAACTAATGGGTATTTTCAAGTTCTGTGTGAGTTCCACTCTCTCAAATGCCTGCTCTGTGAAAAGGATTGTGGCAGCACTGGGTGTGAAACTAGAGTCCTGATACATTCCTCACAAGATGTATTGGATATCAGATATGGTAGGCTAGATCTAGTGATGATTGCAAAGCTTTTTTGGTCTTGCCCATAGAAGAAAATAATGCAGTATCTGCTCACTTTAAGTATACGCTTATGTAAGTGGAGCTAAAAAAGCACATCCCAAAGCTTCAGTGTTTATATGTGTAAATGTGTGACCACTACTGAGTCCAAACTGTTAATGAAGATTTTCCAGCAAGTG
>WHYT01017088.1:302437-319067 GCA_009806455.1 Tetrax tetrax | reverse complement strand
AGCTAGAACAATCATGCTCTTTGAAAGAAATTACTACATGATTCAGTTAGCTATGTTTCAGCTGGTGAATGTCTAAAGCAAAGAGATACTTTCTGGTTCTGTGATTTGAACACAAGAATGTTTAAGTTATAATGGGTATTTTAGTACAGGGTGCAATTTAATTCAAATTAATATCTGTTAACATAATATTTTTATTTCAGTGAATCAATAAATTAAATAGTTACTTCTCAATAACATGAATGATTCCTTGTAAGAAAATTGATGGTATGTTAATTAGAATTAGCAAACTTCAAAGGCTACACCGCAATAGGAAATATGACCTGAGCACATTTTTGATTAGACTAAAAAGATATCTGAATATTGATGGATGGTTTCACATTAATTTGGGAATGTGAAAAAAGTAATTTGATCCATCTACTATAGTAAAAGCCATGTGGCAGTAAAAGTTTCAATTTAAAATTAGTTTTATGAAGAGAATTGATACTTATCTCAGTCAATAACTACAATAAGTTCAATATGGCAGTTGGAAAAATTAGAAATGATGACGCTTCAAATATTTATTTGAGTGTTGTAGAGTAGTAGTAAATGCAATTTGCTGAGCCTGAAAAGTTGTGTTCAGTGTGTTTTGCAGATAGCAAGGCATCACCAAATTCACAACAGGTATTCTTTAAATTCTGCCTCAATTGTAAGTAGATATTCTAGTTTTCAACTCTAAGTATTAGTCATATATATATAAAGACAAACAAGAAAGAATTGTCTAAAACTCAGATAGGAAGTCCTTGTAGCATAGCATCTGAAGTTCTTTCTAGCTTAATGAAAAGTCATTGAAGTATATTTAACTTTAAAATGTTTGTTTTCAGGATGTTTTTCTTTTTGATTTTTGCATGAAATTCATTAAGATATGGAATGATGTCTTAAGATTTTCCTTGGATGACAGAAAAGATCTGTAACCTGGTACAGACTGTTTTTCTACTCTCCTCTCTGTGTGGCTGTTGAAGTACAGCTTGAGCTGCAATGCTGTAGATAGCTAGACCAGAGACGTTGTGTAAACACAGAAAAAGAAGACACTCTAAGTTCTTAGAATTCTGCTAGACTTAGGTAAAGCACCTTCTTTTCACCATCCACTCCCATGTAGACTCCCTGTTAGTGGCTCAATGCACAGTTTGTGCTAACAAGTCGTAGTAGCTGTGTTGGTAGTGGACACCCCCATCGCCCTTCATCATCCTTGCTATAAATACAATTATGAGAACAACTGAACACCTCTGTTATTCCTCTCCCCAGCTGTCTTACTGTCCTAGCCTTAAAAAAAAAAAAAAAAATTGAAAAAAAAATCCGCATGAAGCTTCTGTAAGATGCTACACCTCTGTCTTGGTCTACTTTCTGAGAGTTCGAAAGGCATCCATTTCACTCCAGCACAGAAGGACTCCTTTCAGCAGGGAATTCAGAAGCACGCAGAAATTGATGTCTGGCTGCTTAACCATTCCTGGTCCTGCCAAGCACGGCATCCAAAGGAGCATGGAGTTCAGCAGGGCTTCCTAACAAGGTTGAACACCTATTAGCAGAAACTAGAAATCAGCAAGCTTCTGGAGACTGGGCCCCTGGCGCTGAAATTAAGGATGAGGTTTCTTTTCCTTCACGTAGCAAGGCATCCATCTGTGTGTGAGTAGGCTGCTTTGCCGTCCGTGATGTTTTCCATCTGAACTGGTCCAGAATAGACACAAGATCTGGGCTTTTTAATTTTTTTCTTATTCATTTTTGGTTTTATTTATACACTCTCTTACTACTGTATCTGCAAACATTTGTGTTTCCACATTTGAAGCATTAATTTACACTTATCATGATACATGTTGGAATTATAGAGGCACAGATTAATATTTTATATTTCTACACTTCACAGTTTGAAAACTAAGTGGCATTTTCAGAGTGGGGAGGGGAGAGACTGGGAAAGTCCTATGTTCTTGCAGGTTACTGACTACTCTTATTATTTGCAGTATCACTAAAAAAGCAGTAATATTTATCTTTATTTCATTTTGCTAGATTATTGTCAGTTTTACTGTGCTTCATCCTCTCTGATCTCCCTTGTGTTCTTCTCCATTCTATTGCCTGTTTTTCCCATTGATAAAGAAACTAATGGGTATTTTCAAGTTCTGTGTGAGTTCCACTCTCTCAGATGCCTGCTCTGTGAAAAGGATTGTGGCAGCATTGGGTGTGAAACTAGAGTCCTGATACATTCCTCACAAGATGTATTGGATATCAGATATGGTAGGCTAGATCTAGTGATGATTGCAAAGCTCTTCTGGTCTTGCCTATAGAAGAAAATAATGCAGTATCCTCTCACTTTAAGTATACGCTTATGTAAGTGGAGCTAAAAAAGCACATCCCAAAGCTTCAGTGTTTATATGTGTAAATGTGTGACCACTACTGAGTCCAAACTGTTAATGAAGATTTTCCAGCAAGTGTCTATTCTTCAGTTTATCTGGAATACTGTGCAGTCAAGGTCATAAAAATATGGTAGATCTTAATTTTCATTATGGTTTTACTTGTACTTTTGTAGCAGTACATGCAGCAGGATAGCTTGTCTCCATAATTTGAGAAGGTGTGTTTCATGGTTTAACCCCAGCTGGTAATGAAGCATTATCCAGTTGCTTGCTCACTGCACTCACACCTGGCTTTGCTCTGCTACCATGGGATGAGGGAGGAAATCAGGAGGGTGAAAGTGAGAAAACCCATGGGCTGAGATAAGGACAGTTTAATGGATGTTGTGCAGGCAAGCAAATGTTATGCAGGCAAGCAAAGCTAAACAAGGAATTTGTTCACTGCTTCCCATTGGCAGGCAGGTGTTCAGCCATCTCCAGGAAAGCATGGCTCCATCACCTGTAACAGTGACTTGGGAAGTCAAGTCAATTGTTACTTGGGAAGACAAACACCATCACTCCAAATGTCCTTCATTTCTTCTTCTTCCCGTAGCTTTATAGGCTGAACGTGACGTCATATGGTGTGGAATATCCCTCTGGTCAGTTGGGGTCAGCTGTCCTGGCTGTGTCTTCTCCCGGTTTCTTATGCACCCCCAGTCTACTCACTGGTGGGATGGTGTGAGAGGCAGAAAAGGCCTTGAGGCTGGATGAGCACTGCTCAGCAATAACAAAAACACCTCTATATTACCAGCACTTTTCAGCACAAATCAAAAACATCACCTCATACTGGTTACTATGGAGAAAATTAACTATCCCAGTAAAAACCAGCATAGTGGGAATGGCTAAGCGTCCGTGTAGTCATTCATAGCTTCCTCATATGCCTGTGAAGGACCATTTCACTCTGTGCCACTCTGAAATGAACTCAGGTCTTTTTCTGCCTTTCTCTATCTTGCTGTAACACGTCTTTGTTTGGACAACAGGTGAGTCAGGAACTTTTATAGGCAAGTAGTTGGCAAGGCCACCTAAATCCCTTTAAAAGCAATGGGAAACTTTTGCAAGGGCTTAGAGTAAGTCTTACAAATGTAACTGCATGTACTCATATACATGAATACATGACTTACTGTATTTGAATTATTTGCATGTTTTCCCAGTGATTTATGTAGTGATGTGCAAAAAGTTTCAGTTATGTGAATTTCTGCAAATATAGACAGATCCCTTTCTTTCTCACTGACGTTATTTTGTGCTGGAAAAGTGTTTCTGCAAACCAGTAAATACTTAGAAAAAAAAATTGTGCTAGGTTGAAATAAAAATTCTTGATAGTCTTTTCACAGTATTTCCTACTGCTGATGTACCAGACAATGTAAAATTACATGCAGTATTCAAAGCTCATAGATTTAATTTTCTAGACATGATAGCTTTAACAGTGTAGTTTCTATCAGTCCAGTTTTAACAAAGACTGCTTACTGTAGTTACAGAAACAAGTGTACCAGTGACCCAGTATTAGTCCTCTCAAAGACAACAATGTTTTAGTGATAATTATCTTGTGTTTTTTCTTGAATTAATGTATCTCTGACCTTTAAAATTTCCCTTTATGAGAGAAGGAATTGTTCGAGATGAATAGTATTTGTAGTTCAATGCATCCTTATGCATTGTATTGCCCACCTGACAGGAGAGAATTAACCAGCATTCTTATTTTGGTTTTATGCTTCATTTTATAGCGATCTTACCATCAGTGATATCTTCGGGTCGTCTATACCCCCTTCTATGTTTCAGTTGTTACTTCTTTTTCTGTAGAGTGGCAGAAAAAGACTCCAAGTTTTTAGAAAAAGACAGTTAGAGCAAGGCAAGGGTTTAGCTCATTTCCCTTTCCTTCTCTTTGCAGTCGCTTCAAGCTTTTAAATCACAGTTGCTAGGATCACACTGCGGGACAGGTGGATCTTCAGAGTCCTGATCCACAGGTCCATCTATAACAAGAGACACAAGCATACAATTATGCTTCTTTTTACAGACTTCCTAGAGGTGTGCTGGTTTTGATCTCATGTGATGTATTGTCAGCACATGGCCACAGGTTATATTTGGAGGCCAGGTCCATGTAGTGGATCTTAAGTCATCACTAAGCTATCCAAGCACATCAAAGATCGTATAGCTCCTTCCCAACACCTCAGATCCATGTACATCAGTAGAGCTTTTAAAATCTTGTAAAGTATTTAAAGTTTTTGTAGTAGTTTTTCCTTGCTTATTTCCCCTTTGTATTGAGAGCAGTCAGTGTACTGAAGAACTGGAAGTGGTGCTATTGGTGAGGAATTCTTAATCTGGAAACTGGTGGTCGTGGAAATCTTGCAAGAAGCAAATTGTCAAGTGTTTTCTGGTATAATATTTCAGATTCTTGATAAGTTTAGAAGAATTTCAGGGCAAGCAATTTTTCCGTAGTAGTATATTCCTATGTAGGCATATTTATTTCTGGTTATTTGGATAAAAGAAGAAAATAAGAAATATAGAATCATAGAATAGTTTGGGTTGGAGGGGACCTTTAAAGGTCATCTACAACCCCTCTACAGGGAGCAGGGACATGTCCAACTAGATCAGGTTGCTCAGACCCCATCTATTTTAATACCCTTACCCCTCATCCTATCACAACAGGCCCTGCTGAAGAGTTTCTTCCCATCTTTTTTATAAGCCCTGCTTAGGTACTGGAAGGCCGCTATAAGGTCTCCCTGGAGTCTTCTCTTCTCCAGGCTGACACAGTGACATGGCACTTAAATGAGGAGGCTGTTAATGTGCTGTGTCATGACAGGTCTCAGAGTAGCTGGGCTTGTTTCGTGGTTATTTGGATCTTTAGAATGTTGTATCAGAAATTAAAAGGTGTTGATATTAATACGAAGATCCCAATCTGACAAATGCTGTCTGTACTCTGCCAAAGTTGAATGTTTGAATATCTCAATTTAAGTCCACTGAATTACTTACGGCCATGAAGTTACTCACAGGTTTGTGTTAGTGGAAGCAAGCTAAAGTCTGAATTGGCAGAAGAAAAAGCTGTTGATAAAATATTTTGACTAAGTAGAGACCAACGAGAAGTTCTTCTGAGAGGCAGAGGCTGTCATTAACATGTCAGTGTGGGAAGAGCCTCATCCACAGTGATCCATAACACTGCTTTTGTGAGCTTACCAAATGCTGCATACCTGTGAATAAAGGAGACATGCTGTGGCTACTGCTTCTAGTAGTAGTTTTAGTTTTGAAGCGAATGGTTGATACAAAACACTTCTCCACTAATGAAGACTTGCATCACTGGGGATCACTTTCCAAGTTTGGGACCTTGTGCACAGCCAGAAAGACGGGTATTCTTCATGAACAAATGAATGGACATTTACAGATACTTCCTGTGACTGCAGTCTAAACTTCCATGTGCCAACTAGGTTTCACAGAAATCATATATAAATATATAGGTCTGCATATGCTCACATATCTACATATAAAAACATCATAGATGTCCCTTTCCCTTTCTTTTTTTCTTTTTTTTCCCCCCTTTTTGTATAGATGTGCTGCTTTCACTATCTGCAAAGGGCTTTGGAAATAGTAATGGCAATTATTGTTTCTGCTATGATATAATTTAGCAATTTTGTCCACTACAGCTGCTGAAGGAATTGTGCTGGGATTTAGTTTAAGAAATCCAAATGTCTTTAGTAAACATTGCTTCATTCAATATTCTGTACTGAATATTTTTAGGACCTCTTGGTCTCTGTTCATTACAAACCAAGGAAAACATGTATCTTCTGCTTGCTGTATAATTAGAAGGGGTCAATTTAAAAAAAAAAAAAAATTGCACTTTTTTTTTTGGTTTATTTTTTGTATTACTTGTGAAATACATATTTAGGTTTCAATCAGTTCAGCTAATATTTAGAAGAATAAAGAGCCACATCAGTCCTAGCGTTACTTGTTTGCAGAGTGACTTCCTTGAAGGCTTCCTTCTGATGCAACAGAGCTCTGCTGCCTTTGTGTTTGTGCTATAACAAAAGTTTTCTTAAATCCTGCAATATTTTAGATACTCAAGGGATCTTTTTTTCCCTGCTATTTACTTTTTCTCTTTCTTTACTTCCAGCCTTCAAAGTTGTTCCTTTAATATTTTTACGAATCAACACAAATGAAAGTGGTATATCTCAAGGAGTTCTGTTCAGCCTTGGGTTTTTTAGACTTGAGCATCTTAAATAATTCAGATCTGTGGAGCTTTTGTATAGCTTGGTATGAGTTTGACAATCCTGTTGAGACTGAAGTGTTTAGAGACCTTGTCAATTACTTTTAAAAGAATCCCTAATGCAGGAGGGGCTTCTCTATTTTTCCCTCTGTAAATGCCAGTTATGTCTGCTGTGTGAAGAATGGCTGCATGCATGCTCCTCAGCTTCTTTTTTTCATCAGCTACTCTGACCACCCTGGCATGTTGTAAGCTTTTGTCCCATAGTTTGATTTTCTTTTAATTTTTTTAAGCTATAAAAGTTCAGAACATGAGATTCTCTTGTCAGGCTTTCAATATCTGCTGTACTGTACAGCCTGGAAAAGGCAAATCTGAGGCAGTGGAAGGAGTAACTCCACTTTTTCCTTGTTTCTCTTCTCTCACATACTGTTACTGAGAGAATGGAAATAATTTGGCTTTTTTTTTTTTACAGACTTAAAGCAAGTACTTCCCAGGCTACTTTCATCTGGGGGTTATATAGCACTGCACATTCCCTTGTAGATTGCTTGGTGTGAATAGATTAGTGTCTACAAGCCTTCCACCAAGTGGCTGCTTATGTTTTTTAATTGTGGGAATATTTTTGGTGCTGCAATCTGATAATAATTTCCAGTTAAAACAGCATTGACTCATATTGCCTTCTGGATTCTCTTTTGTCTTGTATATGTTGTTCGTACGTCCAACATCTCTCAAGTAAGCACCAACTCAATTTCTCAGTTGCGATGCTGACCAAAGTATTATGTTCTGTTGAATATAGATGTCTACTATCTGCTCACGCTTGAAACAAAACAAAACAAAACCTGTAGCTAATTTCTGCTCATTTAACTCTGATCAGTTTCGGTTTCTTTTTTTTTTTTTTCTGTGGAAACATCCTACTGCATGATTGAGCGGTTTGGTATTTTTAGTAGTCAAACGGGAGTCTTGGGGGTTAATGGAGACTGTTCTTTTTGCTTACCTCTACATACACATACCTTTCCTTTGAGAATGCCCTCAAACACTGGTTGGAAGCGCAAACTCATTTCAATATAATTACCTGTGGCAGAGGCGTGCTAGCTTTCTCAGAGTTATGGTGATCTCTCCAGTGCAATGGTAAATTAGTTTACAAATCTTAATCTTTATGGTATGGAAGTTGTCTCTATCCTGCCTAAAAGTTGTTTTTCTACATAGGCAGTCCTATAGCAATTTCGCCTCCTTTGTGCAAGAACAACATTCTTTGAGAGAAAAGTGTTGAGGTTTTTTTATTTTTTGCTGTTGCTTTCGCTTCTGAGAAAGAACAAAACATAAAAAACCCCAAATTGTGCTGTGTTATAGCACTTCATATTATGTTACAGGTGCCAGAAGAAGAAATTTGTCCCAAACATTTCATTAATATAAAAGTGTACTCTGTTTTTCATTTCTGTACACTTCTATTATATTTGCTATAGTAGTCATTTCATTTAAGCTTTGTTCCAACAAATGTCAGTCGCACACAGATTTTTAGGGTAAATTTGTTCAAATCATTTCAAGTAAAGCAACAGCAACAGAAAGTGCATTTCTGTCTCAGTGGTTAGTCGTACAGCAACATAAAGTTACTTACCTTAGCTTTCACACTTCTGCACAAATTCCATGTGAAAAATAGGTGAATTGTACACCTCTGTGGCTATTTTCCCCTTTGGGTGGGGATGGAACAGCATACTTCATTTCTCTGGCATGCCTCGTATAAACTTTTCCTAACCACTCTTATAAATGTAAATTTTATGCTATTATTCCCTGCTTCTGCCAGTGTACTGCTATTTGGAATATGAATTAAGTTCCTACTGACTGTACTCTTAGCTAACTCTAGGTGGAAAATAGCTAGGCACAAAGTCCCATGAAGTGCACAAGTAAATATGAAAAAACAAAAGCAGCCTTTTCCTTCTCTGAGTTTGTTTCAGAAATGTTCAACCGCTACAGATAGAACTAGCTAGCACACAGTTTTAATCTGACTGTGATTGTTAGTATACAGTGCTCTCTTAAACATTACAGTCTTTTTTTTTAAAGAAAAATGAAACCACCTCAGAATGTTTCAAAATTCCATGGTGTTTGGAGGAAGTGGAATAGATAGATGCTTTTTTCTCAAATATACATGAACTGATAGTAAGAGAATGCAAAGCTGTATTTGAAATGTAAATATATAACTTTTCTCAGAAATGCTGCAATGGACATGGAACAATGTGTGATTAATTAAAGAGCTTGAGTAGCTAAAACTGATTAGAACTTATCATCCGAGGAAATAAAGTGGATCTGCTCTATAAACTAAAACTGAGTCAAGAACTGTATCAGCACTATGGGCACTCACTGTCCAACTTAAAGAGATGAATTTGTGCAACATATCAGAGTGTAACTTATAGAACAAAAATTATTTGAAAAAACAGAGCACATGCATACCGTATGAGATATAACACTAAGAACTGTTAGTTACAGATGTGAGACTGGAAAAAACAGGTCAATTTATTTCAGTGCTTATTCCCTAGAAATGTTACCATATAATGGCTATATCTTACAGAAACAGAGGAACTTGATGCAAATATTGTGTGAACCACGGGGATGGTTCATTCTCAGTCACATTTTTGGATCCTTCATAATGCAAAAACTTCAGTGCTGGGTTTTGTCCAGAAACAGTGTTGTCAACAAACTAGATAGATACGTATTTTTCCCCTCTCTTTTCCTTACTGATACAAATTTACTTGTTTTCTGATTCTTTTGTCAATTTTTTTTTTCCTCCCACGTTTTGAAGGAGGAAGATGCCCTGTATTATCCATATTATCCTGAAGTTTTTCGTCTGATACTTGTCTATTTCACATGGGACATGTCTAAGGGATGGCCTACTCTTTCTATCGACTTAACGACAAAACTTTTTTTTTTGCTGAGATAAAATTCTGACCTCACTGTATCAACAAAAATATGACTCTAAGGGTTAAATGTTGCAAGGGTAGACCATCTTGTTAGACAAAAGTTGTTCTATTTTCCTCTAGTTAAACCAACAGAAGGTTAAATCTCTGCAAGTTTAGAATGACCTTGGAAAAAAACATGTCTGTATATCAAGTGCTTGACAATCAATTTGCTACTGCAGTGAGTATGTAGGTTACCTTGAATATAGCAGAAAATACTACCCTGAAGTTTTCTACTCTATTCCCTGAAGGATAAAATAGTGAAATAGCTGAAAAAGGCTCAAAACATAGCAAAGGGAAATGGCTAATTTGGAATGTGGATATGACCAAACCAGTTACCACTATCTGAAAAACAGATGCAGCAAAGCTTAAAGGTTATTCAAATTGGTTATTAACCAGACAATAAAAATGCCTGCACAACTCCAGTATCCAGAGCTGTTAAGACATGTTTTGAAGTTGAGACACATTTTGGTGTCTCAAAATTATGCAGTGTATTGGTACCTCTGTCAGAATATAGTTATAGGGAAAATGAAATCCCAACAAAAAGAGAAAAAAAAAAAAAAAACTTTCCTTTATAAATTTAAGAGTGTAAAAACATTTGACTAAATCTATGTGCAAAGTCAAAGTGGTCCTCTGTATAATTCTCTCATTAACAACGCTATGCTTTTTAAGTCAGTTGCAGATCTGATTTCTCCCCAGAGGCTCCAAGTGTAGATGTCAAATTCTGAAAAAGGCCTCCACACTCCATGGATATTCAAGGGAGAAAAAAAAACCCAGATGCTTGTAGAGTGTAAATGGTTTAAAGAACTTGTTTTTCTCCAGGGTAGCTTAGGATGAATAGTTGACATGTGGACAGTGACTTTGTAAACAGCTAATGTTAAATAAGATGAATCCTACCCAAGATACTTACCTTCAGAGAGGCTTCTCTCTTCTTACTCTTACTTCCTCTTTAAATCTACTACTCATTGTATCTTCACAATATTTCAGTATCTTCTTTCTTTCGTAACTTTCATCAACTTTGATTTCTTTGTAGTTTCCCACTCGCTTCCTCCTTCTGTTATTTCTGGTTAGTAGGTTGGGCTGTTCTCTGGGAGCAGAAGTGGCCTCTTCTGCATGTTCTCCTCCCTTAGCTAGAAGGTACCCACTGACCTAAATTGTTGTTTCTATGGGCGTCTGGCCCACTGTCAGTCAAAGGAGAAGAGCAGCAGCAGGCTAGCAGGTAAAGTCAGATGACATCCTAGGTCTGGCATGGTAAATTGAGAAGTAAACTGTGCAGCACATACCTTTACATACTCTTCTTTGAATTCTCTTGACGGACAAACTACATGCTGCTCTGATGTTTACCTATCTTGTGTAAGAAATTTTATTGTTAAAACAGAGGCCAAGTCAGACAATCTGGTGGAGTATTTTTAAGGTGTATTACCTCGGAGCAGAGTCTGATGCATGGGACATCTTTCAAACAATTGGATGAACATGGATGGTGGGCAATGTGTTATGCCCATATGAGACATTAATTTGCCTGGGGTAATATTTTGTCTGACCTGTTCCAGGGGGTTACTTGAAAGGAATTTGAAGCCTTTCTCAGTGGAGTATTTTTAAGGTGTATTACCTCGGAGCAGAGTCTGATGCATGGGACATTTTTCAAACAATTGGATGAACATGGATGGTGGGCAATGTGTTATGCCCATATGAGACATTAATTTGCCTGGGGTAATATTTTGTCTGACCTGTTCCAGGGGGTTACTTGAAAGGAATTTGAAGCCTTTCTCAGTGTGGTTACGTACTGATTGTGGGTTTTTGTTGTCACCTGGGATTAACTGCTTCTATGACTGCAAATGTGCACTAAAGTGCAATCACAAATCTGCCTTCACTGCTGAGAGGTGAAAGGAGGGTGTTGCTCAAAGAGATTTCCACTGGGAACTTAATAGCTTATCAGCCACTGGTGAGACATCACATATACTGTCCCAGCACAAAATTCTTTGCTGAGGAGAATTTCAGGATTGTCTTTTAAAGGCACAACTTTCCCTTGGAGGTTTTCAGGTGTACAAGCTTTTCCACTCTGAATCTAAATCAGCCAGCTGCTTGCCTTTGTCAGAGATTGACAAGACCTTCTGACTTCTGTCTAAAAATATTCCTGCACTGCAAAATAATTTTTATCAAAGTCTATTCTATTGTTTGGATTACCTTTATACCTGACAGTACTATGGATTATATATTTTATCACTGTTACATGGAATTATGAAATTACTTACTCTGTACTACAATGTCATAAATTACATGTTGCTTTCATAAATAGTTTTGGGAGGGAAGGGGATGTTTGCTCAGGAGATTATTAGCCATTCTTCTGGAAGTGGATGATTGTATTCTAAGAGACTTTGTTCAAAAACTTGACTAGCCATTATTTGAGTAGCTTCAGCATTTCAAGATGATTGGTGGACGGATATGAGGACACAGTGGAACATGCCATTCAGCATAATTCTGTACTAACTCTTCAATTAGAAACTTCCCTCTCTTTTGCTAGCGAGTCTTTAAAACAGCAGCATCTATGTCAGCAAACATGTTCCCTGGCTTACTTCACCAGCCTTTTTTGGTTTCTTTTCTCAAATACCTAGATATGAACTGCGTGTCTTTATGTAGCACTATAATACCATCAACGCTTCACTTCTCATTTTGTACTCATTATGAGGTGTAATGGGGCCTATTTATGTGTATAGAACTTGGCTGAATGAGGATGCCAACCATTTCTACAGTGAATTTTAAGCCAAAAGAAAATACTGTTTCTTTAGATACACTTTTTTTTTATTTGTTCCTTTTTCTGAGATTCTAAGCACTACCACCTCTGGGTCTACTCTTCAATTTGCCTTAGTACAGTATCCCCACTCACATTTGAGATGTTCAAATTGGCATTCGTTGTGTAAGGGTTGACATCAATGAAAACATTTGCATATGCAAATTGGTGCTTGGGTAGAACAAGACTTTCTGCTTCAGCATCAATTGACACACTATTGCAGGATAACCAAAGCATATATATTTGTACTTCATTGTGTATTCCTCGTTTTCCTTTCCAGTTGTAGCAATATGGACTTTTATCTGAATGTGTCATGAAGATGTTTGCTTAATTGGTGACACGTTAGTAATTTAGGCTTTGGAAGTACGTGGAAACTCAGTTGATATTCCTTGGAGTACACAAACTAAGTGCTGTGGATGCTATGGATAAGTATAATGTCAAGGCAAAATAGCTTTAGAGTCCTTATAATTTTATATTTTAAATAGATGTACAAGCTTATGTATTGCCATAAACATACATAATATTACAGCTGCCAAATGTACATTCATTTCTAAGCACAAGTATGACTTGCAGATCCCATCTATTTTTTGAACCATGAAATGTATTGCATGGAACACAGTGTAATGAAAAACATACAGGTGATGACTGTGGTTGTTAGAATTACTAGACGTTGTATTAAAATGAGTATTGCAAACTGTTATTCTCATTCAGTCTGACTTGTGATCCCTGCATGATTGGATGTGAGATTATGTAAGAGACTGAGGTGTTGGATTAGGCTCCTCATGGACAGGTCTTTTATCTGCTGTCTTCCTAGAAAAGAGTTAAGGAGTCAGCAGATATTATGTGTGACTTTTTCTTTTAAGATAATTTAGATTTCTTTAATAAATAAAATAAAATCTCAGTAGGAGCTTGAGTTTTCTTAGTGTCTTCAAGTGGGACTAATTTATATTGCCAGGCTTTTCAGCTAATTGTGTTGTGATAAATTACCACACCTTCAACATAACAGTAGTGATTTGGTTGTAGACTAAATGTTAAATGCAAATCACCCACTGCTAATGTTTTGAAACTGCATTCCATCAGAAGCTTTACTGAATTACAGCTATCAACCAATTCATAATTGCTAATGAAGGATAAATTAAGGTTTGGAGAAGCATGTTCGAAAATCATTCTACCCATGATATCACCTCTGTGTTTTGTAACTACACCACATAATGGTTTAGAAAGTATTCTCTGAAGATGGAGGAAGGGGTTAGGTACTAGCGTGGAACTGGTATATATCTCAAAGCTAGCAGAGTTTCATGCCACTCTTCTACTCTGTGTTTTCCCATCACTGAGATACCTGTAAACCACAGCTGTAAGTTCTGTACATTACAAATTCTGCATAAATGGCTGAGTAATCAAACTTTGGAAAGGCTCCATAAATAAGGAAAGACTTAATGGAAAATAGGGACTTGCATAAGAGAGAATACTTACAGGAGGGTTTATGTTATGCTATTAGTCTGACTTTAGTCTATTTTCACTTTTTTTTTGACTAATGTTTGGAAGTTACTTTTGGCTTACTGAGCTGCTTTTGTTTTCTGATTTAGATGTATTTTATCTGTTGCGTTGGTTGGACATGCCTAATAAATTTGTTGTGCTTACGTTAATAGATTACAAGGAGAGAAGGATCTTTAGATTATCTAGCTTACCTCAGGTATCACAATGACCACAGAAACAATGCTTTTTCCAGTACTTAATTTAAGGAGTTAATGTAGAACCTAATATTTCCAGTTTGTATGATATATCCCTCATTGGGATTCTATAAACAGGCTTCTTGCCTTCATTGCTAGGTTCTCAAACCAACTCACCTGGAATACTTGTGGTATATTAAACCACACTTTAACACCCAGGAGTAGAGATGGACTTAGTTAGCAGAGTAGATGTTCGTAAATTTTTAAAATGTAACATTAAAAAGTGCATATAAAATTAGTGCCTGGGGTACTATAACTCTGCATCATCTTGCTGTACTTCCATCTATATATATACTTATTTTCACAGTAACTAGCTGTAAGGGAACATTCGGAGACATCAGCAGTGCTAAAAGCACAGTGATAGCCCAGGAGACTGCTCCCTCAAAATGCAAAATATTTTCCTATAAATATTAATCCATTGATGGTAAAAATTGCCAAAATATTTCCAGTCCAACAGCAGCTGTTTGCAGAATTTATTTTGTCTTTTAGCAGGCAAAATTAAAGAAATGTAAGATAATATTGTTAATGTGCATATTTTTATATCAATTTTAATTATACTTCAATACTATCACAATTGGAATAACCTTTACTAAATGTAATTTTTTACTTTTCTGAACAATAGGTAGTGACTTGTTACTAATAATAAAACTGTAATTTCCTTACTATGTTATTTGAGTATTTTCATTTTGTTCACATTACACAATATGTAGACAGATACTATTTTACTGGGCGGAGAAATGGGAACTTATGATTTATTTGCCCTCACTAAGGCAATCAGTATTAAATGTAGTTCTCAAATGGATATTTTTAGTTGTCTGGTTTTGCATATCAATGCAATCACTTCCCTGTCCTACCCAGGTAGTTTTAAGAGTAAAATGACTGAAATAATGTTCCTATTGCAAACTTGAGTGTTTTGTCTTATTTTTTTCATGTTGTGAATAAAGACTACATTGCTACCCACCTAAATTTCTAGCTAGCTGGTGTAAGTCAGAATAAAATGTTAGCTATCCTCAAACTTGCTAGTGTGATTTCAAGTGGCTTTAACTTCCTCTGTTAGAGTTCACTACATCGGATGAGCTGAGATGAACTACATGTTTAGAGGGCAGATTTCTCAAATCCTGTTAAAACTCTTCTTGATATTCTTTGTGGGAGAATGTAGGTTTAAAAGCAATAAGCCTTTTAAAATGTCCATGTTTAGAAAGCCTGTGCTCTTCTCCTGAGAAGGTCTTGTTAATTCTTACTTGTTTTAATGATTTTTAGTATATCTTTGAAAATTTTGTCACCTGGCTTTATTAATGACACAGTGTATAACTTGAAATAGTAATGTCCAATCTGCTCTCTTCCTTTCCTCCTCCCTGCTCCCAAACACCAGTTTCAGTATTTGATATTTTGAATAACTTCTGTATACTTATGTTTAGCTTTTTATTTTACATATTTATATATCTATATGTTTAAAATCATAAAATCATAGAATAATTTAGGTTGGAAGGGAACTCCAGAGGTTATCCCATCCAGCCTCGTGCTCAAAGTGGGCAAGTCAGATCAGGTTGCTTAGTGCCACATCCAGCCAGGTCTTTAACACCTCCACAGATGGTGGTTCCACCCCCTCTCTGGGTCCTTTTCCCCGTATTTTAACACCCTCAAGGTTAAAAATATTTTCTTTGTATCTAATCATAACTCCCAGCATTACAGCTTCAGTCCTTTGCCTCTTATCTTATTTCTGTGCACCATCAAGATGGTTTGGTCTTCTGATCAGGTTAGTTATAGAGAGTGCAGAGGTCTCTCCCTGAGCCTTCTCTTCTTCAGGTTGAAGAGGCCCAGCTGTCTCGGTCTCCCCCAGTATCTCATGTGGTCCAGCCTCTCATCATCTGGCAAGGCTCTTTCCAAGTTTTTTTTTCTTAAAATTAATTTAAGTAAGTTGAATTCTTGCCATCTTTTGGAATCAGGGCTGATTTTGACTGGAAAATTAATATGATACAAAGTTAGAATTAATAGTAGTGTTGGTCAATTCTGCTTATTTAAAGCTTAGTGGTTTTTTTTTTTTTCTTATTATGGACGTGCATGGTATCTTGATTAACTTAGATGTAGAAGCATCTCCTGGTATCCAGTCATGTGATTTAATAAATTTCATGAACTTACAAAGTTGTCTTGGTTCTGGCTAGGATAGAGTTAATTTTCACCTGAGCTGGGAGAGGAACTGGAGCTGGTGGCACCTGTGGCTGGCAAACACAGCTGGGATAGTTTACCCAAATTAGCCAAAGGCCTAATCCATCCCATGTGACATCATGCTCAGTATACAAGTGAGGAGGGTGGTAAGGGGAGTCTCCTGCTGCTTAGGAGGAAGCTGGGCATCAGGATCTGCTGTGAGCTATTGTACTATAAATTATGTGCTTCAGTATTTTCTATTATTAGGTGGGGGTTTTTTGTTTGTTTTCCATTTCTCTTTTGTTTTTTTTTTTTCTGTTTTATTCAGTTATTCTCTTAATCTTTTTTTTTTTTTTTTTTTTTTTTTTTTTTTTTTTTTTTTTTTTTTTTTTTTTTTTTTTTTTTTTTTTTTTTTTTTTTTT
>WHYT01017088.1:279747-302417 GCA_009806455.1 Tetrax tetrax | reverse complement strand
GTAGGGGAAGTGAACGAGAGACTGCATAGCGTTGTCCTGTGTGGGGTTAAATTACAACAAAAGCTCAATCTTAAAAGTAGTGAAATGTCTTTCTCCTCTAAGACCTACTGGTACTCTGCTTCAGAACCTTTTCTGGTGGTCAAGTTTGTGGACACAAAGTGTTTTCATACATGATGAACAATTAAATTTGTTAAACGTACATTCCAGGCTGATGCTTATGGACAGTAGTTAAATCATGTAACTGCCTAAGGCTACAGCTATACCTTCAGTTACCCAAGCAATCTCATATTGCTGGAACATCTTCAAGGAGATATCAGTGCTTTTGTATATTTACTATCCTCCTTGATAGTGGAATTATAATACCCCAAGTAGTGGGCTCAGTTTTAGAATTATAGAATGGTTAGGCTTGGAAGGGACCTTGGGAGTTCAGCCCCCCTGCAAGGACCAGAGACATCTCCAAGTCAGTCAGGTTGCTCAGAGCCCCATCCAATCTGGCCTTGAATATTTCCATCGATGGGGCATCCACCACCTATCTGGGCAACCTGTTCCGATTTTTGCTATTAAACTTAGTTTATACACTTAGAGCTTAATCCATGTGCTCAACAATTGGAATAGATCTTGTAATTTTTATGCTTTTCAAAGCATGATATCGAAATTTTTACCAGTTCTTCAGCAGTGTCTATTACTGTCTGACTCTCTAAACATTATTATTTGGCTTTCTGTTACATACATTTGTTGATATTTACCTGTTTAGTCTGACAGCTTTTTATGTTATTGTCCCTAGGTAAGAAAAAATGTTGTTTTAGTTCTTTTTTGACTAAATATACAGGACATCCAGGTGTCTTATACCAACTTTTTCTCTCTCACAAGATGAGGTAGGAAAGCTTAAGCCTCCTTTCTTCTCCTCAGAGAAGCCGCAACCTAGAATATCTGGTGAGAGCCGATGAAAAACAAATCTTGCTCCAGATTTGTTACAGTAGGAACAACTTCCACTTTTTAGACCTAAATTATTCATGTAGGGGCCATAATATTCATCAAAGAAAATGTTGCAGATCAATCTTCCCATATACATTATTAGTCTGAGTTTCTTGATTACTGCCAACCCCTAATCTCAGTTGAGAACAAGTAATGGAGCTCTTTGGCTTACAGAAATTCACTGCTGCCACTGCATCAAAGTCCTTAAGGTACCCAGTCCAATTAAGTTGTCCTTTTCAAGATCTTGAAACTTAGTTATGTCATTCTGCTGATGTTGAATTAAATTGGCTTACATGCATAGATCCATGGTTGCTTGGTACGACGAAATCCAGTAATTACAGAGCTAACCTATGTGCTTAACTTAGGCTAGGCACATAGTTTTGCATTCAAACTGTACTTTACAGTCTACTGGTCTAGTCAATATCTTTGTGATTAGTACTTTATTTCCTTGTGCGGAAGTAAAGTCCAGCATTCTAACCACTGAAAATATTTTATGCATTATTGTGTCTACATTTATGTTATTTTTCATTGTCCTGTGTATTAGACACAACAGGTGAATGTCACATCTTCCTCCCAGCCTCCTCCCCTAATGTATAACACATGACATTCAAGTGAATACAGAAGAATCTCAGAGGATAACACAGAGGAGAAGCAATGAAATTTAGACTTTGCATGTTATTTCCATTATTGTAGATGCTGTGCTTCCTGCAAGCATTTCCACTTAAAAATTGTTTTGTTATGTTAAAGTGGTCAGGGAAAGTAAATAAAAAGTAATCCTTTTTAGGGGCTGTGTGTTTTACCCTGTTCCCGATTGTTTCTACAGAGCTAATAGCGAATACCATAAATGCCTCTAGACTGTTCCATGAATAAATTCAGGATGTTTAATATTTCATATGATTCATACTCAATGAAATGACAAGAAATTTTGTATCCACAATGGGATAATAACTTTGCTTTAAATCACTCTACACTAAATTCCCATCTTTAATTGTTTCTTGAAAAAAGTATTCATCATTTTGTAGGAGGCCATTTTCCATATTTTCAGTGATTCCATTAGAAAATCAATATCATTAGAGGATATCTGCAATATCCTCTAATTTCTGAGATATTTTCACCCCATTCAAACTTAATGAGAGGTCTTGATATTACTTTTGTATTAAGTTATAAGAAGGGTTATCCCGCATTAAATTTGTAAGGGGCTTGTATGTGGAAATGACCTTTGCAGACATGAATGAATTTAAGGGTATATTAAATGTTTAAATTAGCAGGGGTAATGGATACCTTTTGTAAAAAATTGTAGGTCAATAGTGTTACGTTAGTGAGCTTCCTAGATTGGGTATCATCCAGCTGCTGTTCTAGACTGCTTTTCACACCTTCAGCATAAAGGTCCATTGATGTTCTTTGAGTTCCTGTTGACTGGATATCTTCCAGCACCCCATTTTAAAGGCTGGTGCATGGCTACAATTGAGTTCTTTTCCAGTTGTTAGTTAAAAACATTGTGTTGCAGTTTGTATTAGTGCCTTCACAGGTGTGTAGAGTGCCCTGTGCACCTGCCTGTGGCTGGGGAACAGATCATTGCTGGCATATCCTGTGCTCTAAAGCAAAGAGTCAGGAAACCTTTGAGCATAATCATCACAACGAGGATGTATTTGAAGTCAGTACTAAAAAGATGCAGTTCCAGATGAAGGTAAGGAAGTCCATACTTGCTAATAAGAAAACTGGAGATGGCACTTTACTTTCTTTTATTACAGAGAATGGCATATGACCTTGATCAGAAGTTATGCCAATTTGCGTTTTATTGTGCATAACACCAGATGAACGGAGCCACTAAGGACTTCAGTAGTAGCCAGAACATCTGTGAGGAATAACACTCTTTTCAATAAAAGAAACAAAAGATGTCTTGAAAGAAAGCATCTACACCTAGTGCAAAGCCTTTAGATACTCTAAAATAATTTATCACACAGAACTCATATCAAGTGTTTTTGTAAGTGTATACTAAATACCACCACAGTGTATGAACATTACCTAGCGTCTATTTTGCTGACTGCACCCATGATCACAATTCTCTTTCTTGCTTCACATGCTTCTAATGATGATGCTTTTCTGCTCTTCTTGAAATATTCACATATTTCTACCTCTCTTCTGTTTCACTTCCAGATGTTTTTTTCTTTCAATCGCCTACTGCGGGAAACTTTCCTTGTGCCTCGCATCTGAGGGACAGCCTTGTGCTACCTGTCATCTTACTTGTGACGTCTCCGATTTAAAAGATAAAACCACATATTAAATCCTGTGATGAGCAAGTAGAGCTTAAAAATAATTTGTTCAATGCACTGCTAGGAGATATAGCTTTCACATTATCAGATACACTTTATAATACAGTCTCAAATGTATTTTGAAGGACTTTCTTCATTCCTTATGAAGAGAGAAATTTTACAGTGTTCTACTCAGACGTTTCTTCCTGGTATCAAAAATAGCCTTCAAACAGTGAATAAACTGATTAGGATACATGTGAAAATGCATTCAGGTAGTAAGGTAGCAGTAGTGTTAACCAGAGGATGCTCTGAACCCCTAAGGCTCCTAATAGTTTTTATAAAACTCTGTTTCTTTCACAGCAGACTTTCTGCAGGAGACTCAAAATAGATTTAAAGGTACAATGAGTGCTCTTTTGGATCAATGGAACCAGACAAAGCCGTGTTGTTATTTTGTTTAAGTTTGTCCTTTAATCATTCAGCTACTGATGGGTGGAGACCATTATGGTGAATAATATTAATTCACCTCCTGCTGAGCTTTCCTTTGGTTTCCTAAGTGGATACTTCCTCTGTCTTTTGGTCACAGAGATCAGCGCATCATTCAGAGGAAAGACGGACATTAAATACCCGTGCAGTTCTTCACGTTTTTCCTCTCAGCCATCCTGTTTCTAATTCGGCCTTTGTTTTTCCTGAAAATCACAACATGAGATGTGAAGTAAAACCCTATCGCTAACAGCCTGGATAATTCACTTACTTTTCTTATTCAACTGCACTCTTAGCCTCTTTCATATGTGGCACACTGACTCTCTGCAGCAGCACTCTGTGGAGAAGGAAGCCTGACTGTGCCATTTATGCAGATCGTCAGTTCTGGGAGAACACTTACAGTTACGCCAACTCAGAATTCAGCTGCAATATTTTTCTACTCTGAAAATAGGCAAACCCCAGCTATTACTTGTTAATTTTCCATTCTTTACCTGAGCGTCAAGGACAGAAATTTGATCAGATCCCTGATATTTGGAAAATCCAAGGGGAAACAAAAGGCAAAAGCTGTATATTTGGAGAATAGCTCTTCCTGTGGTCAAATCAGTGAATACAGGTCAACAATAGAGGAGATTTCCCAGTTATGAAAAGGATTAAAATCTGAGCAGAACAATCTTACCTTAGCAAGCCTCCAACTCTGGAAGGACACAGCACCTGAGCAGTTCCCGTGTTTGACTTCTCAAAAAGTCTACCAGCAAATAGCGGCAGCTTATACCAAGGAGTCTTAGCCACACGTCCTCTCCCCTGCTGAGTGTTATGTTAAAAGAGGATATGTGTGTCATAACATTCATAGATTTGTGTGGCACCTTCTGCGTAATCCTCAGCAGCTGAATTTATGTTGTGGGGGAGGTACACTCTGCACCCATCAAGTGGGAGACCTATGGAAGGTTACCATCACTTTCATCCTGGCATGCACCTGGGTTTCCTTACAAAGACACTGGGAGCCATGAAGGTATGATGTGTTACCAGATCTCCTCTTGTTATGCAGTTATAATATGACCAGTGTAAACTGCTAGCGACCAGACGGTGGAGGGCGCCATGAGTCAGCAGACTCACATAGGTGAGGTTTTCTCACTTATTTTGGTTTCTTGATGTGTTTAGCACAGTGTCCATCATAACATAAGGCAGAGATTGCTCAGAAGCCTCTAGTCACAGACATGAATGGAATACTGAATAAAATCCATGCTCCTGAATACATGCTCTGCCAGGATATTTAGGCAGTTCTATAATACAGTCCAGTTGGCTAGCAAATACCTCATCAGCCAGCACAGAAGAGCTCTGGAGGGTTACAGAATGTATATTACTCACCATCATCCTGGCATTAACCCACCTTGGATATTATTTCATCTAGTATGTAATAATTCACTCTGAGTTAATTGGTGTGATCAGCCCAGGCTCAACTGAATTAAAAAAAAAAGAAAAAGCCCCTTTCCATTCTTAGTATCTCAGACTGGCACAGGAAATATGGCTCCGAAAGTGGTCTGAGTCAGATCAAGAAGTGCTTTTAGCCTATACCAAGTACATCTTTTCATGTCTTCATCAGGAATGTTGCAGTAATGTCTCTGCTAAGAACAAACTTGTTATTTTTTTGCCAGCAGCCAAGAAGGTCTGGCCATTGCCAACTAAAAGCTGTTTTCGTAGATGGTTAGGAAAGCTCTCATACTGAGAGCTTTCATATCCAATACTGATAACACAACAGATGGGTGATATCCATGGATATCTCCAGAATTAGACCTGCTGCCATGCTAAAATGCAGCTACTCCTTGTGGTTAATCAAGAGTTCCTTCACTCAAGGCTTCTTTTATGCAGCTGGAAGTGATGTTATATTAAGAGCAGCTGAAGTTCCTCTGCAGGTAGCTAATATGTCTCCTCCATTTCATGATTATCCTCCTTCTGCTGCAGTAAATAAATGCTGCAGGGTCTGGTCCTGGCCTGGGGCTGGATTTCCATGCTGAAGAGGTGTAACATACTTCTCCCCAAACCATCTCTCACTCAGTGATCAGGAGTACAGTGCATTTCCATTGGTTAAGAAGTATCATTTTCCAAGCTCTACCAATCACCGTGGACTAAAAAGATGTTTTGCTAGGACTGCATGCAAAGCACTAGTAGTTAGACTCCTGAGCCTACTGGTTTTGTTGGTTGGGAGAGGCTTCTGATAGGAGGTTGCTGTGGGGCCACCTGAGCCTAAGACTTGTAGCTCAACTGGTTTTGGAATGAGTCTTGTTTTTTTCCCCATTCTCAACAGGTGATACAAAGCAGGTAGAAGAAACTGCATACATGCATTCATACGTGTGTGTGAGTGCACAAAAACATATTTTGAATTGCTTTCTGTATAGATACCTCATAAAAAGAACCATGAGGATTTACTTATTAGCATATGAAAAGCTCTATCTCCTAATAAACTGGCTGATTTAGGAATAAAAATATTTTAGATAATTTTGTATAGAATAAACTTGATTCAGCACTTACAATGCACTGCTATCACTGATTTCCTTTGTCATAGCATATTAAATAGTATTGTACAGTAAGCAAAATAATCCTGTACCCAAAAAGCTTTTTCACTTTCCATATTCACTGTGAAATCCTGGGATTCGCTGCTTAGGAAGTACGTCTTAGAAATCTCCACCAATTTCCACAGTTCTTGTGGTACACTAAACTTTGACTCTCTATTCCTTTTTATTTTCCTTCATCATCTTCAGTGGTAACAGAAGCACTGCTCTTTATGTTTCATTGTTATTCATTTTTATCACTAGACAAAAGCACATGATTGCACTTAAAAAAGAAAACAAAGAGCACTACAAATATGAACATGTATACATGAATAAAACCAAAGAGTCTTTGAGAAATTTAAAACTTCAGCAGCGTTAAGGAGAGCCAATATTTCAAGAGAGTATGAAGAGCCGATCTCGGTTCTAGAGAGCCTGGACAATCCAGTGGCTCCAGCAAGCTGTTCTCAGTCTGTGCAAGGTATTGGTATCGACACTACTAAAAATAAATAAAGGATGAAAAGCATGACTCTGAATCACTGTTTCAAGTGAGGCAATCTAGGTTTAGCAAGTCTAGCTAGCATGCCTGTAAACCCAGCTGATTTTCTAACAGCTGACATAACACTATCTTGATTGTGATTTCACAAATCATATTCACATAATGCATAGCATTTTTTTTGAGTCTTTGGGGTTTTTAGCTGTTGACTTAACATTTATTATTTCATTTAACCTTTCAAGTAACATATTCCACCATCCAGATGTAGCTTACCTTGGAAGTGTTATCGTGTATTTCTCTAGCTGTTGGGCTCTTTCTTGGGACTCTGACATCTGTTAAAACCGAGCTGGGAGAACAAGGTGCCTTGGGGCTCAATGGAGAGCATGCTGAAAGGGTGAATTTCTTTTCCCCATAGCTAAGCTTCATTCAAACTAAAAAAAAAGTCCAAACTATAAAGCTGCCGTTACCAATGTTAATGATGAAGATAAAGAGATGATCTATTAAAGTCAAGGCATTCACTTGTTGAGAGAAACCTTGAGCTGCAAAATGTGAAAAGCCCTGGAAAGAAAATCTAACAAAATAAAGACGAAGAACTAATCTAACATTATGACAGCACAGAAAAGGTCAGGCTTAAATTCAAAGATAAGGGAAAGGAAAAGACTCACAGGTAAAGGAGAGAAAAAAAAAGGCCAAGCTTAAAGTGAAGGGAAAAAAAAAAACCTGTAAAGGGCACACAACTAGAAAGTTCAACAAACACTGGACAGAATAATCCTCTAGTAGGCTCGAGATGTGGGTAATTCCTCTTTTCAATAAAATGATGGGCTTATTAGTTGGTATATGCTGTGACAAAAGCTGCCAGAATAAGCGAGTAATCAGGATCTAAAATTCTTCTTGAAAGTTTGATGCTTGCCTGCATTTAAAGTTAGTGAAGAAGCTGTGGCTGTGAGTCTGAGGGGATGGGGGATGTATCTGAATCTGGAGGAAAGGAGATCTCACTTCTTTTAGGGCTAATAATAGTAGCTGCTGGACCAAATGCTTCTCTGGGGCCGTGTCGGTTTCTGTGCACCACATTCCTGCTTGTTCTGCAGTATGGCTACCTACGTTTAAAATGTCTGATGTGCCTGTATTAGTTACCACAGAGGTGTGTGTAAATTGCTGTGATTGCCTTCTGCTGCTGTATCAGCAGTATCGCAGTACTGCTGAGCATAAATTCACAGTAATCAAAATCCCTGACAATAAATTTTGTATAGCTATTTGGAAACTGGAAGAAAAAGAAATAAGGAAGAAATAAGGATGTCAAGTCTTTGTTAGCAGTAAATATCTAGATCTCTATCTTTTCCTCAAAACTAGCAATAATCCCAAGTGAGTCCCATATGCTGCAGTGGGCTTGGTTTTGCTTCTTTGTTTGCATCCTTTTCGTAATTCAGTGACAATATTTCTGGCAATCCCAATGATAACTAGAAATGAATGGTTACTGATGCTATGCTGAAGCAAGATATGCCTGTTTATCATGACATATGGCAAACAGACCTCCTGCTTCATGTGCGCTGAGGTAGAGCCATGACTTCTGCTCTTCAGTTTGTGTCTGAGGAAATCAAACGGAGTTAGGCTTTAGAAACAAAGCCTGCTGCACAATTATGTGTCCTCGTGCTTAATTATAACACTTGCAGTTGAGCTTGTTTTATTCTTCACCCGTATAAGTAACTACCTAAATCGCTTGCTATACATTTTCCTCTTCTTCTCTGGTCACTTTCTTTTCAATAACAATGGCTGGTGCCGGTCTGACACATCTATAGATCAGAGTTGTCTACTGACAGAGCAGAGGGAAATGACCTGAGAGATTTTCAGATCTCTCAGGGGGTCTCCTCTGACTACAGAATAGTATTTCATCCTGTTCCTCTGACCTACTATACGCAGCTTAATCTACTAACAGGAGGGATTAATTAACTTGCACCAGCTAAAATGTCTTCCCCCACACTACTTCAAGTAGTATATTGTATAAGCAGGAAAATGTTCTTTAATTTACCTGAACACAAAGCTGGGCATAGGCATGTTTTTGAAACTCTTGCTCAGATAAGAGAGCAGTCTGGAAGCTGGCTAGACATTTTGCTTATCTTTTTCTTTGGAAAATTTAATGAAAATAAATCTATTTGCTAAGCAAATGACAAGTGTTTGCTTTTCCATTTAATAGGATTTTCTTTTCTTACCATATCTGGAGAGGCAGCGAAGGTGAGGGAGGGTTTTCTGGTGGTTTTTTTTTTTTAATACGATTTTTTGCCTCATTAGTGTAAAAATGAAATAATCAAATCACCATGGGTTATACCACAGCCCTTGGCAGCCACACCCCAGTGGCAAAGCTCCTGTCCCATGTGGCAGTGAAAGTCCTCACACCTTGCCATCTGCTGTAATCCTAAACTCTGAGCTGGGTGGCCAGGCACTCTACATGATGCATGGGAAGACATGGCTCATGCTGAGGGGGAGCTGCCTAATTGTTCAAGGAATAAAAACAAAGGAAAGGGATTAAAAGAACCAAGAACTGACCTCTGCCCAGAGGTCACCTAGTGTTGGGGTGGCAGATATTAAATCTTTCTATTAGGCATTCATAGTTAAGCCAGTCCTGTGCTTCTCCACCTCATTTCTGAGAACATAAGTGTGCTCAAGGTCAGTGATAGAATAACCACCAACGTAGTCTTTGTGCACTGACCTGGAACAGGAAGAGACCAGAGCTTTGTTCACCTAGTCTTCCTAATCTTTTTAGCTCTCTGAAGCTCTTCAACATACTGTTGCTGTTTTCCTGTAGCAAGTAGCCGGATCTCAAAGCTCAAGCCAGACTGTCTTGTAATCCCAAAGGACAGCCGCATTTCTGTAACTGAACTTTTCTACAAACAGTCTTCTCTCTGCCTTGTCTATCCTTGTAACTGGTTCAAATTCCTAACCTGGCATCCCAGGATTTTCCTGAACTCTGCTGAAGTTGTGGTCTGCTTGTCATTAGCTTTAGATGATGAGGAAATACTTTTTCATAGGTTCAGCTACTCAAAGCAGATTTCCAAAAGGGAAATGTGATCTTTTTTGTACCTTATTTCTATCAATGAACCCATCAAACTCTGAAAGCTAACAGCAATTTACTCTTTGTTAGCATAACCTTCACATACAAGCCCGTGGAGGATGACTTGGGAAGCTGGAACCTTGCTGCTTCCTGTCTTGGATTTTGGAGGCAGACCATGTGTTTTGATATTCGCATGTCCCATAGGAGAGAGAGTAATAACCCTGCGAATGTATCCCAGAAGCTTGACTGATGAAGATGTCAGTGACCAGCTGAGCTCAACATAGGTCTCTGTGTGTTTCCAAGGGACAAGATCATAGCTCACATTAGGAATCAGCTGTCTTGTAAGTGTGCTTCCATGCATGATATGGTTGTATAATTCAGATTGAAACATACGGGATTTGAAAATTAAGTTAAAGGTGAAGAAATGCTTTTCACACATACAAAGCATTCAGCTCATTCAGAGGAAGAGCTAGGTGTCTTAGGTGAAAGTCTGAAGCTCAAGCAACCATGTATTCTGAAGTGTTTCTAAACATTTTGTCCTACAGCTGTTTCAGTTTCATTCTGCTTATAGGCAGTTTTACAGGTGTTTTCAAGAGAGGTCTGCATGTACTCTATACCAGCCAGATGTGAGCTGGTTTTGAATCAGAAACTCTGGAGTCACGTAGCTTGTCATGTTTTGTTCTGGTTAATAAGCTTGACAGCGAGTTCAGATGGAGTATGCTATCATTGCCTACAAAAGTCTATGTGCATATACTGAAAATATGACAAAGCTACAATAGGGCTGCATATAATTTTAGATCTTTGCAGTAAGGATTGAATTCTACTTTTGTTCAAAGTAGGAATCTTCAAGAGAAAGGATAGAAAGGAGAGACACCATAGTATATGAGTGTCCTAATGACAAGAGTACTTTATGAGTAGGCTTTTGAATCTAGTTTTCCCATACTCCAGTGTGGTACTTTACCTAGGGCAATATATGTGTGTGTTGTGCCTTTCATTGCCTTTTACACTGGACCTTGGGGAAACTCTGAAACTGTGTGTGGATTGGCAGATTTAGAAATAGGAAACTAAGATTATTCTCATCCTTAGTTTCTGCTGAAATACAGGAAGTTTATTCCTAATGTGGGAATTACATAAGATGAAGGAATTCATAATCAGAATTCAAAGGCTGTTTTTGATTATTTAAGATTTTTTTGGGGTCTTCCTTCTTAGAGTCTGTGTTAATTTAGGACTCAGACTGACTCTTGAACCCAAACTCCATATTAGAATTAAGTCTGTTGGCAGCCCCCTTTCTCACACAGGCAAGGAGGTTGGCTCCAATTCTAGCGATGCTCGGAAACCATTTGAGATGCACCTGGTGTTCTTGGAGAGCGAGAGGAGGAGGTACAATAAGAGTCACTATAATAAATAAATATCCCCTCTTTGCCCTCTCTACTGTTCATTACTGAGGAGGTTAAACTCTTGTCTCTTTAACCTTGCATCTCTTAAGTCAATTATACTCTTATTGTGTTGTCTAGAGGCCTCTAGAAAGCCCTCTGGTGTTTTGTGATCCATAATAATTATTAAGGCAGTGGTAAAGAAATAGGCCAACAAGTTCAACAGGCCAAACTACTTTGCAGTGTTCATTTCACAGGCTATAGTTTTTATTTGTCAAATATCTGTCTGTCAAATTGCTGCTGGTGTGAAAGATCAAAAGGTACAGGGCAGAAGTTGCAGAAGACTGATTATTTGTTTGCCCAGAGAGCCTTGTAAGACAGCAACACCCTTCCAAGAAAACAAAAAAAAAAAAAAAGGAAGTTTGCCATCTTATAGAAAATGAAAAGAAGTGCTCATCACCAGAAGTGAAGGAGCAGGAGGACACAACAAAAAAAAAAATCATATTTGCTATTCTAATTTAAAGGTGAGAGAAACATCAAAAGTGCAGCTGACCGGAAAGATATCTACAAGCATCCTTAGTAAGCTTACCAGAGCTCTTGAAAAAGAGGTATTTAAAAAAATTTTCCTCCATCATGTCTTTTTCCTTTTTCTATTAATGAAAAAAAGTGAGCCAGAATTATCTTCAGCCACTTCTGTTATTTTGTTATGAGTTCTGTAAGTGTTTTAATACAGAAGAGATAAACAAATAATAGATTTTATGTAAATACTGGTTGCTAATGATGCTATCAAGATGGGAAAGCAGGAAATGGGATAAGTTGATAAACAGGAAAGGTTAATTGAAAGTGCAATGCAAAGCTGGTTTCAAACACAGCTCCTGGGTGTGGAGGCTGTTGTCCTCTTACATTTCATCCAGGTAAAGAATAAATCTGATTATTTGATTAAAGGCTAGTGTACTGCAATAACATGTGAGGAATAATGCACTAACAGATGATGAGGAAATAGACCAAAGACTTCTAGCAACTGGCTCAATGAAATTCACGGCCAAGGAAAGTATACCTGGAGACCTAAGCAGCTCTCTTTGTGTCAACCAGGTGATGTGGAGACTTTCTTCACTGTCAGATACAGGAGGTCTGTAGTGTACTTTGTCTTATTCTTCCTCCATAGGAGCTCCTTCAAGCACTACCCTCCTACCACATTTTATCATTTTCTGCGTATTTTTTTCGTTCACATGAATGTGTCTCATCAATGGTGCTGATATTCTCTGAGGTCCAAAACTAGAATAAGCCTGGAGCAGAAGAGCATCTGACTAGAGCATAAGACACTGGGAAATCTTGACAAGGCATGCTTATTTAGACACACAAACTATGTCTAAATAGAGCAATGGAAGTATGGAGTTAGGGAATATTTCAGAGATTAGGGACGTGCTGTATAAAAGCTGAAGTAAAATTAGGAAATTGTTTTAAGTGTTGTACTTCATTTGCAACAGACGCAGAAAATGACCCAGAACTACTTTGTTTCATATAATGGAATGAGACTTTACTATCTACCAAAAATAAAGATTTCGTAGGTATTAATATGGAGGTCAAAATGTGAGAAATGAGGAAGCTGAGAGAGATTTAAAGGGTTCCTGTTCCTAGACAGATATTTTTATATTGGTACAGAGATGCTGAAATCTGGCTTCTGCAGAGCAAGCAGATTGTCTGGTGATTGAAATGGCAAGTTTTTTTTTCTGATTTATTAAATTACTAATGTGTAAAGAAGAAAAGACATTGACATAGCTCTGATCTAAATGCCTCCAGTGTTATTGGTTATCCCAGTGGGACTGGTTATTTTCACATATCAGTTGTCAGTACCACATATTATCCTGGCATAAACCATGAATGAATGGAAAGAATGGTCGGCTCTGAAGAGTATGGCATTAAAGCAAAAGGTATTAGAGACAGACAAGCTTCAATGCAAATCCTACGTGAATAAGATAGATGAGGTGGATTACATATTTGTATATACATTCTGTAAAGTGTTGTCTAAATAGCTGCCATGACTGAACTAATCACATAAGTCGAAAAGTATTTATGCCATCAAACCTCAGACCATGTTAAAGAAAGTGGCATCTGAATTTCTAGAAAAAAAAAATTATGCTGTTATCAGACAGAGAAGGGTGGTAAAAACTGGCTATGCCTGGGTGATTTTTTTTTTTCCACTTCATCTTGACTGTCGGGTCTTTGTAAGTAGAGCAAGCACTGCCTAGCAGGTTCTGTTAGTCCAAGATTTCTTGAAAAATTGTCTAAACAAGGTCTCTGTATCAGAGGTAGTACTATCTTTTCCACCATTATTATTGGCCATTGGACATCAGTGCTATGCTTCTACATGAGGAAAGATGGATAAGTGACTGTAGTTGAGAAGTTGCTGGTATCTGGGTTTGGTATATTGTAAATGTGATTTGTGTTCACACATATACCAGTTCTGAAATTAGATGGTTGAACAATATTAATGCCAGTTTTTCTAGTTTATAACTGGTTTCTAGGAATTAATTCAACTCCTAGAACAGAATATGCTAATGCACATGAACCATATTCCCAAATAAAGCTCAGCCTATTTGCCTTAGCAACCTGTTGGGTTTTTAAATCTAAATTAGTGCACAGTTGGGTCTTGCTATTTAGCAGGATGGTGATGACTGGTGTTTTCAGCTAACCTGTTTGATTTTCCCTTGAAATAGGCTAGAAATCTTCTTGCAGTTGGTTGCAACAAAAAGGTGATGTGAGGAGCTGTCATTACTGAACCTCAAGTGTCTCACCTCATGTTTCTTGTATTGTGTGTTAGCGTTCTTGCTCACTACTTGGTAGGCAGTGTTTGTGCTTTCTTGCAGTAGCTATGGTCCCTCTCACCACTGCATCCCAGCAGATCCCAGTCTGTGACCTGGGATGGGAAGCAGCCCTGGCTTGGAGTGTTGTCAGTAGCTGACTACAGTGACATGACAATGTCATCTGAAAAGCTTCTACACCTAAACCCACCCAACCATAAAGCATCCTCCCCAAGCCCAGCCTTTATTTGCATGCTAATATGGCTTTTGAGGCTATGTGAACAGTGACACTTAGTGGCAACTGCCAGAACTATACCTTCAGGAGCGGAGGCTGTGTTTGATGCAGGCAGTAAATTGTAAAGTTGTAGCACATAAAATCGGCTAACATATCTAATTAATCAGGAAGGTCAACAGTAGCCATTCAGCTTGGCTTCCCAGTGGATTCATTTATGTGCCCGTTAAACTACAAATGGGGAAAAAAGAAAGAAGGAAAAGAGAATGCTAACTTCTGAGTCTGACATATTAATTAATATAAGTGATGGTGTTTGCATGTGTAAATGCCCTTTTCTGAGTATACTGCACGCTGAAATTATTTGGTCCAAGTACTCAAAAAAATCATGAAGCTGCGATGCAGGGACCAGGTTCAATTACTTCTAAATCCTTTTCAGTTCTGTCTTTGCTGTGTACTAGCCTCATTGGTTTTTGTTGCAGGCCTTCACCTGCCCTTTCTCACCCTTTAATAGGTAGTGCTTTTATTAGTTACTTTATCTCTAGATAAGATAATAGTTGGACAAATGTATTTGGCTAATGTGCATTTATGGAAATTGAAGGACAGACTTTCTACATGCCATCTTCCATTATTCCTCTGAAGTGTTGTATTTTTGTTTTCCTGCTTTCTTCTTTAGTTTTTCCATTGATTTTTGCTTTGTGTTGCTGTTTTTCTGCATGTCTTAAAGCAGTACCATTGCTGAATAATTGCTCTCCTTTTGTAAGAAAACTATTGACTTAAATTGATGCCAGAGATGTATCTCAAAAGAGATGTGCAGCTGATTACATGTGGTTGTGATTTCTCCTTAGAATGGAAATAAATGGAAATAGCCTGATTGTTGAGGGTGGATCAGCTACAGAAAGTGGGGAATTGCCTTGGAACTTACATCGCACACGAGGCAATGTGATCTGTGCTGTCATGTGCACTATGGAGTATTGTGTCTCTCTACATTGCTGCATAGCTACGTAGCCTGAGGGGTATCATGATGTGAAGAACAAGATGACCAAGGATAAGATAGAGATTTTCCATTTGGCAGGCAGTGTTGCTAGCTGCCTGTACCAGTTATTATTTTTGGTCTCTGCCATGGGTGCAACAGAGTGAAAAACAACCCACAGAGGATCTGGATACTGGAGATTATTTAAAACCCAGCAAGATTATATTTGATTGTCTCATACAATCACACCCTCCTCAGCGCTGTATTTGACAAGTCTCACCTTTGCTCCCCAGCAGAGAGATGGCTTCTGGTCTGGGAAAATGGGACAGAAAATTGTGTCAGTTCCTGTTGCACAGCTCCTCAGCTGTTAGTGACCCATCCCAGCGGGTAGTGACCAGGTCCCTGTGGGTCCCTGGTGTTTGTTTCCATGCACCTCCTTGATCTCCAGGATCTTCTCCCAGTTCCAGGATCTTTCCTCTACTGAGGATCTTCACCTTTTAGCCCTTCTTTTAGCTGCTGACCCCCAGTTTTCTCATAATCACAAAGTATGATCAGCCTCCTAATCAGCAGTACTGTCTCATGTCTCTGTATTAATTGGAGGATTCAGGATACAGCATTTCTGTTGAGGCCTGGTGTTATCAAAATTTACAACCAGTCCAGCTTGCAGACAGCACGCTGCACATGTGCAGTTGAGTGTTCAGAAGCTGAATTTTGAACTTTTATCTCCCACCATACATTCAATTATCTATTGCCTATAAGCATTCACAATTCATATTTTTTTTTTGCCTACAGCAGTCTCAAAGAACAATTTTAATTTTATTTAGAGATATACCATCCACTGGCATTTTAGCTGCAGGTAACTCAATTCTTGACAGATCTTTTTGACTTCCCAGCTCTGGAGTTTGCTAGGGTCACAAGAACTTTTAATTTGTACACAAGAATTTTTAATTTGTAGTTTTCTGGATATTTCTGGAATTACTCTGAAAACATTCTGGTTTGGCTGAGGTGAGAACAGTCTGATTCAAAATCGTACTAGTTTCCTTCCGGGGCAGGTGAATGTCCCTGTAATATGTAATGCAGACATTTCTCTGTGCAGAAGTGACATAAATGCAAGTTTTGTGTAACTTGTCTTTTTTTGGGGGGGAAAAAGTGAGAAGAAAACCATATGGAAAGCAGATGTCTAACTTTCAGCAAAAGAGACGTTTAATTCCTTGCTAACGAAACATATATTTTACTCTTGGGATTTTACTGGAGCTGGAAGAAAAAGGATCTGCATCCCCAAGTCATGATGACTCATTCATGTTACATTATCCTAAATGTTCAGACATGCTTGTCTAGGGCCGGAAGAAGGCCAGTCAAATCTTCTACAGGCTACTTGAATTTTATGACCTGTAGTGATCCTAAGTACAAATAGTGAGTTGATACAAATCATTAATTATCAGAGAAGATATTTCTCCAACCAAATAATACATTTAATAGCAGATGCAAGGAATACTGCAAGGTAGGATGAAGGATAATTATGTTGTTTCATAGTCTGCTTGGCCAGGATTATTAAAAGAAAAGGATCTCTGAATCCAAACCAGGAGCACTACAAATGGACCTAATCTTCTGGTGGTGATTTTCTTCACCTTTTGAAAACTGAATCATCTTAAGGTATGTCTCATCAGAATCACAACATGGATGTGTCACAAATTGTGGCATATTATGGCACAGACTCACTCATGCTGCAAGTGAGACAAAGTTTATTTTTACAAGCTGTGTTTTATACTCTTTACCTGGATGCTAGTTGTCTACAATTTCTATTCCTATAGGGTATCTATTTGCACAAGCTCTACCACCCCACCATTTGTCCAATCAGCTTCATGCTCCTGGCTGACGTTGTAGCGTTGTTCTTCATCACATGCTTCTTATTTTGTCCATCATACCATTGCTTCTTAGCACATACTCTCGCTTTGTCCATTGTGCTCAGATCCTGTTAATTTCGGTACATTCACCCATATTCCCATCCACATTACTCACTTTGATACATTTGCTCATATTCCCATCCACTACAACAAATCACTGGTTACTTTGAAAAACTGTAGCTTTTAAATAGAGTGAATTATTATTTCAAAGGAATAGCAATCAAAACAGCAGAGCTAGTTAATTTTGAAGGAACGGCATTCCCTGGAATTACATGTTTTTGTTACAATCACAAATGGTAAATTTATTCAGAATTTGGTATCAAAGTAAAGCAGAAAACAAGTTCCAAGCTATTGAAAATGTACCTTTTTTTTTTTTTTCCTGCTGTTTGCTTTAAAAAAACCCCATGTTTAATCCCCTTTTTCCAAAGCCAGCTTGAGTTATAGTTGTGTCTACCTTGTATCTGATAAATTCATGTTGTAGAATTATTACGTGGACTGGAAGGGGCCTCTGCAGGTTATCTGGTCCAACCCACCATTCTTCAAAGCAGAGACAACTTACATCAGTTTGCTCAAGTTGTTGTCCACTCAGATTTCTAATGTCTTCAATAACTTCTCTTTGCAGACTATTCCAGTGCTTGACACTCTCTTGGTTGTTCTAACATCTAACCAGAAATTTCCTTGCTGCAGCTTGTACCTGTTTCTTCTTGTCCTGCCAGCGTACTCCTCTGAGAGGAATCTGGCTCCATTTTCTCCAAACCCAGCCATTTGTTGAAGATATTAGAAGTCTTTACTTTGTCTAAGATAATCTTTCTGTCAATGAAAACAAAAATGGAAAGATTTCTGCTGGCTTTCTGTGAGACCTTTTTCGTTTTGGCATGCCTCTGGATAAAAAGAAGCACTCCTGGTTTTTGTGTGTTGTGTAACCCCAATGACTGAGGAAGGGGAAAAAAATTAACACAAATCCTGAAACAAAAATAAGCTTCTGAACCTATAGACTATCTTAAAGAGTACTAAACTGGTAGTACAAAGCCATATTTGAAATAATAACTTTAAATATAAATATTTACATCCTGAATAGACATTTTCTATTTGAAAATATATCTAAAAATACTCAGTCTTGGAAGGAATAGAAATGTAATAATATGAAATTCTTCTTCATAGTTTTTTTTCTTGTGATGCTGTATATATTTTAACAGAAGAATGAGTACAGTTAAAGGATTCATCATCATTCATCATTCTTTTGATACTGAGCAGTTTCACAAGTGCAGGTTCTTAATAAATTTTTACAAGGCAAAATTTGAGAGCTGGTGTATATTTTGAGTTCTTGACCCTAGAAGAATCAGCACTAGATTCTTGCTGTTCAACAAAATAGCTTCCAACACAGTATCTGTGTTTTCTCTATGTAGTCTTTTGCTGAACACCACATTGCTTTCGTTTCCAGGTATTCCTGTAATTGTGCCTTCCAAGTGCAGCACCACAGCTTGATGTGATTGCCTGTTATGATCTTTGATTATGATGGGAGTGTGTTTCCAGCTACATCACCCCATCGCTCCTCAGTCAAATGCAATTTCAGATGGAGGGAGCTCTGCCATCCCCTGCCCGTCATTTGCTATTGTCCTCTTTCACTGAGTTCAACCTGTTGATCTTCTGATTGCCACAGGCGTATAATTTGATTTTGAAAAGCCTTCTCGTAGGTGAATGCCTTGGGGTTTTTTCGGCTCTATTTAGATTTGTACATTACAGTTTTAAATTGCTGCTTTTCCTCTATTAAAACAATTTTCAGAAAGAAAATGTCAATGTGCACAAACAGGTAATTGAAAATAGCACTGCCTGGGAACAAATATGGTTTTCCTGCAGATTTCCTTAGCTTTTGTTTAAATGCATGGCATTAGTATTATGTTAGTGGGTTCGGTTTTTTTCCTTTGGTACAAGTACTAATCATGATAAAATGTCGTTGGCTTGAGTAGCTGTATAATGCTTGTTAACATATTCATTTGTGCAAGAATAAATGATCTATAGGAGCTGTGGTACATACAAGTAAGAAATCCCAGGTAGTAGTCCATTAACCTCAGGAGTGCAGTTCCCATTAATTTATGAATGTTCATTATTATTCTACAGCGTAAAATACTTTATTAATTCCATGCACATTCAGCTTACAGTAGTCTAGTGTTGCTGTGAGTGGTAGAATACTCAATATTGAACATCCTGTTCTCACAAAATATTTTTATTCTGGAGTCACAACAATAAATCTTTCAGCTCTAACAAACTGTATAGATTCCATAGCTCCTATCTTGGTATCTTGTGCCTTCTGAAGCCATTTACAGTAGTGCAAATAATTATGCATAATTTTATCAGCTTAGCCTCACTTTGCCTTCCTTTTCCACCTGTACAAATTCTATACAAAGACCAAGACATTAATTTAGCTTCAGTGGGAGCGGTACAGATGAAGGTCATAGAGGGAGTTTGGAGAATTGTCTGTGACAACGTAGATTAAATTTTCTTCAACAACATTTTTAGTAAAGCATTGCTATTTTAAACTTCAAAATAAATTAAAAAAAAAAAAAAATATTGTTTAAAAAATCCATTAGGACCAAACTGGTGTGTTTCATCACTAATTTTCTCCTGCAGCTAAGAAGGCTCTTAGCTAGCATTCTCAGGCTAGCATTTTCTTATTCTACATGTGTTATTGACAGGCTATTAGTAGTTAATAAAGCATAGATTTCTATTTAATTTCAGTAGGCCATTTAATTCTACAGATGGGTTCAGGTCTACCATAAAGCACTACAGATGCTTAAAGTGTTCTTCTATATATCTACTGGTGCAATGCATTTTTCTATATTGTATAAAATGGTATAACTGCGTGATTCCACAACCTAATCTCTTCTTTTCTCCTGGACAAGTCAACTCTGAGTCCTTCACTCAGTGCAGATATACCTGGAAGTAGCAACCTACTTTGGTAACAAGCGGTCCGCACTATTTCCTTGTGTTATCTCAGTCAGCTATGAACATGAAAATTCTGTGTAGAGGAAAAGAAACCTGTAAAATAACAGAAAGCAAAAAGCATCGTTAAGTTGCAAATACTGCAGATGCTCCCAGGAAGATTTAAGGAAGATTGAGGGACTTTTATTGATCTGACCATTTTGGAAACCAAAGTCAAATTGATTACATCAGTCGGTGGCATTAAACGGATTGACTCTGAACTGTCTTGATAATATCACCTAGGACTGGCTGTCAGAAGGAGGAAAGCACATTCTCTGCTGCTCATCAGCAACTTTGTATTGCCTTCAACTTCATTTGATGTTTGAATAATGCTAGAGTAGCTCTATGCTTGTTGAACTTCTTGGTCTTAAAAGATGTAGTGTTGGTGTAAAAAATGAGGAGGTTGATTTTTGTAAGTCTAAGTTACTGAAATTGTGTTCACTGCCAGTCAGTCTTTATTCATTCTAAGCTGTCTCCCAAAGAAGGTAAATATGTGTTTTCAATCAGTATTGCTTTGACAATTGGTTTTGGAATAAAATCCTTGTGAATCAATGCTGCCCACATGTCCACATGGGATCTGTATGCTCTCTTAAGCAGTGGATTGGGGGTAGGTCTGCACATGGAGCAACAGCTACATTTTGGGTGTGTTTGACCAAGGGATTTGACTCTTGGTTGTTCCTGTGCCCAAGCTAATGCCTAGGTAAGCACTTTGCCTCTCTCGGCTGAGCTATGACCATGAGGCTTGTGGTGCTTGGATGCTGCATGCAGAGCACCAATCAGTTAAGGTCTGTTTGGTTTTGCTGGACAGGGAGTCAGGAGCATTTGCTTGGTCAAGCAGAGCTTAGAGGCAATTGAAGTAGTGGTGTGTTGCCTTTTGGCTGTGACCATCAGCCTTCCCATGGGGCAGACCACTCAGGCGGCATGCCAGCCGTAGTGCAGGCTCTCCTGGCACCCCTGCCTGCTCTCACACCTTCCTTCTGATTGTTCTATGCATCAGGTCTGAGAGAGCTGCAGTGTCAGGAGCAGCCAACACAGTGCTCAGATCTGCATGGAAACGATTCAAGGTACCTTCTTCACAAAACAGGCAGGCTTTCCTCACAAGAGGGGCAGCAAGGAGAAACGGTGGCTGTGCTCGGGTTTTAGGTAGTATGAGGTACACAACTGCAGGATTATTCCAAAGTCCTTGTATACTGGAATAAAAAAAAAAAAATTAGAATCCAGAAATATATTTACAACATTTAGGTGTAGGTATAGACTTGAGCGCAACAGGGGGCACAAAGGCAGGGAGAAGGGGATTGGAGCATCTAGCTATTACTATACTATGCATAGTAATATCATACTTTAAGATGTGATTTCTTCAGTTTTATTCTGCTCCTAAACTATTATTCATCTTGACTGCATCGTGTATTATGCATGAAGACAAACTTAAGCTTTGTGGAAAGAACATTCTCTTGGGATTTCCCATGTCCAAAAGGGCATGTTGTTTAACACTGTGTTTTAGACAACATCAGCTTCCATCTAAAATAATTTTGTGTTGGTTTTTGTTTGTGGTGTCTGTTACTCGTGATACACACAAGGACGGTCACACATACTCATACAAGCAGAACAACCTGCAAGGGGAAAAGGGAAAACCCCAGTCTTAAATAAAGAGAATGAAAGCTTTTTTCAAAGGCTGAATTGTCAAATGCAAAAGTGGCTAAAGAGGAGCAGGAGGAAAATATTTAAATGAAACTACATCCATTTCTACCAGCTAATAAAGAAAGCATTTTCTTTGCTTTCTCTAGTGGGAAAATAGAACAAAAGGACTTCCTTTAGCACTAGTTTCTATAGTGATGGTATCCTCAAAATCATCTTTATGCAATCAAAAATATCTTCCTAGTACAGTGTAGAAATGAAGCTTAATCAAAGTTTTCTATCCTGCAGAAAACTGTTAATGATGTTGAGGAACTAGAATTTAAATTGCATGGAAAGTTACGTTCTTTTAGTTTAGTAACTGAATATTTGTTTGCTCCTGCTAATGAGGTGAGAGATGGCAAAGGTCATCCTCCCCAGCCTTGTAACCGCAGTTGAGGTCCATGGTGTTCACCATGCTTTTATGTTTGAGTCCACAGGGACCACATCTGCCCTTTCCTTAACTTTTCCTTCATCTAGGTGCCACTGAGTTTTCTGGTTTTCCTTGGAGTCTGTGGCATTTCTTCTCAACACAGACATTAGGGAGCTGAACCTGACTCCAGGGTGGACGAGGAGCAGTGCAGCTCCCTTCTGATCACACAAATCCATCTTCACAGCTGGAGGTTCAAACCCACATCCCTCTGCCCTCTCCTTCCCTGGCAGAATCCCCTTCTGCAAGTAGCATCTACTACCAACCATCATCCCTTTCTTCCTCCTCTCTGCAGCCAGTTTCTCTTTCCTCATCTGCTTCCCCAGCCAAATCAGTAAAGCATGTCCCTTTTCGTACTCTCTTGCCCTCAAATTCCTTTTGTTTCTGTCAGCCCCTGCTTTGCAATGTAAAATACTCTGTTTTCTTCCTTGGGAATTTTTCAAGTGTCTTCCACTCATGTTTCCAGATAAGGACCAAAATGATCTTCTTTATATCTTTTTTTTTTTTTTTTTTTTTTT